>JAFBJZ010000003.1:157500-412500 GCA_016785225.1 Psettodes erumei | reverse complement strand
CGTTTACCAAAACAGACTAAAAATAGGTTTATCCAAACGAGAGCGCGTGAAGCCGGCACAGCTGAGGCGTGTATGAAGATAAATGTTGGGACTGCTCCCTCTCCGCACGCCGACAGGAATGAAAATGAATTATTTAAGCGCTGGGTTAATATCCACCGCCGCTGACGCTCGTACGTGTGTTTCACGTCTCTAAACCCGACCAAAACAGACTCGGACCGTCGTCCGCCTCATCTCATCGTGCTCACTTCCTGTTTTTCTGGGATTCACAGATTAAAAGCTTAATGGTGCTTTTTTCTCCTGTTGGCTGCTTCCTGTGACTGGATCCCAATTTGCATTTGCAATTCACAAGCAGCGCCGTTGGATAATTTATTCAGGTTTACCCTTATCGATCCTTGCTCTGCGTCGTTTCAGGTTCACGGGAAACAGAAGAAGTTATGGAAATGGCGGCGACAGTAAAGGTTGCACAAACAATGCGAACTGACTGCGCAGCAACAACAACTGTATTTGCAATTAAAAACGCTTATAGTCTAACATATGGTAATTTGTCCAGAGGCACCGGTTCTAAAAATGGATTTGGAGTTTGGGCTACGCCTGTTTATTTATATAAGAGCTTTTTTTCAGCGCTGTTCACTTTGAAGACGCGTACGGAGGAAACTCGTTTGAGCTAAGGCGACGTCCTCTGTAATAATTAAGGAGGATTTGAGCGTGGGGCTGGGGAGCAGAGAGGAGCGTTCAGCGCCGCATGGTTAGTCTTGGACAACGTTAAAAGAGAAATAATATACACAGAAACAGTGAGGAACCGTGACTGGGCCCCGCCCCCGGACTTGTGCGACTTAAAAGACTTTATTAGTTTCTGGATTTCATGTGCAGCGATTTTATATTAACCTACTGACATTGTACAGAAAATGTATTTTCATGCACTTTTACAAAGGGACCGGCAGAACTGAGAGTTTTGTTGTTTGTTTTTTTTTTTTGCTTTGCATGGAGTTGGACCGCAGGGCGGTTTGGACCGGTGTCACAGCTGCTGTCGCCAGCATGAGTCAAATATGTGGGTCTGCAGCTTCCATCTCAGTGGCTGGCAGTGCGTTTGTGTATATATACAAAGGGTGGGCGGGCGGGTGGAGACAGGAACTTGTGTCAGTGTTGTTGGACTGCATGAGGCAGTGCTGTGTCCAGTGTTAGTATTTTATTTAAATTATTTCCAATATTTCCAGGTCTCTCACTCCTTTAACTACAGTGTCCTACACATTTACATGTGTAGGATACTGTACACAGTCAATAGTTGGTAAATGTATGTGTTCTAATCAAGGGGCGAAAGTTCAGACGTCCCAGTTTTCTCACCAGCACTTGAATGCAGCACGTTTGTTTGGAGCTGAGAAGAATCTCCTCACACGTAAAATTGAACCTGAGCACGCACAAACCCGTGACACGCCGAGGCGTGTTCCCAAGTGCGTCGCACTCGCCTCCGTGTTACACACACCTCCACCTTCACAGGAGGAGACGGGCCTGCTGGTGCTGGTGCTGGTGCTGGTGTGTGAGGCGTTTGTGTGACAACGTGCAGAGTGTCGCAGGCTGAGAGAAGGAAGTCAGACTGAAGGGTGTGCAGGTATAACAACTGGAGTGTGTGCGTGTGTGTGTGTGTGTGTGTGTGTGTGTGTGTGTGTGTGGGCTACCATAGAGAGAAAGCGTGGGCAGGAGGGACTGTGTGTGATTGTGTGTGTGTTCATATGGCGAGTGTGTGCGTGCAACAGTGTGTGTGTGTGTGTGTGTGTGTGCACGTGCATCTTTGTGTGTATTATCTCTTGGCTAGGGAGAATCTATTTAGCAGCTCAGTCCATTTCTGAAGGATTTAGATGCCCCCTACGGCTTCCTGTTGTGTCTGATATATGTGTGTGTGTGTGTGTGTGTGTGTGTGTGTGTGTGTGTGTGTGTGTGTGTGTGTGTGTGTGTGTGTGTGTGCGTGCACGCATAATGGGATTATTTGGCTGGATGGGATAGCGTCCGTCATCAGGGAGGTTCCTAACCGAGGCTGCTGCGGCTGGAATACATAAATTGTAAAGAGCTTGAATCACCTGGGATCGTGCAATCATATTTCACAGACACACACACGCACACAAACGCACAACAAGCGAGAAACAGAAGCAGGCATTGCAGGACACACTGTCCTGCAGGTGCGTGAAAACACAAAATCGCTCTTAGTCTTCCACTGGCACACGCACACCATCCTCTTTCTTTTCTAATGTGCTCTCTGTGTCGCACACACACACAAACACACACACAGACACACAAAGGAGTCCCCAGGTATTGAACCTTGGTACTTATTTGGTAAAAGACAAGAGAAGACATGAGGGGAGACGGGAGGGAGAGATAATTTGTGATGTTGTACAGAAAGGCAGTCAGGTGTTGCTGTCTTCGCTCTGTAGAACTGGACCCTCCAGCTCATCCCTGCTGTGTGTGTGTGTGTGTGTGTGTGTGTGTGTGTGTGTGTGTGCACACACTGAGGCTACTTCTACCCTCGCTCATTACTCTCTTAATGGAATAGAGACATCTGCTTCATCTCTCTCTCCCTCGTTTTCAGCGCATCTCTCCATCCTCATCTGTCTCAGCCACTCAGTCTTTCCATCCCTCCGTGGAAATTTAGGAATGAGGGACGGGGTTTCGGTGTGTGTGTGTGTGTGTGTGTGTGGGGGGGGGTGCAAAAGACAAAAGACAAAGAGAGAGATGATGTCCAGGAGGGAGGTAAGAGAGAGGCGGTGAGGCAGATGGGACAGAGGAGAGGAGGAGAAGTGGCAGCGCTCTGCCCCGGGCTGGGTAATAATGATGCTAATGAGTTAGATCAACACAAGCTCACAGTGCCACACATTCACACACTTCTTCCTGGCAAACCGCCTGCAGTGCTGTAAAAAAGTCTGATAACAACGTCAGAGTTTTGTGCGTGCGACCAAAGAGGCACCTGGGAAAAGACACAACCGCAGTGAAAAGTTTTGGAGGTGACGACAGTTGGTGGCCACTGATCAAACTCGTTCTGTCACATTTCCAGATGTGAAACCATGAGATTCCCTGACTTGTAATGTTACAAAACCCAGATCTGCATCAGAACCGCCTCCCCCCGGCTTCTTGTTTATAAAAAACAAACAAAACAAAACATGACTGAGCACATGACGTGTTCAGTAAGAAAAAAAAAAGTCGTCAGCAGCTTCCACATACAAGCACAGATCTCAGCTCTGACCTCAGGCTGCGCCAGGGGTGCGTTTGCAGTCGAAAGCGGCCGGTTGAGTTGAAAAATGTTTTTCACCTTAAGTAGTCTGAGCAAAACTCCAGCAGGCATCAGTCCGGCGCCTCTTCGTGTGGTACGACCATCGTACGTGCTGATGAAGCTACGACGAACGCGATGGCGTGAAGCTGCAGGATTTCCTTCAGCTCTCACCAGATGTTCCACCTGCTCAAACCGCATCCTCGTCTCTCCTGAGCCGTCACGCCTCGGCCGGGAGAGACGCTCAGAGACAGATCACATTTTAATATCTCATATAGAGAGCAGAGAAACACAGGGAGAGAAAACAGCACGGTGGGAAGAAGGACGTGGAGAAGACGAACGACTGCCTGAGAAAACGACAGGATGGAGAGACGGAAATATTAGACCTGAGGGAGGGAGAGAGCGGGCACAGCGAACAGGTGTCGGATGGACTGATGGAGAGAGACGGAGAGAGAGAAGGAGCCATCAGGGAAACCTGGGGTGACGGAGAGAGAGAGAGAGAGAGAGAGAGAGAGAGAGAGAAGGTCAAATGAAAGAGCGGGGGATGGAAAAAAAAACAGGGAACAGCTGCAGAAATGAGAGATCTGGTGCATTAGTCACACACGGTTTCTATAATGTGCATTATTCCTGAATACATTATGAATATGTACGTATTTATATATTCACAGAGTGAATATATAAGAGCGGGAGCCATTTTAATGGAAAGAAACAGGGCGGTATGGACGCAGCATGATGCCGCTGCCAGTTTCTGCAGATTCACAGTTTCATTTTGAAGATATGAAATGTTTTCCTCTTACAGAAGAATGTACGGTAAATACATTAATCCTCAGCTCAGCGTCATGAACTCCCAGGCAAACGGGCTCAGATTATTATTTTCCATGTGTTGAACCTGCCGTCAGGTGCGGGGACGGTCCGGGCTCGGCCTTCTGGGTAAAATTCGGGGCGCGCTTTAAAATGAATTCAGTTTCGCTGCAGGTCGAGACACCTGATTTATTATTATTTATTACCTGGTGTTGGTTTAAAAAAAAAAAAAAAGGCGAATGAGTTGGGGGAGGTCAGCCTCAGGTGGGGGGCAGTGACCTAAAGGTGGAGTTCAGGTGCTCCGGGTCAAAGTCGGACGTGTGAACGTCGTGGGGAGAATCATCGTCGACGTTGGGACACATTGTTGTGCACAGGTTGTGCGTTTTCCTCCCGGTTCTCGACTCAGCCGAGCTGTTGTGGTTTTACTCGTGCGAGCGCGAGACGCTGCGTAGCCCCGCTTTTATCAGGTGCTTTATAAATAAAGCTTTGAAAAATAAGGAAGTGAGAGGAAGTTAATGGGGAGGATGAAGTCGGCGAAGGCTGTCGCACACACACACACACACACACACAGCAATGCACGCAAACACACTGAGGGGGTTGATGGACTTATCTGCTGTGTCGCCCTCACAGCAGTGATCATGAGCTAATATTGTTTTAACACACACACACACACACACACTGGAGGAGGGCGATGGAGCGGACAAGCCCAGGGCTGGATGTTACAGCTGTGTACACACACACACACACACACACACACACACACACACACAGCTGTATTTCACTGACGTGGTTGTGTGTAAGTTATTTCAGATAAAATATTGACACACGTAGACGCGGCGGCAGATGTCGGTCCGGATGAAAAAGGTAAGACAACATGGCGAGGGAGCGAGCGAGCGACATCAGTCCGCTGCTCGCCACGTGCCGATGTTGTCGGGCCGCGCTGAGATTAATTAGATAAATCAGATTAAGATCCCACAATGGGTTCTGGATGTAAAGGTCACGGTCGGAGCGCCGACCCGCTCCATCCAATTACCACCCGAGCAGAATGAAACCACGTGTGGATCACGTGTTGGCGAGCCCCCACCGCATCAGCTGCATTTCTCCCCTTTATTATCACACACACACACACACACACACACACACACACACACATATAAATATGGAGCATTCACTGTCACTTAGTTCATAAACTAAACTTCAGCTCTCAGAAAATGTAAAATCTATCTCCTCTGTCCCTTTGCATTCTGCAGATCCCCGTCTTTTTACTTTAGTTTCATGCCCTCCCCTCCCCCTCCCCCCCTCCCCCCCCTCCTCCTCCTCCTCCTCCTCCTCCTCTTCTTCTCTTCTTTGTACTCCCTCCTCCCTCCCTCCCCCTCTCTCTCTGGTGAATGAGTGAGGCAGAGTAATAAAGTTTGAGAGGAGCCAGCCGACCACGTCTCCCACCTCAACAATCACAATCGCCTGCATAACCGGGTTACTCTGTGGTGCATGTGTGTCTGTGTGTGTGCGCACGTGTGTGTGTGTGTGTGTGTGTGTGTGCCGCCTGTTTATTGTGGTTCAATTACCTGGAGTTTAGTGTGTGTTAGAAAGTGTGAAGTGGCGATCTGCCTCAGCTCAGTAATCATGCTACTCACACACACACACACACACACACACACACACACACAGGCTGTGCATCTTGACTAAGTTAACTTGTGTGTGTGGGTGTACTGTCTCCTGACAGCCATGCAACATACACAGCTATATAACATGATTAGTGTGTGTGTGTGTGTGTGTGTGTGTGTGTGTGGTCCAGGCTTTTCTCATGTAATACACACCTATAAGTCTCCATAACGTGACTCTTGTCATGAGCTGTGTGTGTGTGTGTGTGTGTGTGTGTTCATGCTTCATGTCTTGCAGCTGCACTCTCTCCACACTACATACACATTTACATAAGGTGATTATGTGTGTGTGTGTGTGTGTGTGTGTGTGTGCCTGATATGCAATAAAACGCACACAATAATAAAACCTCAGCAGATTTTTTTTTCATAACTTAGAATGAATTGCTTTGATAAATTCATCATTCGGTGCAGTGCGGGTGCACACGTCTCATACTGCAGACTGTATTTCTACATGACTACACACACACACACACACACACTCACACACACACACACACACACACACACACACACACACACACACACAATTAAGAGTCACATCTTCACATATTTCTATGTTTCAGAGACTCCCGCTGTCCGACGTCATGAGTCAAAGACGCCCTGTACTGACTACGTGCTGGTTGTAGTATTGCAGTAACGCAGCAGTTGTCGTACTCGTGTACACCCACAAATACTTTGAATTATTTCAAAATATGACGCTGATTCAGGAAGAGGTGGGGTCACAAGATTCAAAAGAAAATAAATTATCAGGGTTAAGTCTCTCTACCTCCATAACTCCCCCCAACCAGTCTGAGTTATGGAGGATTGGATATATGACCCCCAACACACACACACACACACACACACACACACCCCCCCCGAGTGCTCCAGGCACAAGTCGACGCTCTGAACTCTCAGGGGAGCATAAATCAGCACTTATCCAACTTCATCAGCAAAACAGGCGAACACAACAGTAACTTGGCACCGTCGGTTGTTTGTCTTCGCCCTCAGCTCATTTCCATGGCAGCGCGCTGCGAAAAAAAAAATGACAAGCCTGGCAAATTATAGATCTGTAAGCTTATTATCATGGAAATGAGATAGATTGCCACTATAGATATTTACACAGGGGAGGATTTGGGGGGCTCGCTCAAGCTATTACGCTTCCGAAATGAGCTTGACAGCTCGTACGTCCTCCGTTCTGGTGGCGACGGCGCGGGGACGGGAGGAGTTGGCGGCGCAGAAGTGTTGCGTCCAAGCATGAGCGCAGACGTGGATCCGTGCGTGATGGATGTTAAAGTGAGCGCGTTTCAGACGACTCGACACAGCGAGCGCAGCAGGTGGCGGTGACGGAAAACACTGAGAGGGACGCGCTCGTTGTTGCCATGGCGACATACCCAAGTTGGCTGTAAAAATCGACGCATCTTTGCAGCGTCCCGCTCATCGGGTTTAAATGAACAATGGACACATGTTGGTATAGTTACTGACTGGGGCTCTCACTTTAGGAAAACTCATAAAAATGAAGACGATAAGATGAAAAATATGTAAATCCAGAACCCCTGAGCAGATGAAATACTTCAAACTCACACTTCACTGGACTTATGGCCTAACCCTGCATCTCCACTGCAAGCAAACAAAACTTTAAAGCCCTTAAATGTCAACAATCAACCCTAAACAGAGACGCGCGCCCCTCCAACGCTCTGTTCATGTTCATGAAATCTGCTCTGACGCAGATGTTTCCTCCACCGCTCACATGTGGAAACAGCCCTGCAATCTATTGCGGCGTAATGGGATTATCAGAGGAGCGGATTCATCAGTATTCAAGTCTGGTTCTTTCTTATTAAACACAAAGATGAATGGAAAAAGGCCCAAAAAAAGACTGAATATACAAAAACCAAACCAGGCGCCTGATTTCTTTCAGCCTTTTGTTGAACATTATCTGAAGCTGCAGCAGCGCGATGTTTTAATTTTACTCCACAGCGATCGCTCATGTAGGCTGGAAAAAAACAGCCTGATCAACACAAACGCTCATAATCAAGTAAATCTCTCACTTTGCAAACAGAGACACTGTGCACCGATCAAGGGCACCCAAGTCCTCCAGTGTGACATTAACATGAAATACTCTGGGTGGAAAAGAAAACGTGCGACTCAGGCAACGTTCCGCTTCAGAAGTAAAGGTTGAATTCAAAAGCAGAAGAAGGGAAAGCTCACGGCCGGACGAGAGGAAAGGACGACGAGCGCAGCGCCGGAAGGAGGAGGCGACTTGGAGGACGTGAGGAGAAAGAGGAGGAGGAGGACGGAGCGCAGGAGACGAGGACGCTCGAGATGAGTTCAACTCTTATCGGCCGTGTTGGCGCTCACAGGCGGAGGATGCGTTACGTGCTGGTCACTGTGAAGTTCACACCAGATTTCTCTCAAACTAGTGCTGCTTAATAGAACCATTAATATGTCTAATAATGCTAACTACAGTAGGCATGAGCAACACCGAGCTGACACTGTGAATTAACCATGAGCGTGAATGCTCATGTCGAGACACCTGCCGTAATCTGGTGTCACATTCAGGTGAACGCCGGATAATGAAAAATACCATTTGTGCAAATGTTCGCCATTAAACAGGCTCCTGTGGCGGCAGAGGAAGTGGATTCAGGCAAGCGGAGAAAGAAATAACAAGTTAAAAAAATTTTAAAAAGTGAAGAAAATGTCAACAGCAGCCCCATTGTGCTGCAGATTAGCACAGGAGCTCCTCTAACTTATAATAAATCAGAAGCTGTAAACTGCAGCGAACCATCAGGAAACGGTGCTGATGTGTGGAAATTTAAACTCCAGTTAAACTTTAAACAGAAGCTGCTGGTGGTGCTGGTGGGTGGGGGTATCGGGGGGGCAGCAGTGACCCGTGCAGGATGTCTTGAAAAACAGGCCTGGAGCCTCCGCCCCCTCCAGCCCGCCGTGACTGATGGTGTTTGGCACAAAAGGAGCACCTGAAGCTTGCCGCCTCGCACCTTTGGGTGCTGACGCAGAGGCCCCAGATGTGAGGGAGCGCGGGCGGTTCAGGCCCGGGGAGAAGAGGACTTCAGGACGGGCGAATAATAATGTCCGATTTGCATTCCTGACTTTGAAGCCGCTCCCCGCCCGATGCTGCGTTTGGCCAGGTGAAGCAGAAGCAGCAGCGCTCCGACCGAGGTTATCACCAGTATCATGAAGAAACGGGATCCACGCCGTTTTACTGGTCCATCAAGACGAGAGCTCCGTCAGAGCAGGGGGTGGAGCTCCAGAGACATGTTGCGAGGACAGGTGAAGCGGGAGGTGCAGTATGTTAAAACAAACCGTCCATTACTTTAGTTACAAAGCATGAGCTCCAACATACAGGCCGGTGATGACTCAGGGCACCACCCAGGGCTCCATCCTTGGCCCACTACTGTTCCTAACTGACATCTCAACCCCAGTTAGAGTCATTCTTTACCTCATGCATCTTTTTAGTTCACTGACCCCAACAGCACCGCCCAGTCTGATCATGCACACCTTCAAATTCCCATCATCACACATATGTGATGTCATAGCAACATCACGCATTTCAGGCGTCACTCCAGCTGAGGACAGCCCCCATCCAAACAGGTTTTATTTCACCCGAAGCCACAACGTGACAGACAAGACTGTCAACTATTCTAGAATACATCCGCCGAGGCTGCCGCTCCACCCATGTGGGCCGCCCCGTGCTGAGAATGAAGCGGCTCCATTATTCAGCCCAAGAGTAGGGGTGGTAGAAGCGGAGGAGGGCTCCCTGGGAGGAGAGCTGTGCATATATTACAGCGTAATTAATCTGCAGGAGACAGAGGGATGAGCGAGAGAGGAAGAGAGAGCGGGAAAAGAGGGGAAACAAAGACAAAGAGAGCGATAACAGAAAGAAGTGGAACAGAGAGAAAACAGCAGAAACGAGAGGGGAGGGTGAGTATAATTGAGTGCCAAAAAAAAAAAAAAAAATAGGCACAAGTATGTGACAGAGAGAGAAAAGGCTGACAGAGAGTGATAGGGCGAGCTCGAGACGCAGAGAGAGAGTATAATTACAGAGGTTGAGCCACGGGGCTCCTCCACGGATCATTAGACAGCTTAAAGAGCCGAGGCCCCGGCGCCGAGCGCAAGAGGCTCGGCAGAAAAGGTCAGGACTTTCTGCGGCTCCGGATGAACACGCCGCGCAGCGCTCGGTCCAGTTGGCTCAATTTGTCTGGGCGGCGAGGAGGCGCGGGGCCACGGAGATAAGGGGTTAATAAACCACGAGAACAAAAACACACATGCAGACACACAGAGCACGTCTGCTTGTGTGTAGCAACAGGGCGCAGAATAACAAGTGCCTGTTGCTGCGCAGACGCAAACATGTCTGTCAGCAGTGTCTTCACACAGCTGCTTCCTGATCCAGGTTATTTTACAAAAACGCACAGTTTACAAGGATCTCCTTTACATTCAAGGTAAACAGAGGATGTTCTAGAGTTCAAAAATAAAGTTTCTGTAGGCACAAACACTCTCCCACACACAAGTTCAAGAGTTCAGCTTTTTGCAAAAATGTGTTGTTAAACCACTCCACCTCATGAAACAAACGCACACGCAGACACGACAATAAGGCAGGCGAAACAAGAGGGAACGTCAGACAGAAGTGCAGTTCCTGGTAAGTTTGGTCTTTGTGCTGGCGCGCGCACACACACACACACACACACACACACACACACAGTGGGTAACTGGCTGATGAATAAACAAAGACTGCACAAACTGCAGCCAGAATGAATGATTGCAGCTGCAACAGCAGGGTGTGTTTTTCAAGAAACTTTCAAGAGATTTCTGTGTGTGTGTGTGTGTGAGTGTGAGTGTGTGTGTGTGTGTGTGTGTGTGTGTGTGTGTGTGTGTGTGTGTGTGGGAGGGGGTGGTTCTATAAAACCCACTTCATAGAAGAGATTTTGTTAAATATTTCACGTGTGCGATGTCTTTTCCAGTGTGTGGTGTTCTCTGCCCAGGTAAGGCAGGCTCGCTGTGATTGGTCCTGCAGGTGCAGGTGAGCACAGACTGCAAACCGGGAACGCACATTCAAACGATGAGCATCCATGCTCATGCTGGTCATGCAATCTGTCAAGGAAGCAATCTGCACAGGCAGCCTCATCTCTCAAGATCATCTGGTAGCCATGGTAACGCACACCCGCCTGCGAGCGCGGGGATTTTCCTCCATTAATCAGAAACAGTTCAAACGCGGGTGCGTTGTTGTGCGTTTTCTCATCTTTCTCACGGAGACGTCGACGCTTCGTCCTCTGCTCACGTCCACGCGAGGTGCCGTCCTCTGCAGCTGGCTGGAATAAACCAACTTCATTCACAAAACCGCGACTTCACGGTCCCGCCCCCACACGGACCCCCGAACTCCACCAAAAAGCAGCTGGACTCCACATGCTGCACTGACGGAGTCCATTAAAACAGCTTAGCGTGGAACCACAAAGGCTGCGCGGCATGAAAGCGGAGAAGTTGTGCGACGTCCTTTTAATGATACGCCGGCCCGGCCTCTCGGAGCGGGAGGATTACGGCTCTAAACGAGGCTCGTCGGGGCTTCGCGGCGGCCCGGGCTGAAAAAGTAGCCGCGAGGCTAAAACGAGCTGCTGCGGCGCCGTCCTGATTATCGGCAGAACGCCCGCTGAGCTCGCACTAATGGCTACAGCAGCGCAAACATACACAAAATCACACACAATCAGATCAGTGTCTGAAGACACTGTTGCAGAGGACGGATGAAAAAAAAAAAAGAAGATGGACACCCTGCATCTTGATTTAACCAATCAAACGGATCAATAGATTCCTCACAAGCAAAACAAAAACACTGTTGTGCGACTGTGTGGTTGGTTTGGCGGAGCTCAGCTCCCAACACGTCTCCATCTTTGGTTTGTGTACTTGTGTCCACACGCTGCATTCATTACTGCGTCTTCCTGACTCATTATCGGCTCCAGCGCCGCTTCTTTTTTTGTTTTGTTTTGTTTCCAGAGCGCCGATCACGACAACTCCATTCTAATAAATCTGTAAGAAAAAAAAAACTCTCTGTGGCTGTAAACTGCCTCGTCGTGACCGGGTAGGAGAAGTTTAACAAGCCATCAATTCAAAAGCGGCAAATGTATTCATAACCACCACTTTTCTTTTCATTACTGTGCCAGCTTGTAGAGGGAGCGGGTCTGAGAGCAGTCATAGAGAGACACTCGGAAAGCCGAGATATTCAAACTGTTCAATTCAGCGGTCTTGACCTTCCCGGCAGTTAACCGCTGGATCTGTTTGGGTCGGCGGCCGCTAACGGCGCCAATTACTGCTGGGAAAGTAAGAACGAAGAGGTCAAATTACGGTGGGTTCACAATTACACAAATCTGCTCCCTCTAACAAATATGTATTTACAGAGTTTAGATGGCTGTCAATAGCAATCACTTCAGTCTGCAAAGATGAAAAGACCAGAACCATTTCTCCCGCTGCATTCGGTTGATTTCTTCATGTAGCTGCAGTTGTTTATTACCTCTGTGCTGTTTGCGTGCATCCATTCACAGAGGCGGTAATGACAGTCCATCCTCTGGGGCTGAATTAAACTCCTCTTATCTTAATGCAATCGTGGAAGAAGAAGAAGAAGAAGAAGAAAAAAAGAAGGGTCTCCACCTTCTCCACCTTTTCAAAACGGGAAAATGTGTCGGATTCCGTTCTCATTATTTAACATAATGGAATGCCACGCGTGCCACCGCCGTGCCGGGAAGTGCGTGGGTGATGTTTGCACGTACGCCCCCTCCATGTTTTCTCAGGGTCGGAGCGACTGTTCAGAACAGCTATGAAGACAGGAAGTCACGTGACTGCAGGTGGAATGGAAGGACACGCGGATTCATGTAAAGTCCAGAACAAATATTTTCAGACAGTTTCACACAAAATAATGGACACTCATGACATTTACTTTGCGTTAGCTGTGAAGTTGTCTTGCTTTTAATCATCTTTTCTCTGTTATTCCGCTCTATGTGAAACTCCTCAAACCACACCTGTGTACGTTCCACATAAAGACGAGAAGAAAGAAAAAAAGGTGGTAATGGTGGCGAGGACGATAAGACCTCAGATCCAACTGTGTTATTTTGTGAGTCGGGACATGAGCTGCGGTCATAGTTTGATAAGATTATTTAGTTACAACCAACAACCTGCACAACAGGAAACACACACCACATAGAACACCAAGCACAAAACAATAACATTGCAATATTAAATATAGATCACAGTGTATTATTCAGGTACTGACAGCAACAATCAATCAGCGCCCAATCTCTCAATCCAAACTGAACAGGGTCCGTCCTGGATTTGTGTAGTTCCACTCAGATTTTAATCTCACCTAAATCCAGACAGAGTGACACCTCACCTCGGTGGTCCAGCTGTGTGGCGCGCTCCGGGAGTCACCCGCGTGTCCTGCAGCTTCGGCAGCTCGCGGGACGAGACGGTGACGGAAGGACTGAGGAACCGGAACCGGAACCGGAACCGGAACTGGAGGTGAGAACTGAAGCCGAGCAAATGGCGGACTTTGAGTTTCGGGGTTGGCAGACTGATGTCGGACACCTGGACGGACCTGACTGACTCCTCTGAGTGTGTACGCGCCATTTAAATAAAATAAAATAAAAATCAGCCAATCATCCGTGGAAGGGGCGTGTCCTTCCTTAAAGGAACAGTTCGCCCGTGTCAAACCACAGACAAACAAATATGGACGTCACTTCCAGGTCTGAAAAATGAAGCCAATGCGGAAGTGCTTTAAACTTGTAGTTGGCATGTATAGAAGTCTATGTGAGAAAGTGAGCCGACTTTTTACTGGATTCATGACGTCAGGAAACATTTTCATGGGGAGTTTATGGCCTCATTGCTAGTCTTTCTGCTAACTCTTTCTCGTGATGTTTATTTTGTAAATCACGGGTGACAAAGACCTCTAAAGAAGACATCTGTCTTGCTTTTTATGATTGTGTCTGACTTTTACATGTGTGCCCTTCTTTAAAAAAAAAACTAAAAACCATAAAAAAAAGTGAAATGTTCCTCACAAGTCAAATCAAATCGGCTTCATTTAAGTTGACGTGGCAGGTCTCAGGCTGCGTGGCTCGACGCTCGTGGACATCCAGCCCGTGTGCTCGGGCCGAGTGCACGCTTTTATACAGTATATATTAGAGGGGCTGTGAAGCAGTTATGACTGGACTGGGCGGGTCGATGTGGATGCTTTCTGTATTCTAAAATTGTAAACTGCGCTGTGACTACAGAAGTTGCGGCCGCTCTGCAACCATAACCCACACGGGAAATGAAATAAGTGCCATTGGATCAGTTTGGTTTGTTTTCTATCCTCACTTGCTGTGATGCAGATGGCACGCCAGGGATTTTGGCTGTCATTCATTTACACGTCTACCTCCTTTGTTTGGCAACAACAATGGGTTTGTGGCTGTATAGACAAAAGAGAGTGAAGTACACAGAAACTAAAACTGCATCCAAACGGAAATTTAACAATATGTTCCATGATCAAGGGAGTTATGATTAAAGGCCGCCCAAGAAAAAAAACTTATATTCAGTTTTCTGAAAAGTAAATGTCATTCAGCTTTTTACCGTGAGCGATGACGCCCTTCATAAGTCTATGATCTGCCGCAGAACTGCAGAAGCAAGAACAATGCTTTCACACGCTCCTATTCTATTTTTCTCACGATCGATTTTTGCAAGAACTTGGCTCAAAACTCCAAGCGCAAAGCTCTGAGCTGCGGCCGAAGGTCCTCAGGTAATTTGTCTCGACGTAAAAGTTCATAGGTCACGCCATTGTGAAACTCTTTCTGGCGCGGCCACGTGAGGCCGGCGAGGCTGACGGCTGCAGAGCCGGCGAGATGTGAGAGTCAGCGCGGCAGCAGCAGGGGGTGTAAAGAGGGAGAGAGCGAAAGAGGGAGCGTGACGCCGGGAATTGTGTGATCTTTTCCTGTTTCAGTTTCAAAGCGTTTGTTATTGGCACCGCTCAAGGTCAGGGACCCTGTTATACAGAGACTTTGAAGTCAAAGGAGAGGGGGGGCGTTCAGAGGCGAGCAGGGGGGTAGAGCTGCAGATATGTGTGGAAATGAATTAAGAGTCTTGGTCTAACAATGACGTGGAAATCCACAATGATCAACACAGTGATTTGTAAGATAAAGAGCCTTTAGAAAGAGCAGCTGCTCAGTAACTGCTTGAATAAATGCTGCCAGAGCTCATTAATGAAACAATTACACTCTGAGATGGTTTCAGCCTCGAATTCCTGGTCAGATATGATCAGTAGACACGAATAAAAATATGTAATGAATCAGACACAAGACGATATGGAGCCAGCAGGTAACCTTAAAGTCCAAACCATGAGCCGTCGCTCCTCAGGCCCTGCAGCATTAAAACACCAGCAGACCTCTGACAGCTTTACTCTGGCGTTACACAAATGTTTGAGCTGCTTGGACAAATGACCATTTCTGCTGTTTTTCTGACACAGACTGTTTCCAGGCGTCACAAAATGATTTGTGCATGCTAACCGACAGTGGACAGCATGGTCACAGCATGATTCTTGTTTCATTGAGGCTCATTTCCGGCCGAAGAGGAAACTGTATTTAGAGGTCTGTACGCTACCTAAGGTAAACAGGGCAAATGTAAAGTCACTGATTTTAAATGTAATTTTAAAATGCTTTGGAGATAATTTACATTTCAGTCCTTCTTATCACATTAAACGGAAACTTTCTGCCTGGCTGTAGATAGAGTGTGACAGTATATATTTCTTATCTTTTGCTTGATTTGGGTTAGCTGACCCTTTAATCCTTTGCCTATTAAAAAAAAAAACCAGTGAACTGAAGTTAAAAGTTCCAACATCCTCATGTTTGGCCCTCGGTCATCCCAGGTCTCAGCTGGGATTGTGTGCGAGTGCAGAATGGCCGACTTCTTTACGACGGGCACACGTCCAGTTCTCCTCATTGTGCCCGTCCTCAGATGACTTCTTCATTCACAGGCAAACAGGCTTTTTAAAAAGATGAAGTCGACTTGAGTTGCCGCCTGCCTGTGAGAAGATTAAAACTGAGCTACCCTGTTATTTATTTATTTATTTATTTATTTTACAAAGTCCCCACCTTCCCGCAGGAGAAAACCCTCATGTCATCTTTTGATAAACGTCGTGTTTTTATTCATTCCACTGCTCTTTTGGATGATAAGATATCACATACCTCAGCCTTGGTTAAGGGACGCTGTAATGAAGCAAGGCGATGACAGTGCGATTTTATCTCCACGCTGAAGCAATGATAATCATTTGGCACGTCGCAGGAAAGAACGTCAAATCCTCCTGCTGCTGCGGTTCATTTTTTTAATCATTGTGATGCTCTTTTTTTAAATGAACGCTGGACTGCAACACTGTTTTTTTTAGCTGATGCATAACAAGCTGTGCCCTCATGAAGACCCACTACCTCTGAGGAGACATTTTCAAAACATTGGCGCCATTAAATCTCTCCGACATGAGGCAGGCTGTTAGTGGCAGACATTTTTCTGGCGCTGGTTTCTCCAGAGGAAACTTCCAGGATCTGCAGAAATGCTGAGGTGTAGCAGTACACTAACTCAATACACCACCCCATGAATATAAATCCTTAAAATTATTTAATCAGAAAAACAGAGGACGTTACAATAAACCAAATCTGATTTAAGTGTAAAAGTGAAATAGCAGAACTCCGGATCATTATGTTGTTTTTTTTGCCAGAATCAAAAATGGACACTGGAAAAGAAAAGAGAGAGGAAATGTTATTACTTCTTTCCAAAAGATAAGTAAGAGAAACAGTTTGGGACAAACTACTTTGTATAAAAGAACGTAACATGTGATAAACTACAGGGGTTGGCACAATAATTGTGTGGAATATTTGCCACTGAGGAACCTTATGACATTATACAGGCCTTATGTCAGAGCCATCCTGAAGATGAATGTGCTGTAGTCTGACTGGAGTTTAAAAAGCTGAATGAAAACTTTCTGTTTAACCAAGAAAAAAAAGTCTTAAGTTTAGTAAAGACATGAATCATCTCATCAACATCTTCAGTTGGATTCGCTTTGACCAACACATGTGCAACAACCTGGTAACCGACATATTAATGCCATAACACATTGTTATATGGTTTATTGACTGGGAAACTGCACATTTCTTCAGAGTTTTCCTTGTTACAAAGTCAACCCGTGTGCATTATTAATGGAGGCTAAAAGAATCAAAAACAGGGAAATGGGATTGAAAGCAGGAGGCCGACTGACCGTCCCCGGACAATAAGGGCGGCTTTTCTGCTTCAGAGCCGATGGCAAACTCAGGCCGGTCGAGCGGTAAATAAAAACACACTCTGCAGACTTCACAATAAGAGTCTCGAGTTATTTATCATCAGCACAACAGCTTCAGGCTGTACATCTTGGCAACATCACAGATTAAAGCTCCAGCTCCCTGGTTTTCTAAGTTTGGGAGGGATTGAACCCAGAGAGTGAGAGAGACAGAGATATATCTCATAAATCTTTGGCGACTTTTCCCTTCAGGGTCTCTGCTTCCTTTCTGGTTCCTCCTCTGTTTTGATCTCTTGTCTGTTATGTCCTTTTGGGGGGAGGGGGGGCAAATAACTGCAGCGCAAAAGTATCTTTGAACACCACAAAATGTCACGCAACACATAATCAACACATCTGAGGGAAAATATACCCCATAACTGACCTTTGCAAAGAGCAAATATCGTTAAAAGTCTTGGAGGTATCATAAACTTATTAAACAATGCCAACAGAGACGTATGAATATGACTAACGCAAGGCTGAAGGTCAGTGTGTGTGTGTGTAATATAAGTATTACTTTCAAGGCATGATGGGCCTTTTCAAGACTTCCTAAAAATACACACACGCAGCCTTAAATCAACCCCCACACCAGCCCATCTCTCTAAAACACCAGCTGCCATTTCAGGGATGCTTTTATCTAAAGTGCCATGCAGTGCAACAGCAGCACAGCCATATGTGTGTTTTAATATGGCTGACCTCAGGGAACAAGCGCACGCACACACACACACACACACACACACTGTACTTTTAGACTTTACGCCCAGTTCTGTGGCTGAATCCATCTCATCACAACTGCAGCGTGGAGCCCGACCTACCAAAAAAAAAAAGTTTTTTTTCAAGTCGTCCAAAAACGTCCTCCCTCTCAGGGTTGAACACCCACAGAGTCCTCACAGAGACAGGAGAGCACGAGCGTATAACTCACAACACACAGTCAAGGAGTTCACCTTCAATGCCTCAAGTGAATAGAAGTTGACTCTTGGCTGATTCGTGTACAAACGCTCCACTAGGCCTGTCTCCCCGACTAACTGCAAGGATAATGAACAGAGCGCAATCAGCCTGCCCTGCAAAGACTTCACCCCTGCATGGTAAGATAAGGCGGTGGAAATGCTGTTAGCATAGCATGCACTTAAACTGATATTAGATTAGTTTTAATTTGGGGGGGCAGTTGTTTTTTTAGGTGGCAAAAAGATGTTTTGCATTGTGAGTCACTGCTCTCACACGCTCTGCTTCTCCTCAGTGGGAGCCCACAGACTCACAACTGGACTATACATCAGTGTCTCATGTAACCCCATCTCAAATAACCCCAGCTATTAATTTAAATGCTGTTTGGAATGTACCACTAGCATTATCAATAGGGGAGTCTAAGGAAAGGCAAATAAGAATAAACCCAGTGGAAATGATCGTTGGAGTGATGGACTAAGAGACAGAAAAGAAACAAAAACACAAACATGATGGAGTCCAGCTCGCAGCAGCTGCATCGAGCCGCACATCGGTGGGATTGCACTCATTGTGCAGCCTGGACTCAAAGAGCCAGCTGACCTTGAGGGAAAACACTAGAATAAAAACCAGTGTAGGAGGAATCACATACTTCTAAATGATGAAAAATAAGATACTTTAACCAAACACAAAATTACAACAGTAATGTTTAACAGCGGGAAAAAACAACATTTTAGTCTCAGAGCCACGTTTTAGCACTGAAGCTCAGAAACTCAGAGTAGCAGTGGTGATAACAGCCTCAGCTGACCATTCACTGTCAGTCACTGACGCAAATTAAATTTGTCAAGGTCCTGTTGTTTGGCGACATCAACTGATGCGACGTGTCACAAACAAAAAAAAAAACTTGTGCACAGATCTCAGGCATATTCTGCCTGTTCATCCAAAGCACCGTCAGCAACAGACTGTGGACGCCTATAAATATCTGACAACACATTAAAATCACGTCAATACTCATCAAACCCTCTCCAGTTTATGTATTAACATTTTGACATGAGACATCCATCGTGCAGTTGCAGGTGCTCATTTAAAACGTCAGTTAACAAAACCATGAGCAGACATTGCTGAGCAAATATTACAGAAAATATTTCATATTATATATTTCTTGAACAGTCTGTTTCTGTCGATGTGAAAGCAAAGGATGATAAACTTTAAAATGTCAGTTTTTCAACTGTAAAAAAATAATTTTGCAAAACCTCTTTTGCTGGACAACAGCTTGGGTCCAACTTTACCTCAAACGATTTAACGGCCTGTTTAGATAAACGCAAATAATTTTACCCTCATGGTGAAAATGTAGGTAAAAGCACTTACCTTGAACGCCTGCATTGTCAGAAACCGTTCTTTTTTTCATGGTGCCAAAATAAAAGTAATGGCACATTATGCACGACTCTTGCAGCTCTGCCCTAGAAGTCGTCCAGCGCTGCCTTCCTCAAATCTCCTTCAGTTCCTTAGCGCTGCTGTATGAGGCAGCCTGGGCGGTCGCTGGCCTTATTCTATTTCCAAAACCACTTTTACTTTGACTTCTGTGCCCACTTTAACGGAGCACGTGGTTAGTTCTGACAGCACGTGAATACACGTTAAGTGGACGAAGGAAAAAAAACAGGATGAGGAATGGGAGGTAAAACTGGATGTGACGAAAAGTGGAAACGGAGCACAAATATTTTGTGATTCTTTAGGACGGAGTGAGGGAAGAGAAGAGGGAGCAGATAAGAGAAATGACATTTATTTACTTATTCAGCCGGTGGGCTCCACTGAGATTAAGAAGCTCCTTTCAAACGGAGGGCTGGCCAAGAAAGCAGCAACAAGATAAGTCGGGCTGCGCGTCCGCCGGGAACTCCCCCTTAAAGCATCGCTTCGCTTTTATCATTGTTTACTGCGCAGGAAGGAGGGTGACAGAGAGCGCTGCCAAAGTTTCACCATCTAAGACCCATCCCTTCCACCTTCGCTCTCACAGGGGAGGAGGTCGCCTTTTTTTTCCCGCTTGATTGAAGAGGTAATGAAGAATAAAGAACCTCGGCACATCCGAGGCGAGTTCAGAGCGGAGGCGGCCCGACGTGCAGCGGCGGTTAAAGGCCTCTGAGCTGCAGAGATGGAGACGGAAGAACACGGAAAGTCATATGTTACCGATCGACCGACGATCACGTGGTTGAGTCTGATTATTAATATAAAGGATTGATATTCAAACATGGCTAAGAAGCTGCAGCCGTGCTAGCACCGTGCACTTTGACCTTCTTAGTTGGGCCCATGGTTTTGACCAGCCGCTCGGCTGGTATCCGTCCTTCTCCGTATACGGTTGTTGCTTTGAAGACGCAGAAATAACAAAATCAGAGCGGACGTTGTGGACGTGACACGTGTAACCATGTGCCGACTTTATGTTCACAGCGGTCAGACTTCATCAGCCGCGGCTGCTGGTAATTTCACACCCGGCAGACCCGAGCACACCTGCCTGAGAAGCACATTTCTCACTTCACTTCACTTGCTAAGCACATACAGTGCAAACTATATATATTTTTTGAATGTTTATAAAAAAGATGTGAACAGGGAGTTGCTTGTTTGTTCAAGTCAGTGGGAGAAAAAAAATAGAAGTAAATTTATTTTATTTAGGGCAAGAAATCACAGGGGTCGAGGTAACAGAATGATGCCAGAAAGTAGTATGAGGAAAAAAATATTGTAAATGCTGCAATCCCATTGTTACAGATTATTTCAGCCCATGTGCATTGAGATGGTAATATTCCCATTATTTCAATCATGCCTGTATAAATCAGTATAAATTAACATACTATGGAGCCCGAAGTCATGGGAAAGTGGCTTTTGGACGCCACTTCATTTCAATAAAACCTGGTGAAAAGTAATGAAATCTTTTTTTTTTTTTGCTATGGATTCAAAGCAAATTGGCACATGTCAATGGTCTGGGCATCTTTTTCAACAAATACCATTAAGTCTACACCAGTTCTGGTGCATATATAAACACAGTGGATACAAATACAGCAGAATGAAAGAGGAAGAAAGGGAAACGATGTGCGGAGCATTAAGTGTCCTGCACCGACAGGCTTCACGGACTCAGGGAGCAGAAGAAAAGTGTGTTAGTGGGGAAGGAGGCGGCGGCGTGAAGAGCTGAAGGAGGTGGGCAGCGTGTCGACATAAGCTCCTGATTATTAGCTTAATTAGCTTCCGTTATTCAATTAATGACCAATAATGAAACCCGGCAGACTGAGCTGCGTCTGCGCTGACACGGTGCCGTTAAAAGGGGAAATAACTGCGGCCATGTTTGCTCGTTTCCCATCTGGACCTGCGGTGCACAAACACAAACGCACACAAAACTCGTGTGTGTCACACGAACGCATTTATTACCACACTCCCTGTTCATCAGTGCCTGGTAGGGGACGATTACCCGACATTACAGAGACAGATAAAGCGCCGTGGATAAAAATCACCTGCAGTCCAGATGTGCCCGACCTCCTTTATGAAGTAGTGAGAGCTGCTCTCACCACAAAGAAACAGACGTCCATTAGTGCATTACTAAAAGGAGAGTTATTAAGATCATTAAAACCAATTAGTGCTCACGTCCAGATGAGTAGTTGCCAACTTCATGCATTTGACTAATAGTACGTGTGTGTGTGGGTGTGTGGGTGAATGAAAAGGACAAAGAGAGGATAAATGGTTTGGTACAAAGTCGGGGTCTGGGCTCATGGGAGGAGAGAAGCACCTGAATCACCTGAGCACTTATGTCTGGTATAAATGTGACAGCGTAGGCACATTTACACAGTTTTTATCTTTTCCAGGCCGCAAGAAGTAAAAACCGACGCCTGAGGAGAGAACGACAGCAGATGATTATGAGGTGTCCTTTCATACGTAACTGAAAAAAATGTTTTAATAAAAATCCCGACTGGTAGTTACGCAACGTTTTCTTTCTTTTGTATCGGGGACGTGTTTCTTCAGCCTTGCTGTTTCCTATACCGGCTCGACAAGCAGCGCACACACGAGATCACATGCAGCGCAACTGTGGGAATAATGAGCAGGACCCGCACTCATGGCTTCGACAGTGAAAGGAGAAGAGTGGCAAACCGCTTCAGGAAAAGAATGAAATTAGCTCCAGTGTTTGTTCAGTGGATACAGGCTACCACGCTGCTCTTTAATTACAAAACACGCCTTCTGCAGGTTTCTGTGTGTGCGCTCGATAAAGTTTTAATCAAACAGGAAAAACGTGAAAAATATCCATGTTTCCTGTTTGGACCGGTTCAGAACCCGGGGGGCGAACGATGTGGCCAGTGTTAACTGCCTCCAGTGAGAGCGACACTGGTGCTCTCCAGGCGGACGAACAAAACGAGTCTGACGTGGAAGATGAATTTTACAGACGAGACTTGAGAGGCTCGGCCAATGGGGTCGCACCGTTTAGCATTTCTTTAGGAGATGAAAGGAAATCCTCAGAAGACAAATTCAGTGTAAAAAGCTTCATGAAACCTCAGCTACACTGATCAAGAGTGTTGCTTCACGCTTTGGCTGCTTATTAATATTAATGGGTGACCGTTATTCAAAACCACAAGGCGGCAACAGGCGACGCGTTGATGGACGACCGCGCGTCTGTTTAGAGCGTCCTCGAGGACGATGTGAGGAACCGCTGTGGATGAGAGCGCGAGCGAAACCATTATCCCCTGCTCAGACTCAACCTGTGAAGCCACGTGGCTCGGTAGAGAGACTCCACGGCTAAACCTCAAGTGTCGGCACGGGCCAATGAAGCCGGTAATCAGCCAAAGGATACGGGGATTAGCTCGGAGATGAGTTCACCAGTGGCCCGCGCTGCCAAACCTCGCTGCAGTCTGCAAACGTCTCAAATGTAAGCGCTTTTGTCTCTTTTAATCCACATTTCCCCTCATATTTTCCCTTTATTAATCCTTGAAGTGAACTGTTATCTCCCATTCAGTCCCTCGAGGGGAATGTCATTATCTGAACTTAGATACGAGGAGTTTTTTTTTAGCGACATGAACAGCTCTTTTGGAGTATTAATATTTTTCAAGTAATTAAAGCGTGATATGTTGGTCCGACATTTAATTGTCTTGGCCTGAAGCCGTCACCGTGACCACCATGGGGACTTCAGCGGCAAACATGGATCCAGGAGAAGCACGATAAAGATGTCATCTGCAGTAATTACTGAGAGCTGGAGGTGCAGACTCACTCTCGGCCGCTGCCCCTTCACGCTCGGCTTCAGAGCGCACACTGGAGATCACGGTCTGACGGAGCCAGCGGTGCCGCATCGTCTGCGCAAAGAGCAAAAAGGCGCAAGTCCCGAGGCCGGCGCGCTGCGGCACCAGCACCGCCACATGCCCAAACCCACAGAATCACGCAGAGACTCTGCAGATACTGAGATCGGGGCAGTTTAGCCGGAAGTGAGTTTGCAGCGTGCGTCCGTCTGTGCAGCGGTTCACAAGACATCATACGGCGTTTACAGTAATTACGGGGGAGGATTTAATATGCAGGCTCCACTGCACATCCCAGTGAGTAAGCAAATGTGTCACAGAAACAGCATTCCCCCTGCAAACTCCTGAATAATCACACATCTCATGGTGTCAGAAAGTGGCTGTGAAATAATAAATGACTTTCATATAATTTCATCTGCATTAAAGTCATTTGAACAGACAGAGAGAACATCAGTCACCACTTATCTGCCTGGACAGTACCAGTCCGGTATCTGGAGACAGTGGATGTGGCTGGTGCGTCGGTCGTCGGCCTCATGTAAAGTAACAGCCATTTTAAAATACATTATGCCCCCCACCCCCCCCCCACCCCTATGCACTGAAGTGCCTGTCAACCTTCGAGTGGCGCTGCATTCAGATGGGCAATGCTGTCCCCGCTTCATAATCCCAGCGGGGAGGTCGGGGTCACGCCGGTCCCTCTGTCTGCAGCGCTCTCATCACTCGTCATGGCGTCCACGTGGTCCACAGTACATATACGTTTCTAACTTGTGTAACATCCTTTAACTCTCCAGCTTTTATCCCGAGACTCGGCTGCTGCGAGTCCATGTAACGTCTCCGCGTCCCTCTGGATCTGCGTGCGTCCTTTCAACAGCTCTACATGAGACACTTGACCTATTTCATAGCCTGTGGTGAATGCGTTGGGCGTATCTCCATGATGCATTTAATGAATAATTTTCTTTCCTCGCTCTGTATGCCACAATACATACACGCATATAATTGCACAAAACAACAAGGGAATTTGTTGTTAACGACTGTAACTTTGGGAATTTACCACTGTGCTGGAGCTTCATCTTATCGTGGCCTAAATTTTAGACTAGATTATGGATTACATCCTTTATCTCCCTATCTATCCCCTATAAGTGGAAGCCGTAAGGTTTGTGTGCTGTCAAATCTCGTGTATGTAATTAGTGCCTGCTGGCAGTGCTGCTGCTCTTCTTCCCTCTCGTTCTTGGTCTCGCTCTCTCTCCCTTTATTATTTGTGGCACTCTCCCATTTTCTCTCCCTCCACTCCACGAAGCAATAAAAAAAAAAAAAAAAAAAAAGGGAAAGGCTGAGAGCGTGGGCGCCGATCGTTGGCGCTCAGCTGACAGGCAAGCGAGAGGAAGAAAGGAAGGAGAGGAGGAGGACAGAGGGAGACAGGAGGAGAGGCGATGAGATGGCGTATACGAGGAAAGAGAGAGAGAGAGAGAGAGAGAGAGAGTGGGAGGGAAAGAGAGTGTTTTGTGTCTGCAGCTGCTCGGCTGACAGAGAGGACGGAGAACAGAACAGAATGTGCTCTGTGTGTGTGTGTGTGTGCGCAGTGCCGCATGCAGCGTGTGTTGCTGCACGTGAAGGCGTTTGCACGGCCGTGTGTGACGAAGAGGAGCCGTGCAGGGAGATGAAGAGCTTTGTTTTGATAGTGAGATGGAGGTAGAATTGACCTAAATACTGAAAGCATGTTTCACACAGAAGAAACGAGGCTCTTAAACCCAGTGATC
The DNA here is from genome assembly GCA_016785225.1 of Psettodes erumei. Taxonomy (NCBI): domain Eukaryota; kingdom Metazoa; phylum Chordata; class Actinopteri; order Pleuronectiformes; family Psettodidae; genus Psettodes; species Psettodes erumei. The sequence continues at coordinate 387,541 of JAFBJZ010000003.1, read as the reverse complement.
TGCAGCAGCACTGACGCTAATGACAGACACTTAATGACTTGAAAGAACACTACCAGAAAAAAATGTGATGAATTATATATATATATATATATATATATATATATATATAATAATTTCATGCAGTTTAAGAACAATGATAGCGTGTCATGGGAGTATTCCAGGGGTGAACCTCAAGCTCGCTATGAGAGCACACTGCAGGTACGTGTGATCAACATGAACTTTTTCTTATAGCATAAGAGACACGCTCCTCTTCCACAGCACCAGAGTTGTATAGTATAACACTGTAATATCCATTAGCTACAAATGCCCTGGATCCATGGAGGCGCCACCCCAGGGCCCAAACGGACGGGCTGCCAATATCCCGGTGGACACCTCCATGGGTCAGTTCTGACGGCACAAGGTCGGGGAGGACCTACACAATATGAGGCAGGTGCTTCATCACTGCGGCCGTGCAGCAGGTGTGAATGTGTGTGAAGGTGAGGCGGAGCGGCGCTGCACAGGAGCTGCACGCTCAGCAAAAAAAAACACCCCAAAAAACTCCAGAGATAAATGAAGTTCAGAAAACGGGACAAACTAATAAAAAGGTGAGCAGCTCCTGGCATCTCGCAGCAGAACACTGTGAGATTCACAACAAATGATGAATGTTTGTACTTTGTATTTTTCGGTATGTGCACGCTCGGCACTGCTGTGGTGGAGCGTATGGATCTGTACAAGTCTGCTTCATTACCGCGGCAACCGCTCAGCTCCTCCTTCATCCCGGAGAAGAGGTGGCAGCCCCGTCAGGCGAGCAGGGCGGGTTTAAATCTGCATTCATCAATAACCTGAAACAGAAATACCGCAGTTGCTGATGACACCAGAGACGACGGGTGTCAACAAGACTAAAATGTTGAACATTAGAACTTTATGCCCATAAACGTCCATGGAGCAGCAAAATGAAATGAACAGTTTCTCTTGAGAATGGTGGCCCTTTGAAATTCTTTTTATTTATTTCAGTCTGTCGCAGATGTTGGTGTAACACACGACAAAAGAAAAGAAAATGGGGGCGACACCATCAGACGCTTGGGCGGCGAGCGTTTGTCAGACGGTGGAAATGAAACGTGGGAGAAGCAGCGACTCACTGACCTCAGGGCGGAGAGCGACGACACACGAGCTCCTCCACACAACTTTGGTTATTTGACGCACTTTGAATAGAGAGTAAATAAATGCTGCAGGGTGAACACATAATGAATCCAAACAAATGGGGGAAAAAAAGATAGAGACCTGATGGGATATGTGATTGTGTGTGTGTGTGTGTGTGTGTGTGTGTGTGAGTTACACTGTGGGTCAAATCAAGTCAATTTTATTTATACAGCACCAAATCAAAGTGGTGGGTGCTTTTGTATGTAAGTGTGTATGAAACTGTGTGTTTGAGTGAGGGCTACTGAATCCCAGTGTGTGTGTGTGTGTGTGTGTGTGTGTGTGAGAGAGAGAGAAACTGCAGTCCACCCTTCTATAAAACCCACTTTATAGGAGCCCATCATTTTCTTATTCATAAAAAGGAACATAATTTACTGAATAGCTGACAGGGTATGTGTGCTGGGTGGAGGTGGGTGGTGTACATGTTCCTGTAAGAATGTGTGGATGTAACTACAACATCTGAGCACTAATTGTGTTGATGATGTGTCACTGCCACACATCACTTTAAAATAATGTGAGTTGTGCAGGACGTGATGAGACGCATGGGTTCAAAAAACCACAACAGGAAGTTGAGGCGGGTGGAGGCGGGCGGCGCTCACGCTGGAACTTTCCATCGAGCCCTCCGGAGGTGTTTAATTCAACTTTACGTCTCGCCGCCCGCCCACCTTTTAATCCAAACTCCTCGTGTCGTTCTGCATAGTCACTTCCTGTTTGGTGCGAGCCCGTGTTTCCCCTGGATTTTCTGTCACGGTGATTTGTTCTACTTGGTTGGGAAAATAAATTTAATTACCACTCCGTCTTTCCAGCCTCTTTCTCCTCTCACGATGCCAAACTTTATACCTGAACTTAACACCTAAATCCGAAACGCTCGGTCCTTTTAAAAGCTGCAGACGGTGAAATACCTTCAGCTTATTGGGATCGTCACTGTAATTCAATATGAGGCTGCAATTACACAACTAACTTAAAGAAAACAAAAATCCATCCAGCGTTTCCAATAAAGTGAGAAGCGGGGCATAATTCTGACTCATGTGAAACCTTTACATCATCTTCATATGCTTTGTGCAAATTTGAAATTCACCGGTCAAACAGTCTGATTGGATCTGATCCCATTAATAAAGTTGGCAGAAAAGTGACATGCTGTACAAATGTCTTCCAGATGATTTCCTGATGGATTTCCTCAAGTCTCTAATTTGGTTCTCTGGATCGCGGCGGACGAACAGAACCGGTCAAACACTTTATCTCCTGCACAGGAGGAATTACTTTAAAGACAAACACCGTCAGCGCTTCACGGCACCTCGGCGTCTCCGCTCTGCTAACCCTCCGCTTCAAATTAACAGTCACTTTCCCGCAGAGTCGCCGAGTCTCCAAATGCCACCGGAGCGGCTGATCGCACACCGAGGCTCCCTCCCCCCAGATCCATTTCCATTTGTTCAGCCAAAAACAAGAGCACTCCATCAATGTACGAGTCACTCTGAATGCCAAATGCCACTTGTTAAACACTGGCTGGGGGGAGCCCACAAATCATTACCGCAAACAGCCCGGATCAAAGGTGCTGCCAGAGCAGGATGGTAAATGATTTGTCATTGGAAAAACAAAAATTCCCGTCAGTTTGAAACTTGAGGAATAACTAACAGGCTGGTCGTCTTAGCCCGGCGGCCACGGAGGAGGATGCGGCTCTTTTCTTGTGCGACGTGTCACCTGCGGTTTGGATGTTTTAACACATTTCTCACATGTTACGCTGTGAGTGATCTGCAGCTTTAATGGATCCTGTCTCCGTGAAGAGATTCCCTTGTGCCGCAAACACAGTGTAATGGGGAACAAAGTCCAGGATCTGCAAAATATTATATACACCACAGGACACGGGGCGTCTCCTGAAAAGTCCACGCTCAGTGACTCGTACTGGACGAGGCCTTGGGCTGTCATGTGACACGTGCATGTGTCGGTGTTGTTGCACGTTAAACTCAAAAGAGAAACTTTCCTTCCTCAGGTGAGGAAACAGTGAGACTCAAACAGCTGAGAAGCTGAAGGTGTTTTTGAGCGGAAAAGGACGTCGTCTTTACACAGAACGACGTCTGGGCGCGTCCATGATGATATAAATCATAACACACACATGGCGTGCGCGTCTTTTTGAGGCGAACGGGACGGGATGGACCGAACTCGTCTGCCTTTAAAAAGAAGACGCAGACCAGGCTGGGACAAACCACAGCTTCTGACTCCATTAGCTATAAGTGACGAGTCGCTTGTGCATGACGGGCACATGTATCTTATTTTGCTCCCGCACCGTTCAAAGACTAAATTAGGGCTGTAATGGGAAGAGGCGTTCCCTGACCCTCCTCCGCGGGCTAATTTGTCTTTGACTGTGCCCTTCAGGAAAAGTTTGGTTCTCTGCGCCCGCCCTCGGCAACAGCTCCTTCTCCTGCCAGGGAAGGAAAACCGGGGCAGTGTTACATAATAAGTAGTATGGGACCGCTGTCCCGGATTCATTATGGTGGGGATTTTTTATTTGGTGGATTCAGCACCCAGGTGGAGTCCATAATCAGGTGCTGAGCTTGCTGTTTCCCAAATTATCAACCCCGGTGGTTTCCCAAAATACGCCTGTGTGACACTCCGGGGGCCCGGAGACTGTCTCAGGTAGTTCCCATAACAACGGAAATTTTTCATATCTTTTGCTTATGAAAGCCTCTAGTCAGCACAATAATCGCATTTCTAGGCCATCCTCATTGGTTCAGAGCTGATCTGTGTTAGAGGGAGGACACACACACACACACAGAGAGGGAGCTCACATGCTAACACACACATCTAACACATCTATTGTATGCCTAATGCATGAAGCTCTGGTGGATTAAAGCTCTGAGTAAACCCATAACGTCTTCCCAGCGCTGCTGCCCTGTTTGCACGCTCCGTTACAGACGGCTCAGGTTTTCCTCTCCGCGTGTCATAAACGGGTAATAATTCACATTTATGCAGCTCGGCAAAACAACCACGGTTACGCAGCAGGAAATACCGCAAACCCTGGCAGAAAATAACGTGACTTTTTCGTGGGGGGGGTTGGACTGTGTGCTGCTGTAACCGAAAATTCTCTCTGTGGATCTTCAACGCCGCCGTCCATCCGTTCATGTTCGCACCCGTCCATCTTGTTTACACGGCCGGGGTTTGTCTCGGTGTACGAGGAGACAAACGGGACAGTTTGCAACACGATCATCCACCGCTCTCCACTTCAGACTGATTCTGTAACTGCAGATGTTTTGAGAGCAAGAAAACGTTGATGAAATTGGGAAAACAGTTTTTTATTTTGCTCGTAGTTGAGATCAAACCCGCCAGTTTGATTCCAGGACACTGTGTTGGACTCGTTCGGCAGATGCGTCTCTGCAGAGGGACTCTGCGAGCTCGGGTCGTGACCCCCGCCATCCTCATCCTAAAGTGTGGAAGCCGTGAAACCAAAGGGGCGAGCCGGACCGGGACGAGCTCGGGCCGGTGCTGAAGCGCAGCACGGTTTGCCTTCTTTAATAAAGTGAGGACACTGAGGACGTCTGAATACGTTTGTCTGGATAAACACTGTCACACTCCACCGAGCTCTGCTGAGAGTAAGACAGCTGCTGTGGCTTGTTGACTCAAGAGCTGCTGCACGGCAACAACACAAACACCTCACACAAATTATACCAAGTAAAGCACACACATAGTTTTGACTAAAAATGACACAACTGGATTTGAAAAGCTTTTGAGCATCTGCATGAAACTCAGATATTCCCATTTTTTAAGAAAAAGGAATGTTTTTAACATGAACTGCAGCCTGACGGAGGTGAGGGGATGAAAACCATAATGAGCACCTTGTGTTGCGCAGCGGCAGCGACTGCACAGCTCTGTGCGCACACACACACTGCGCGGGGTGCTGCTCCAGATATGATGGCGACGCACAAAGCCTCATTTGCCAAGAGAAAATCTGCTGCTATTTCTGGTCGCCCTCGATTGCACGTGTGTGTCGGCAGCGAGAGAGAAAAGGTGTGTGGATTAAAAAAAAAAAGGTTTAAGAAGAGCTTGTGTTGTGCGTTTGCTTCCCTGCTGCTGTATGTGATCACCTGTAGGATTGAAAGGTGCCTGTCAAAACCCTTTTTGTGTTGCTGCATTAATCCACTGTAACTTTCCTTGTGAAACCTGCAGCAGGTACTTGACACTCACACAGTGGAGCTCTTTTTAAATCCTGAACGCGCTCAGGTCTGCGTGTACGACATCAGGTGTTTGTGCGACATGATGTGAGCTGACAGCGGTCATACGCTCCGTGTTAGAAGTGGACTCCTCTGCAGCCCACCTGCCCAGACTCAATCATCCAGATTCCCACTGTGACCGTCGTTTGGTTCCAACAAATCTGTTTGGTTTTGCTGGGAACGAAAGCAGAACACATGGGAGTTTGGGGGGGGGGTCACTGCAGAGGAATGTGATTTCAGCAGGGGAGGAGAGAGAGAGACTGGGTTCTGGCAGGGGGTCCTGAGCCAGAACAAAGTGAGGTGTGTTTGTTGGCAGATACGAGCACAAAAACACAAACAACAAGGAGAGAACCGGCTGAGCTGAGAAACAGAAGGACAGGAAGAGTGAGGTTCTTATACACCTGGCTGATTGTGTAGATTGGAGGCAGGTGAGCAGAGGCCACGCCCCCCCACACACACACCTGAAGGAAATGAGACTCAGAGGGAGTGAAGACACCCAGGAAGAGACCCACAGGTTTTTTTTTCTTTCACATTGTGCTTAATCTCTCTCCATACATCCCCTGTCTCCAATATTCTCAGTTATTTACAGATTTGTTCTGGTCTCAGCCGTGAAACGTTCACTGTCAGCCATCTTTTGATGACACAGGTAACACAGGTTCCCGTAAGAAAAAAAAAAGTATGCGACGACTTTTGGTTGGGGAGCGAGTAAATATTGGAAAATACCAGCTGATCCACTGCAGCCTTTTCAGTCAGATTGGGTTTTCCACGGCGAGTGAACCGCAAACGCGGCACGCAGAGACTATTATCAGGGCTGCAGTCACAGCAGCTGACACATCTGATCAGTGAGCTGCCGTAACAAACACTCTCATCTGAATAATCACAGCGCGCACGGCCCACTGGGTGACACGGGATCAGCACTAATAGGACTGCCCGTCCCGTCGGCTCAACGCGCAGTCTCGCTCTCTTTCAGTTCGAGTCTTCCTCACTCTGTCGATTTTAATTCCAAATGTGCTCTATTGGCTCAAAAGCGCAGAAGTATAAACAACAAATAGCGGATCGTAACCGTTCATTTCGCCATCGCGACAGTGTGACATTAACGCCGGCGAATGGGCGGAAACCGCTTGAATCCAGCGTCACAGAAACACGCGGCTCTATCAGACCAAATGCTGTTTACTGTCAGTTCTCGCTGCTGCAGCTGGCGGCGGGTTAAAGGCGCCTTGTATAACATTTTTGTGCCGCAGTAAGTCACCGTCGAATTAGCTGTGACAAATGACTCCACGGTGCAGACGACTGGTAACCTCGTGCACAGCGGCTGCTAATGTTTCACCAAATTAACGCTGCGTTTCCCCGCAAGTCGTCCGCCTTTCAATTTTAACTGGTAGTTTATCACACGTGAGTAGGAAGAAGATGCTGAAGTATGTCCAGACCAGTGTTTTGTTAAATAGCTGTAGCCTGAGCACGTAGCTTACCTTTCCTAATGCCTGGAGACGTGTCACATCCTGTGATTTCCCTCAAGTGCTGCAGGACAGAGACTCCACGCCGCGTCGCGTTAATAAACCTCCTCCCGACGGGCCGCGGTTCGCAGGAGGAACAAGTGAACAAAGGAGAGAGGAGGGAAGGAGGGAACGATAATGAAGAGACAAGAGAGAGCGGCGGGAACGAGAGAGAGAGAGAGGAGAGGCGTAAAATCCCATGATACATTTGTGGCAATGACGCATAAACATAATTAATTATCAGTGTGTTTAATGAGATTTGGGCTCTCTGGCTCATGTCTGGTCTCTGCAGCGTGGGGGGAAGAGGCCAAAAGGAGCGGCGGCGTTCTGTGAGGTCATAATTTGAGCCTGTCTGTGACGTATCTGCTCCTCATCAAACCAAAAATCAAGCGAGCAACAAATAAGGTTGTGCGACGAGCTGTGAATGTGTGTAACGTGCTGCTGAGGAAGAAGCTGCGACACGCGGCCACCACCATGTGTTCATTTACTCACACGTGTTTCAGGGATGTAATCCCATTTCCAGCACTTTGATCGACTCCAATTCAAATTCCCATTAATGATCACAGTTAACGCTCGTCTTTTATTCAGCGCTCCGGGTTTGGCAGCCGACACGTTGGCTCGGATCCGATTCATTCATCTGGTTTCATGTTTCGTACGGAGGAACATGGAGGCGACTGGCAAACAGGAAATGCTCAGCACTCAGGGATGGGCGGGGCTAAGCAGGCTGTGGAAGGTTAGTCAATACCCCGAGATACTGGCGGTTTGTTAGTGCCACAGCAATGACTTAATCTAACAGATTATATGTTATTATCAAGTTTAATCAGTGTGAATGTTTAGTTACATCTACTTTGAATTTCTTTTCACAAACAGCCCATAATTACTGCTGATGACGGCGAAAAAAAAAAAAAGAATAATGAGGACGTGATGAAGCCTCGGTTTGATCAGAAAAAAGACAAATTAAAAAGGTGTTTCATGAGGCACGTCTGTGTATTGAGCACAGTAAGTGATTTGCTGTGAGAAAAGTGGCGCACACATCATGGCTGAATTTCCTTCGCACGTGAAAACAGGATGCATCATGGGAATCTGCGCGACATTCGTTAGCCGCCTCTCAGAGAAGAGTGAAAGAGAAATAATGAGGGACAAAGAAGGAAACGGTGAGGGAGTAGCTTCCACTTGACAAACGAGCAGGTTATCCTCATGCAGAGAACGGGATTGACTAATTCATTAATCTCAAAGTGAATTCCAAACGCCGGCGCCTGTGCCAAGCTGCACACACACTTTTCCGGGAAAGTTTCCCAGTCGTGTTGTTAACAATATGACTGGCAAACTCTCCTTAAAACGGTGGCGTTCATTCAGCAGATGAAGACGCGAGGTGTGCGACAACAAAGAGTCCGAGAGAATGAAAAATATCCTGTGACGGCGAGGCGAGATTATCGATCGTGTATTTGGCTCCGCCCGCGGTCGTTTATTACTTTTGGGTTGCATCGCGTTTGGGACCCGTCTGCTGTTTGAAGAACGAGCAACATCTTCTGTTGGGACAGAGGCCGAACGCCGTTTGATCTGATGGAAACAGAGAAAAAAACAAAATTGCCATTAATTAGAAAATATTGATATGGAAAAGAATGAACTGAAAGATACAAAGCACTGTCTGTGTCAGAACCATATGACGCCTGGAGATTTCCAAGCGAATCACAGTCACAGCTCACAGCTCCCGTGTTCCCTGTTATCTACCAGCATATGATGGAAGAATTTGATGTCTATCTGATCCCAGATCTGCGTGAGCGTCGCCGGAGGTGGGTCGGTCCTTGTGATCCTGGCATTTGACTCACGGATTGATTCCCATCCAGTTTGACCTTATGCTACAGACAAACGTGTTTGTTCTTCCTGAAGCCTTAACCTCAATGTGTGTGTGTGTGTGTGTGTGTGTGTGTGTCAGAGAGGCCCAGTTGTGTAACTTTTTAAGAGAAGTGCGGCAAAAACAACTTTTTTCCCCTACTGCAGTGTGTGTGTGTGTGTGTGTGTGTGTGTGTGCGTGTCAGATGCTCTTCATGTTTGAGATGAAGTCAGTGAGTGTGTGTTGTGTTTGAATTATGTGTGTGACAAGATGAAACTTCTGATCTACTATGTAGGAGAAGAGTGTGTGTGTGTGTGTGTGTGTGTGTGTGTGTGTGTGTGTGTGTGTGTGTGTGTGTGTGTGTGTGTGTGTGTGTGCGTGTGTGTGTGTGTGTGTGTGTTATCTTACCCTTGCAGAGTCCCTGACTCCTGACAGGGAATTGAACTGGTCTCGTCACATCATCAGACGTGACGGCTCGCGTCAAAGCCGGGCTCCTCTTCATCGCTCTGCCCTCCGGTCCCCTGCACAAACACACTCTCTTCCTCTGTTTCACTCTGGCCTTGCAGCGCACACATGCTTGTGTTTTGTTGACGTGCAAATGAAACACAACAGACAGTTCATATCCTCTTCTCTTCTAACTTAGTGGGATGCTGATGTGTTTTGGATCATGCGTTACGACTGGACACGACGAAACCAACGCATCTGTTGAAAAAGCTCAGCTCACTCTGTGTCTTCAGCAGATCTCACTTTGTCAACACTGCGGAGGGTTTTTTCTCATTAACACACACACACACACACACACACACCATATGTATTTATTAATATGCTCATGATTGCATCACCGACCGCAGAGGAATACATCAAGAACTGTGTGCGAGCGCATGCAAATGTCCATGCACCATATTGCAGTCATCAGTCTTGTGTGAACCAGTAATTAAGGTCCACCAGAGATGTGTGTGTGTGTGTGTGTGTGTGTGTGAGAGGAAAATTCCAGTGTCGAGGTATGAATGGCTCCATGTGTCTCTGTTCCTCTGAGTCTCTGTGCGTGAGCTGCACATCCGGAGAATCAGGAGGATGTTTTGCACTTAAACTGAATTAAATATTCAAAGTTCGTTCCTTTACAGCCACTTTCATTTTAAACCTAAAACACGCAGTTGACGAACGAGCTCCGTCGACATCAAGCAGAAATATTCAGCGTGTCTTGTACGTCGTTTTGTGCACGTTTGTCTGTAAATCAGCCTGAGATGTTTGGACGACGTGTTGACTCCAGGACTGAAATGTACAGATGAATGTTAGAAACAGTAGAAAGAAATCTACTCATGGCAGATTCTAAAACCAAATTATTTTATTCTTAATTCTGGGGGTGACTGGGCGTTAATGGCTAAGTTGTGCCACGCAGTTTCTCCACTCATTTATTCAGGGTTTTACTGTCGTCTGTCGCACATCTGCATGTGAGAAAGTAAGAATAATGAAGTTATTACAGATTTAGTATTAGTATTTTATAATCCTGACTTTTGGTTTTGGTGTAAGGAGTTTGCGTCAGAAGTTAAAACCCCACATTTTTTCCCTGCGTGGTAAACAGTCAGAACATTTCCAATTTCAATTAAGCCTCCTGCTTAAATAACTAATGCAAATAATGCTGTGAATGTGGGCACCTTGCTTGTTTCCCAGGTTATTTACATGATCCTGTTGCGCGGCACAGACACGCTCCTCTTTTACCTCCCACAGGGATGAACGAGACATCTCTCCCAGAATAACTTTCACAAGGTTGTGCTGAGAAGGGAGAGACTGGGAGACTGAGTAAATATTTCATCATATGGTTTGCCTCTTTCTCAAAGATAATAAAGCCCCTGGTCTTTGTGGTGAGGAAGACGTATTCTGCCCTCAGGCTGGAATAAATGAAAGGATCAACAGATATTTATTCTACTATTTGATTTGTATAATAGAGTTTTATAGGCAAAGTAAACCATACATATCGATGTGCACGTGTCATAATCCCAGTTTGATTATTTTTTAATTTTTTAAAATTACAACATACACCATCAGTCATGCCACATTGGTGCATATGCAGCCCTGGAGATACAGTATCTGCAGATATACAGTATAATTCAGTTAAAGCCGTCCATGAGCTTCCTCCCGGGCTGTTACACTTAATGTTCTTTTCCGTCTTTGTCCCAACTCCCAGCCAGCCGACAGCCTTCCAGCTCTGTGAAGCATGTTTATAAAAAAAAAAAAAAAAAATATGTTGGTGTCCCCTCAACTTTCTCATCCTCTCAACCACCGGTTTTCCCCGGGATGAACCCGCTGCCGCTGGGACAGCGGTGCGGTCTCCGGCGTCTCTGCTCGGTGACGTTAGTGTTTGTGTTGTGTTTGCAGTGTGTTTGGGCCCCTGGCTCGAACATTTCAAAGGCCCCCGGTTCTCCGTACAAGACTAGAAAGTACAAATCTCTGTTTTCCATCCAAATAGTGGGTGAATTTTAGGAAATTTCCTCCAAAAAAATGTCAAGACGAAATGTTTTCAGAGATTATATGACTTTTAAAAAACATTTCTCTAACCTCACAGTTAATTATTATGATTGACCTCCCTGCCCCTGCTGTGCCAGTCTTCCTCCAGAGCCACACAACTGATTTTGCTGACAAACAAACTGTATATTCATGTAAAACATCTGCATCGAGCGTTTCATGTGTGGACTGTGACAACAAAGCAGAAGAGGCAGAAGTGTGGAAACTACCAGCATTCTGCTGAAACGTCTCATTTTGAAAGAATGCAACTCAGCTCATTTAAAGAAAAAGGGACAACATGGACTCCACAGAGTGTGTAACGTTACTGTTAATGCAATGAGAAAACTGCTTTAGTGCCGTGGCCTCACTTCCCCTACTTTGTCAGCATTTTCACTTTTTTGGGGGGTTTGGCAGGAAAGCAGCGACGGTAAAGGGCACTGTACTCACTTTAACAGTCAAACTGAGTGGGGCTTAATTACACCATTAGGATTCAACAATAACATTAGAGTTAGAGGTGTGTGTGTGTGTGTGTGTGTGGGTCTTTAGTGAAAAGGTTTAGACTCACGCTGCACTGCCCAGACATTTTCCACCTCAGGGCCTCCACGTTGTCGCCATCATTACACATGCTATTAGCGGCGCTAGCGTCCCAATGTGAACTATTATGTGATTTAGCCTGTTTACCCAGGCTTTAGCATTAGCAAGAGTAATGTATGAATAAATATTTCATACAAGAAAATTAAAAAAGAATAGTAACATCCGAGGTCCGCGCTCATTTGAAGCATCTTCTTTCTAACGTTAGCTTCTGAAGGACTTTATTTCCTTAATATCTTAACTTGAGAAAATTCATTTGGCAGAATTTAACCCTGCCTTTAACCAGAAACCACAAAGCCCAGTTGTAACTACCGAGCTGTTTTCGGAGCCGGTCCGGTTGTGGCGGGCAGGTGTGAGGCAGGTGAAGCGCTTCAGGAACTGAGAGGCAGCGGTTTCCTCTGTGAAAGTCCAGTAATTTGTCGATCCACCACAGCCAGACTGTATGCCACACCACCTGCTGCTGGGGGGGTCAGCTAACAACGAACAACAACTGTGGGTTGTAATGAGCTGCGTGCACAGACAACCTATGAACAGAGGGACAGTCCAGCGTTTGCAGAGCAGCATATTTGTGTGATATACAGACATTTGCACTGCATTATGTTGATGCCAGAATCATTAGGAGCATCATTAGGAGCCCCATTAGGAGCATCCCTAACCGTATCTCAACTAGTTATTAAAACATGGCTACCACATTAGCATCCTGCGGCTCTTTTACCAGCGAGCCAAAAAAAAGAAAACACATCCAAGCGTGCATCTGTCATCATTTATTTAGTGTTTAGAGAGGACTGCACCACCACAGGGACGGCAAATCTGAGCTACTACATTAAAATGTCGAGACGAAGCTGCGACCGCGACGTGACCCCTGACCCCCAGACCCCCCTCGACGCGTCCGGTAACGTCTTCTCCTGCTGGCGACCCGGTGATCCTCCCCTCTCCCTCCTTGGTCCTTCCTGTCTGTCCCACATCTGGACCCCGGAGCCGGGAGGCTCTCAGCCGGTGCTCGGGCTCAGGACGGGCTCGGCGTCTAATGCAGCAAATGAAGATGACGCGTCACATAAGATTGGTCGGGATTACTGCTGGTCCACAAAAGTTTGCTGACACATACTTCTTGTGTTACGACGACATCCTTCCACACTCGTATAACTTTACCCTGACAATAACGTTTCAGTTTAATAACCCTGAAGCTGGAGAAAAAAAGAAGCTAAATGTGTCCGTCAAGCTGGTACGATTTAAACTTCAATAAACTCAATAAACTCTCCTTACCGCTCGTTAAACTGACGGTTTGCAGTCGTTTGACAGCTAAAGAGCCAGATATTTCTCTCAAGAGGTGGTGGAGACCAAAACCAGAGGCAAAAGAGAGGGAACAGTGGACTTATGCTCATCCAGGACCTAAGTGCCAGACTTGTGGTGGTTCCAGTGGTACTTAACGGGTCTCTGTGAAGGGTGTGATGTTCCAGTGTAAATGGACTCAGACAGCGGGCGGTGTAAAGTTGTTTTAGAGGCTCTGGGGACGGAGCTGGTTGCATCCCGTCTCCTCCATACACCCGCACAGTTCTGTCATGATCAACACCCACGTCTCCGCCGGGGTTCACGCAGCCGTAACGTTCCCCCGTCACTCCAAGTTACCCCTCGCACAACATCCGCCTGTACCCACACCTTATCTCCAGCTTTCTGCTTCAACCGAATCGACAGTTTCCTGTTCCGATGGGGATGATGTGTGACCTCAGCACTCCTTCGTCTGTCACTGACCTTTTTCTGTCCTCCTTCTCTTACGAACCATTTGTCCCTTCGCCGCTTTCCAATCACTTTCGAGAGGGATGTCCCATGCAGTGTTTATCTTTGTCTGTTGTCTCCTTTGCCAGCAGTTTTATTTGTCACTTTGTTAAGCTGTGAGTGGGAAACTGTCTCTCTTGCCTCATTGACTTCATCACTACTTCATCCTCTTACTCTTCATCCCGCAGCTGAAATCATATCAAGCCATTCTCTCTTTTAGCAGTTACTTCTCTGCTGTTCACTTGCTCCTGTCGTGCGCCCCTGCGCTGCTATCTGGAGTCGTTATATTCTGGAGTCGTCTCCTCATCGTCAGTGTGAGATCCCAGTCGACCGTTCGCAAACAAACAGCCTCCGCCCTCGCTGTCCGCACTGAGTTTGGACAGTCGCTAAAAGGCTGTCCTCGATCTGGGTCAGATCCTCTGTGGGTAACAGTTAACAAGCAGTTTACTGCTGCACAAAGTCCTGCTCCTTCTCCACCCGGCTATAGGAGGAGGCTTTTACACTCTCACTTGTCAGGCTCGCACAACAACAGAGGGACTCACAAAGATATACTGTGAGTTGCACTGATATATGCTCTGGAGCTAAGGGGGCCAGGTTATGCTAATCCTAGCAATGCAAATCCAAAATAACGCTCATGCAATGTGCATAACAACCTAAGTTTGGGACTTTTTGTGAGCACCTTGACGCACTGTGTGTATGCAAAACCAGCTCCCGCTCCCAGAACGCTGTCGAGTCGGCTTCAAGAGAGCATGCACGCATACATATATTTATCATAAGTGTCTGGGAACACTGCAGTATGTGCTGAAACAGTTGAAGAAAGACCAAACACACAAAAAAAATCTGTTACCCTTGGAATAAACCAACAACTTAATCAGTTGTGTGCCTTCCAGCCCTGAGGAGGAGAGCAGTTTTCATGCCAGGGGTGTCTGGTAATGGATGAGTGTAAGGATGCAGCCTGAGGTGGAAGCCAGCCCAGTGTAATAGAGTTTGGAGGGGAAGACAGAATGACGGGCACACGGGTTTGGAGGCTATCCAGCATGTGTGTGTGTGTGTGTGGGGGCCTATGCATGACTGAGCTAATCCCGTGTGCAAAGATGGTGAAGTGTCTTGGCTTTGGATGACACGGCCGCAGCGTGACATCTCCATCCAGAATCAACCTCCCAGCTGCACCGCACGGAGCCAAAGCCGACCCGATCCAACGCGCTCCTCCCTGCTGGACCGTCCGGGGCCAACGCCGTCGCCGTCCAACGCGAGGCCTTCTGGATGCGACGCCCGGTGCCAAGACGTATCAGAACACAACTCGCACGGCTCGATCCGACCATCTTAAGAGACAGTTCAGTCCAGTGATTACCCGCAGCCGTCCTCCGCACGCCGGCAAACATAAAGAAAAACATATTGTTCACAGCGCATCGCACATAAAGCGTATGATAATGAAACGCAGTCGTTACCCTGCGGTCGTTTCATCCAAAACGCATAAAAACACCATCTCAGTTGTGCCATCGAAAGCAGGAGATGCTTTATTTCAGTAATTACCAAGCAGCCATTTCATCTGCAGCCGACGGCGCCGCGAGCTCGGCTCTCCGTTCAACCATCTGAACGCGAGGACATTAGCACCGGCACCTGAAGCCAGTGTCATCACAGTCCAATACATACGTCTGCTTCTTATCGCATATCTTTTGTCATTTTTCCCCTCCTCTCTTTCCACTTTCATTTTCTACATTTCAGTGTCTGCAATGAACTGAATCGTGCCCTCCGGATGGTCAAAGCGTGCGTCTCCTACTGTACATCTGCACGTCGTCGTCCCACACGTGCTTCAGGCAGTTCAGTGTTAGAGCTAACTGCAGAAAAAAAAGATGTTGCATATTATGTCTGTGTGTCTTAGCCAATGCCAGAACAAACGATGACACACCGACGTGCAGGGTTGTGTTTATTTCTAGTTAAAAAGATCTGAAAAGCAGATGTTAGAAAATGTATAACGCCTACACTGACGGAGTTTGTCCAGCGCCCTCCCACACTTCAAACATTGAAGCTGCTGCGTTTAAGTGTTAAGTGAAGAAGTCGCCGGTTGTCCATCGCGCTGGCGGAGGATTTCAATCTTTCCTAAGTGAACTTGGTCCACACGTACGATGACCTGAGGCATCAACGCTTTACTATTTAATCACAAGTCTGGGCGAGTGCCAGCTCCACTGCAAAAAAACATTTTGTCCACGAGTTGATGAGATCAAAGACCATCCTCAAAAAAGAGCGCGATATTTTTATATTGCAACTCTACACTGTCACCAAATCCATACATGCTGCTGTATTTGCATACATTGAATTTGCATTTAAAACTAACATTCCTCCACAGACCTCCACTGTTGTCTGTTAAAAACACATCCGCGAGTCACATCGTTGCACCGGGAGAGATGTTCCCTCGCTACACGAGCTCACTCCCCGTGGTTGCATTTTGACTCCCACAGGCTCATCGCAGCACTTTTGCTCTTTTTCTGGAGTCGTGCCGACATTAAGAAAAGTATGGAATAAACAAGTTAATGCATCACTCTCACTCTGCAGGAGTGAATCTGATCCAGATGAACTAATGGGGATCCTGTGGACAAGCAAAGCAAAGGTGGAGGTGTCCTGTCATGTCTTGGCCATGTTGATCATCTTCTGCAAAAGTCTGATATGTCTTTATCCTGTCACTGGGGGCGTCCATGAGCATTTTGTGTGTGTGTGTGTGTGTGTGTGTGTGTGTGTGTGCAGAAAATTTAATTCTCCTCGGTGAAACCTTTAATAGCTTTAGCATTTCCATCACCATTCACTTCCTGTGTTTACTTGATTTGGAGAATGAGCTGTGTCCACATTGGGAAAATAAAGTACAGTGAACACAGTAAGTATCCTGACTGAAGAACTCTTGATTTTTTTTTTATTTTAGTGTGATGTCAATGGGCATTATTCTCCAACAGCGCAGTAAACAAAGGGATGAGGAGGCGCTGCACAGGAGCCTTTACGGGACCGAGCTGATAACGGCTTTAAAATTGGTACAAACGACCGCATCCATAAAGATGACAAGTCAAATTCTGGACCGTCCTCATCCTCGGTAAACTATCGGGGAGATTTAGTGGGTAATAAAAACTGTCTCCTGTGACTGGAGCTCATAAAGCAATAAAAGCTCCTCTCTGCACTCTCCTAATACACTAAACCTAAATCTAAAACACCTGTCAGGAGCGCAGATGAGCATCCAGGAGACAGCGCTGCCCTTCACCGCGGTCGCCCTGAATCCAGCGGGACGGCGCCTCAAATGGAGACGTACAGATTCCATGTCAGCTGCAGAGGGTGCTCCACATTCATCCAAAGATAAATCCCCATTTTTTCTTAGTGACGCCGGATACATGACGGTTTCCTCTGCTGCAGATAAGACCCACCTGCGACTCACAACAACGCACGTGAGTAATCGCCCATGAAATTTTCTTATAATTAAACGTATGCTTTGCTACTTCTAATCACGGCCTACATTTACATGCACATAGTAATAATCCCATTATAACAATAATCACAGTGAGGCATTAGTCCAATTATGAGGCCTTCATTAGTGGTAATTTATTAAATTGCCTCTTTGGCCACTGTGGCGACTCAAAGTAAAGATGCGATTCGCTCGGCTCCTCCAACAGGAAGAGTTTGGTATGTGTGTGTGTCACAGTGTGAGTCAAAAAGGGTAGCTGTCCGCAGGAATTGGTAGCACTGTCGCCTGATGAGTGTGTGTCTGTGCATGTGTGTGTGTGTGTGTGTGTGAATATGCAGAGTAGGAAAAAAAAGGGCTACCTGTCTAGTGTTTTTAACCTGACGCGAACGTGAGAGCAGAGCAAGCCTTGTGTGTGTGTGTGTGTGTGTGTGTGTGTGTGTCTGTATGTGTGAGTGTGAGTGTGTGTGTCTGTGTGTGTGAGTGTGTGCGTGTTTGTGTCGTGGTACTTGTCAGCCACAGTTGAGGTTGCACACATCTAATGCCCTCTCTTTTCACACAGCTTCTGGTCATCAGCTGCTGCACTGTCACATACCACACAACAAGATCATCACACGAACACACGCACACACACACACACACACACACACACACACACGAAGCTGCGCCCGACCACAGTGGACAGGTATCACCGTGCTCACCTTCCTGCCTCTTCCTCGAAATGTCAGTTTGACTCAGTATCTGTCTTGTATGGTCTCTCTCTCTCTCTCTCTCTCAGACACACACACACTCTCTCACACACTCTCTCTCTCACACACACACACACACACGCACATGGAATGGTATTCTGGGCCAACAGGACCTGGCAGCGGTCTTCTCCCTTTAATTCCTGTTTTAACTGTTATTTACAACAAACTTTCTTTGAGAAACAAGGGGAAACACAGGATCTGCTGAAAAAGATAAATAAATCAAATTCTCACTGGTCCCAGGAAAACCTTGAAAACCAAAAACAAGCCTTAAAGGCTGTTTATTTGTTAACTTTAATCAGCAGTGATGGAAGTCACAGAGGCTTTAGTATTATATAATTTCCTAAGTTGGCATGCTACAGTTTTCTACTTCACATAAAAAACACAACATTCACATTTCGTATGTTTTTTGCTTCATATGTCACATATACACAGACGTACACCTGCAATTTTACAAACAACATTTCAGTTGTATCAGGTGACGATGGGCAGCGTGTTGCGAGCAGGGAGGAAACAAGTGAAAGAACTGAAATTGAAATATGAAAAATGAGAACGGGTGCGGCATGCCTGTGACTTTTAGTTTAACTTTTAATTCAAAAGTTGACAGACAGGCAGACCGGCCACAAACAGCAGCTGAGTCACAGTACACACATGCTTCTTAACCACCGGGCGACCGTGACACGTCCCCGGACGCCGAGGTCCCTGAATAGTCCCTGAGTTGCCTGGAGACGTAACTCTAATCATGCGCTCGGCTGTATTTACTCGTCGTTTAACATGCGCGCCCCCCGGGTCTTTAAGCGACCTGTGAACGTGGGTGGAAACGAGTTATAACTGAGCTCAGACTGTGAATGATGTAAAAATGTGAACATTTCCAAAATGGCATGTTTTCTCAAGGGAGATGTAAAACTATTTCTCCCTCGGCAGAACTGAGCATCTCCACGTGTTGCATCATCGGGTCAGATGACGACACAAACTGTGCGCTTGCATTTTTGGCCGCGGGGGCGAAAAGAGGGAAACGAACGCTAAATCTGCTGGAACTGAACTGTCACGCAGAACGGGAACAAACGTATCTGACCGCCACGGCTCGGTTAGACTGCTGCGCCTGCAGCGTGTAAAGTCACAGGCGGTGCATGCTGGGATATCATGGGAAGTCGTGAGCCGCATACGGCGTACGCGGCGGGTGCCGTAAACACGGCGGGGCCTCGGGCGCGTACGGGCACCAGACGTGCGCGTCATGTACCATCACGGCATCGGAGGATAACGGCTGCCGGCCGCCACGCTCCAGGACGTGAGGATACATACGCTCTGCTAGTGGCCTACTGTAAAAAAAACCAAACAAAAACAACAACATCTCCAGCTTTCTTTCTGTGCGCTGCTCCTGCTGGAATCAGCTGACTGTCGGCTCATATTAACGCGACGTCCACTGAGTCTCCTGCTCTTTCCCTGCTTCGTATTCACGCAGTCGCACACACAGACACACATCTACCGCTGATGGAGCAGCTGGACTGGACCTGAAAGCGCCTGCCATCAAATGTGATGGGAATTACACCAGTAAAACAAATGGATTGATTATTCATCTTGTTTGTATGGAATGATTATGGAACACGTCATGAATTCATGATGAGATTCAGGTCTTTAGATGAGAAGAGTGTAGTTGTCCTTTAACACGATGGCCTGAGACAGCTTGGACAGCTCAGACCGCAGAGACACAAAGCAAATACAGTGCGAGTATTGTGCGTTTTATTTATTATTTATCGCAAACGTCGTGTTCACTGACACTCCGTGTTTTCTGCAAACCTGCAGCTCTTACGCTCTCACCGGCCACGACGTGGTTTACTCAAACAAGACAAGAGAGAAAAGCACTTTCTGCTCTGAGCAGAAGATACACGGCAAAAAACGAATAATATATAAACCACAGATTACTGTATAACTACAGTATTAACTTTAAAAGCAAATCATACAGTAAAAGTGTGTTAATAGCTGATGAGTTGCTTTCTGTACTCTTTGACAAATGTGCTCAGACATTATTGATGCATGTTGTTGTTGTTTGTGTGCACAGAGCAGCAGACAGGATGCACACGATGCATGTGCATAAATAACACAGGTGATGCATGGCGTCTGCAGGCAGAGCGACAGCCATACATATTCAACACGCGTGTGCAGCGGCGTTGGGCACGCTAACAGCGATGGGTGTCACATCCCGTACAGATCATGTGACTCGTGACTGCGTCACATGAGGGCGGCTGGGTTTTTGTTCTCCTGCAACGTCCACTTCGACCTTTCATCCAACACTGTCAAAGTCGGGCTGCGATAAAAGCTTCATGTGTGTCGTTGCTGTCGAATGGAAAAAAGATGGCCGACAAACGATTGTTTTTCCCTCTCACTCAGTGTCAACAACATTTCTGAGAAAAGATAAATCAGGTGATGCTATCTAACTTTATTCCTGTCGACAAACCATGAACGCTTTCTTCACAAACGGTGACTGAAATCACAAACTTCATGTTATTTGTCTCTATTTTCTACAATACAACAGAGCAGACGCAGTTCTTTTTGACACACAATGCACATTATTGAGGAAAGTTCCTCTTTTCTCTATTTTATGTGTTAGTCACACCGTGCAGAATTGACTTACTCTTTCCCCCAGCTGTAGTCATCCCCTTCCATTACAGAAATCATTTACTCCCCATTTCTACAGCTAATTATACCGCGCAGTTGCCAGATTTCACACGGGGAAAGTTGGGAAGCAGCTTCCTGAGCGCCGACTACAAATGGAAACTTCCGCCCTGATCCTCTTAATGTCTGTCTGATGGATTAATTGGGGCTAAATACAATCAGAAGCCTGTGTTGTGCTTCGAGCCAAAGGCTGAGGAGAAGAGGATTGCATTTCATTTTATTTATACTTTATATTTCATACCAGGGACGGGAGTGAATCCCCAGTCCCAAGCCACAGCCGCGGTTCAAACGCAAAATAGAAGACGACGGCTCAGATATTTATGAGTCGCTAATATTTGATGCATGTGCGTGGTGACAGAAAAACAAAGCCAGAAGAAGAGTGTGGTGTATACAGATTTGTATGTGATGGCGCCCAAGTGTATGCATGTGTGTGTGTGTGTGTGTGTGTGTGTGTGTGTGTGTGTGTGCGCGCCCGTGGGAGATTTCTAGGTTGGAAGCTGTCGCCGCTTGACGTGACAGTGCTGTGATAACTACTAATGAGGACACAGGAGAGAACATGAAATTAGACTCAAAATAAACACATCAGCGCTGACACTCGTGCTGCAGATGAAGTAAAGGCTCAAAATGCAGCACGCACACACACACACACACACAAACTTGTGTGTTCCCAGAAAGCATCTGAAGCCTTTTCCTGCCTCGAAACGAGCAGCAGAAAACATCAGGGGAAGGATTAAGCTGCAACACACCTGTGGTCATAACTCATCATAACTCATTCAGTCACAAAAGATGCATGCAAACACAATCATCAGCTTTTTTTAATACAAACAACAAATGTTAGTGTTATTTATGTATCTTCTATTCAGATATCTTCATTTTTGCCTTCATCAGATAAGCAGGTGGTACAGAAACAGACAGGAAACGAGGAGACGGTGCGATATGTCATTAAAGTTCACAGGTGGAATCAACTTGCTTTTACGTGGCTCACACTATTTGGAAGCATTAAAGCGTTTAAGACTTGCAGCGTTGTCCTTTACAGAGCCTGCAGAGACGGCGGGTGTGACGTGTCTGTATTTGCAGGTGGTGTGATGCGGCGGAGACACAAAACAGATTAATGTAAGGGCGAAGCAACGACGTTTCAAAATCAAAACACTGGAAAACCAAAGCAGAGGGAGATGTTTCTTTACCTTCTGACCTCGTGAGAGAACTGCTGAACGAAATCCGGGGATACGTGATGAAATACAGACGAACAGACTGCGGGCGCAGAGCTCATTGGTGGAAAAAGTGGAGTGTGTTGATGGAATTAGCATCAGCGGCTGCAGCGCCTCATCCAGAACTAATGGGAACGTGTGGAACTCGACGTAAAGTAGCGGCGGCCGCATTAGCGGCATCATCAGGGTAATGGCAGATTGACTGCATGAACCCGCGGTGAAGAAGCCGCTGGTCACGCGGTTAATGCGATGCTGCACACACACACACACACACACACACACACACACACTCACACACACAGAGGGATGTAATGTACTGCTCATCTCCACCAATAAACCACAAATTATTCACGTGGGTTCGGGGCATCCTGGGTACAACCGGCTTCCCCTGGACCTAATGTCAGCCTGTGTGGTGTGTATCTTAACCAGTACAACAGGCCCCACTGTAAAATACTTCTTTTTTTTTTAAACATTTTTTATTTGTGGCATATACCAACAAACGGTAGTTATGGGAAAAAAAAGCAGCACAAGCACAGAAGATTAAAAAAACCACACCATATTTTTCAAGCTGTGCGCAGAGGCTGAACAATAGCTTACAAAGTGAACACTTAAGTCATTGCCAGCTGCACGGTTTCTCTGTGTGTGTGAGTGTGTGTGTGTGTGTGTGTGTGTGTGTGTGTGTGTGTGTGTGTGTGTGTGTGTGTTTGTGATTGACATGCAGCCTGTTTGCTGTGAAGTGCACTTCAAGAGATCGCCTCAGGTCGAACAGTTTATCACATCACAGCATCAAAGCACCTGTGTTTGCTCTGTTGATGTGAACATACATGAGTGTGTGTGTGTGTGTGTGTGTGTGTGTGTGTGTGTGTGTGTGTGTGTGTGTGTGTGTGTGTGTGTGCGTTCCTGTGTGTGTGTGTGGCTGCCCTGTGAATAAACAAGATGTGTTTTCTGTTTAACTGGTGAGATCCTGACGTGAGGATTTTCCTGCAGCCCCACTGTGAAAAAAAAGGGTTTGTGGATTGTTCGGCTCATCACGTGTGTGTGTGTGTGTGTGTGTGTGTGTGTGTGTGTGTGCGTGTGTGTGTGTGTGTGTGTGTGTGTGTGTGTGTGTGTGTGTGTGTGTGTGTGTGTGTGTGTGTGTGTGCGTGTCGGTTCCGGATGCTGTTTAATGACTTTCTTTTCATGACATTGCTGCATTAAACAACCTCCCCCTTCACACACAGCCCCCCCAGCACAGCCTCTGGATGTGCCGACCACAGAACCTGATCTGATTCACAACACATTTTATTTTATGAAAATATTTCGAGGCCACACAGCTTCTGTTTTTTTGTTATTTCCGTTTAAACAAAACCACAATACTTCCTCTATGAAGCTGAGTTTGAGCTGAACTCCAGATCAGTCAGGCATCTCACTCTGTCGTGACCAGGGCCAGTGGCGGGAAATAATCTGCACCGCTAAAATCAAATTAATCCAACTATGAACTAAACAACAAAATGACATCACAACAAGCACAACATATGCAGTAACAATGAGAAAACAAGTCCGCTCTGAAGAGATTAACTCTGGATTAAACTCATTCTCACCTGAGTTCTTGTTTTCAGCATCAAATAGCGATTCCTCTGATGTATTTCGATCAAATGCGAACACGCTGATGCTGAAACGGCTGAAGAAGCTGCTCAGCCTGTCCAGGCCTGCAGAACCTGAACCACAACATCGTCGACCTCCTTCCTAACAGGTGAGCAGCTGAGAGCGACGCTCGGGCTCGCTTTCCCCCACGTCGTTCATCATTTAGAGTCATCTGCAGCGTCGTCTCCAGCGTTTAACGTTTGTTTATGCCATATGGCATCAACAATGGACCGCTGGGTGTGTGACAGAGGAAAAAAAAAAACTCCTCTGAAGATGTTTCGATGGCTGTCTGACAGCCGAGTGCGCACCAGAGAGCGGGAGAGAGATCAATTCAGGGGTGGGGGGGGGGATAAATAAGCAGAGAACAGATGGATGGATAGAACATGAGAGAGGAAAAATGGGGCGTCGTCAGCAGCATAATGAAATGCTGCACTGAAAGGATTTACATGGAAAAAACTCATATTTAAAGAAACAATGAGCAGACACAAACTCAGTCAGCTACTTCCCCAAAATATTTAAATTCAAGAAGACTCTGCTTTTAACAACTTATCGTAGGATTAACGTGTCATTTTGTCATGGAAGATGAGAATACTAAAGTTATATATTTCCGGGGACTCTGGCTCTGCGGCAGATTTTAATTCTGCGCGGACAGCCGTTGTCAAAAGTTCATTAAAATGAACTTAAGGGTTCCCCGTCATGTGGTTCTGAAAGGAACATTGTTCCCAACCTACTTTCTACAAAGAGCTGCGTGAATAAATAACACCCAGCTGCTTTTTTAAACATGTTTATTACAGCAGCTGCCTGTTGATCTGCTAATGACCGAGGCAGACTCACCGCAGAGTCTCACCCTCGTTTCCCAAGGTCAAGCCTCCGACACAAAGCGAGCGAAAGACGGCGACACGTGTGGGTATAAATCCAGGTGTGGCAGCAAGTGAGGGGGAGGAGGAGGAGGAGGAGGAGGAGGAGGAGGAGGAGGAGGAGGAAGAGGAGGAGGAGGAGGGGGGAGTGCTGCTTTTTAACCCAGAGGACGCTGCCTGAGCTTTTTCCTGCAACGCTCTGCTTTGAACGTGTAGCGCCTGAGAACGCGTCAGAGGATTTGCTGCTTCCTTGCTGAACTTTTGCTGCACTTTTGACTCCACCCTCACCTCCACCCCCGGAGGAAGCGTCCGGGTGAATCGAGCATCACTTCACAGTCAGTGATGTCCAGCACGGTGGACTTGCTTGCTGGGAAGCAGAGATATATTAAAGATGGACCAGGTTCCTCTGCTCCAAATGTTTCTGACTAACAATGATACCAGAGCTTTAATTTAAAGATCACACATTTGCAAAAACACACACACACTGCTATTGATTCAGCTTTTTTATATTCTGTCTTATATAGGCCCAGCACTTGTGTGAGGACTCGAGAGGCGCCAGGCCTCCTCTCCACAGTCTGGTCCAGGTTAATATCAGAGTCAGAACCAGGATTCAGCCGGTTCAGCCGCAGGAACGTGGCTGAACTGAAAACAAACACATGAGCTGTTCTGAAGTCAGGAGCGACTCGCTCTGCTGTCGGCCGGCGGTGCCAGAAAGCAGCGAGTCTCTCCCTGGGTGTTTCCGCAGTATTGGCAGGCGTTTGTGTCTTGTTTCTCTTCATTACAGAAACTTTAAGACGGCAGATAAATCACAGTTCCGCCCGTCTGTATTTCAGTATTATCTGCTGTTGTTTGTCCTGCCGGGGGTTTTCCCGCGATGTTTGTGCTCAATATCTGAACTTTAACAAGAGCTAATAAATAAACATCCACTTCTGTTGGACTTGTTGGGACTTTCTGTCTTCTGGCTTGTTTGTGTGCAGTATCTAAACTTTACAGTGACAGGTACATCGTGACTGTTTACCCCAGTACTTCATATACTGTTATATACATACACTTGTTATATAAAGAGTGTATGTTGCACGCAGCTGTAGCAGCACACCTCCACTTATGCAGCCGTGAGATCATTTGCAGAATAGCGGCATCTCCATTATTTTGTTTTGAGATTCAACAATTCTTTTTTTCTCCAGTTTGAACAAACAAAAGACATGAGATGAAGTTTTTATAAGAGGTTGGCACACAGGAGAAGACGCAACACTACCCCTCCATTCAGTGAAGCCTGATGTAAAATGCAGCTCATAGCATCATCATTTTAACAGCCAACCACTAAAAACCAACAAAGCAATGCAGGTGAAACATATTACTGTTTAATTCATGTATTAATCTGGGGCGCGGGTCGAGGTCGCCCCGCCTGAAGCAAATGTATGGCAGCGATGACGGCCGATGTTTAACGGGGCCATGCAGCGTTCACAGCGAGTGACTGTGGAACGACCTGCCCCAGCAAATTAGATTGGCAATTAGATTTGACATTAAGCATTTTTACTGCCTCTAAATTCCCCTTGCATCGCTATTGATGCATTTCTGTGTTTTGAGTAAATCACTCGTGTAATCGCTCGTTTCCAAAGGTGTCGTACAGTTAAAGACCGTTATTATCTTTCTTTCCGTCCAATTGTTTTCAGCCTCTTTCGCCCCTCGCCCCCCCCTTGCAAACAGCGGTACAAACAGGAGGCAGCTCGAGCAGCTGCAGGTCCATTTTCTCGCTCGGGTTCTCCCCTTATCTGTGGTCGGCGTGAAGACACAAGACACAGGAGTCAGTGAATGCCTCGCCTTGTCTGACGACAGTGGGCACGTGTGTGTGTGTGTGTGTGTGTGTGCCTGATGTCAAACCCCATTTTTGATGCTGTTTACTTCCTGCGTGTCCACCATTTACTGAACCTGCATCTTTACTGTTTCCACTGTGTCCATGACGTTAGACACGTGGGAGCTAAATGTGATTTATCTTTGCAGTTCGACTGCTGCACGTGTAAGCGAGGCAAAAAAGAGAGAGAGAGAGAGAGAGCGAGTTCAACACCAGCAATTTAACAATAACTAAAGTAGTTCTGTGGCAGTGAAATTGACTTCAATGAGATAGAATAGTGCAGTGATATCGAAAGAAGAATTGCAATTTACTTTCTCATCAGTGAAGCAAAATCACACCACAACGCTTCAATCACAGTGAGCAACAGCAATTACTGTGTTTCATCTTTGTGTCTTACCATCAGCCGCCCTCAGCCTCGCTGCTCTGCCTGCTAGAATCACAGCACCAAGAGTTCAGGCTGTAAAACACTTTATTTGGAGGTTAAAAACTGTGAGGACACCGAACAGGACAAGATTGTTGTGCCCACAATCACAGTACGAGGATGTTTGCAGCGGATAGTTCGGTCATTTTCTCTTCCAAAGTTTAAATGGCTGTTTAAAAAAATCCCATCTCATCGTCTCACTTCCTCTGTTTTACTGATGCATGAGCCTGCTCTGCTCTGGCGTGCGGCACAATGAATGCTGAAACATGGATGTGAGCCAGGTGGAGGAGCGCCGGGTTCGTGACACCGGGACTCCTCGACTCAGGCTAAAGATAGCTGGCTCTGAGATGAGTCAGGCCCCGGGTGAGAGAGATGAAGGCAGGAAACAGCGCTATTAAGATTAACAGTGTTGTATCCGCTGCTGCTAAAAAAAGACTAACAAGGATGTTCACTCACTGAACCCACAAAGTCGACTGTACATTTTACACCTGCAATGACACAGGTCTGAAACTGAACTAATGACTTTGTCAGCAGGCTGATATTAATGCTGCTGTTGGCTGTGTAGCCACATGTAGCTGCTTTAAAGACGCTACGTAAACAGCAGTGACAGCGTGGGAAGTGAGACACAAACAGGTGATTAAAAACAAAGAGTAAGACAGACAGACGGACCTGTCTGAGTGACAAGATGTGGGTGATCGACAGCAACAACAGGATGGAGGGAGAGAGAGAGAGAGAGAGAGATGGACGGGGAGGGTGAAGGGATGCAAATGAAGAGATGATGTTTCATCTGTCTGTCTGCGATTGTGGGAAAATGAGTCCTGGAAAAAATGTTTTGAAAAACTCTGGGAAATGAATTCTGGGTGAGAACAATTTTTGTTGAGGCAGGAGAAAAAAAAACAACAGCAGTTTGAAAAGATTTCCTAAGATTGTTTTTTTTTTTTTTTTGAAGCTCAGAATCAAAACACCAACACAAACACAACCGCTGGGATATTTCAAAATAAAACAGGATACGATACAGAGTGCAGTAAGTCGTACAGTAATAAATAACCAGCAGTTTAACACCAACTTCCTCTGATCATTAAATGCCCTCCTTCCTTCCCCAGGTAGCATTTTGACAGTGGAAATTCAATAAATCTTTCCCTGTGATCCGAAAACTGGTTAAAAAAAATCAGTCACATTACCTCTTACAATAGGTGAGCTTTCGGTTTCTTCTTTCATTTTTCAATTACCACCATTAGCTGAGCCTCCGTCATGCAACATGTCATTATGTCGACTGTCTCGCTCACATCAGGCTTTCAGCGCCACATATAGAACGTTACGTTTCAAGGAGATTAAAGCGCAGCAGGAAACGTACTCGACGTGAGAGGAGCCGTCGGTTCTTTGACAGGAGAGCTCGGTCTTTTGATGTTGTTTAAGGTGCTGTGACTAAGAAGAGGGAACAAATGTTTGAAAATGCCTCACAATCCCACCGGAGGACGATGAAAAGGTTGAGCGGGGTTTGATACGAGAAAGACGGGGAATTGCCGTTCGTCTCTCGAGCGAGGAGACGGGGTTGATTAAATATTCAGTTTGATATCAGATGAGTGTTTAACTCGGCTGACGCTCGTCCCGAATGAGCCGCAGCTGCAGCCTGAATGAGCGAAAGGTGAGGGGATGTTCGACCCCGCGAAGAAGAGACACTCTGACCAAATCTGGTTGATTTCACACAATTAGCTGAAATCCCACTAGAATTAGGTGAAACAAAGAGGGTTATGTGTGCGTGTGGTTGACTGGGTCTTTTATCCAGCTGACATTATATCTACAGGAAAAATAATTAGTTCTTCCTCTCTTACAAAAGCTTAAAGGGCATCTTTCATTTCTGACCCTCACCCTACAACTTCCTGTATCGATAACCTATATATTTAATCTGCTGACACAGACCTGAGACCAGCTCAGTGAAAGCTGCTCATTTGTTAATGTACAGACCAGGTCCTAATGTGTCCTAATCATTCATAAACATATAATGACACCACATTTAACTTAAACGCTGCATTCAACCGGGGACTAAAAGAAATGGAGGATGCAGCTGCGTGGGCGTGTATTCTCAACGAGGCTCCGCCCACTTGCTACCTGAGCACAGGTAATAAATGTGTGTCTGAACAGTTGCGGCTCGCTGTGCTGGATGCTGTTTACATTCACCGCTGACATATAAAACTTGCATGTATGTGTTGTTTATTTTACATGCTGGCAGATCTGTGTCACCCCTTCTGTTCCGCTGGCCCTCAGAGTTACTTTTGCTTTTATTTCTTAATTTATTAAATAATAACAATGATGTAGCGGCTCCACCAACCCTCCCCGAATCAGACGGGGTGTTTCCAGTGGGTGAGAAGACTCAGCGTGTCATTTCTCCTCGTTTCTTCTCTCTGTCTGCAGAATTAAACTCGGGCGCTTCAGGTATCACCGCATAACGTTTTAATGAGAGCGTCATAAATATTCATTTTGCACAACAAAAAAACATGTTGCAGCTCCTCCAAAGTGCATAAAAAAACAACAACAACCCAGAGATGACATTCTGCTGCAGTGCGGGAGTACAAGTGGCAGAGCTGTAATATTAAAGGAACACACTCAGCTTCTGGGAGGTCACACACACACACACACACACACACACACTGATGTGTAATGTGTGTACAGTGAACCCCGGTGCAGTGGGTCACTGTGGAGGAGGGAAGTGTAAAGTACATGCTAGTACTTGTGACTGATTGCAAACTTTACAGGATTAGCATTACATTGCATCATTCGGGCTGTCACAGTCATACCCCTGCACTGTGAGCTCCACCCGCCCCCACCTTCACTTTACGGCAGTTTGTCGGTTTTGTTGATTCAACTAAAATCTCATGTCAGTGTCCTTTGTGCTGCTCAGATTTTTGAGAGCAGCCAAATCCTCCAAATCCTCATGTAAAAACATTTGCTATGAAAGGTCTCAGACTCAAGTAAACACAAATTCTGCCGTGTGAGCATGAGAATGTGAGAATGATTATCCTACAAAAAAAAAAGCAACGATTTATTTTATGACATTCAGACTGAGAGTCTGAGACTCCCCTGATACAGGATCAGCTCGTCGTGACATTTCAATTCTTACTGGACAGTTTTATGTTTTCTCCGTGGTAATGGTAAGGGTTAGGTATGGGCAACTGTGCCCCAGTGTGTCACATGACCTTCACTTTTAACTGTGTCCACTAAGCCAAAGTCACAAAGTGACGTGGGCCGCAAATCCGCTGCAGAGGGAGGGGGGAAAGCACGCCGACAGTCGGTAATGCTTATGTATGATGCAGTGGAAAGAAACGCAAGAAAACACATTTGTAAATGTTTCATGAGTTTTGGAAACGCTGGTCTTAAGTACACACATTTTTGTGACACGCCGGGAGTAAATTTATTTAAATAAAAAGGCTGTCGCAGCAGCAACTCCCAACAAACATTATGTTGCATTTACATCAACGGGCCCGTGGGGACGGCTGGATATTTTGATCTGTAAATCATAACAGGTGGTGCTAGAGTTTCACAAGTGCACCTCAAATAAAATATTTTGAACGCTGGTTTTGAATATTCATTAGGGATTTGCATTCGGCGAACTGGACGCACCGCACACCTCCTCAATCACAAATGTTCCCGAGAACCGTGTTGTTATTGTAATTGTCATCCATACGCTACAATATGTGGCATTAACACTGTGTTGCGCAACTTTTACTTTCCTGCTTTGTGTATTATTTATCCCTCTTTAGAGCAGTTCAGACTTTTTCTGTCCCTAATTCAGATTCACAGTGTAGTGTGTTGCAGGCACCGAGCTGATTAAATGATCTTTGAGGGAAACACACTCAGAGATATTCATCTACTCTCAGCAGGTTTTAGGTTGTGGGCCTGCAGGGAGGGTGGAGGTTTGTGGGTTGTGCGTACTGAAGAAGCCCAGGGTGTGCGTCTTTGGATGCAAACCAAGCGTACCCCCGACCACGAGCTTCACCGAGTCAGGAACTGCACTGATCCCAGTCCTCTAATCGATTAACAATCAGTTTTTCATCCACAGCAGACTGGACACGGTTCATCTTTTACACAAGACCCTCCCCCAGCCCACATATTGAATATTACCAGTATTATTATAAATGATGGCACTCAGGTAATAGGTCACGATATATGTCATGATGATATATCCAAGCTTATTTTATGTTGAGTGAATATTTGACTTTATAAACACTGATCAGCTACAACAATTAAAAAACATGACTGATGTTTTCACATGTGGAAACCTGAAGCGTGTGTTTGAAGCGATGCAGCCGGTTTGACTCAGGTTTACACATGGTGGATGAACCTGCAGCTGAGCAGAGAGGATCAGCACCGTGAGAGATACAGCTCACTGACCTTTACCTACACACAACCTCAGACACACACACACACACACACACACACACACACACACACACGCACGCACACATACTGCTGCAGACTGACAAACACAAACAGAACGACCAGTGTCCAATGAGTGAAGGCAGACATCACTCATTAAATGTGCGCACACAAACACACATGCACACACACACACACACACACGCATACATAAACACACAAACACACACACACCAAGTCTGCAATGAAGGCGTTCAACTGTTAAATGCACAAACAGTCACAATCCATCACTCTGCTCTTTGGGAATGTACACACACACACAAACACACACACACACACACACACACACACACACACACACAAATCTATCCATCACCTTGTTGTTGGGACCTGCTCTGTAGATGGTAAAATGTCAGCCTATAAATAGAAAGAAATGGGTGGCAGAAGAAAGCCGAGCAGGCAATTACACTTCCATCTCTTTCTCTTTCTCTCCCCTGAATCATTTCTTCACTCGCCGTCTACACAGCGTGCATGTCTGTGGTGTTAAATGACATTTACAATGTCATATAACAGGAAAAACATCACGTTTGTGGCATATCAAAACTCCATTTAGAGATGCTACGACAGCACAAAAGCGCTTTTCACATTTTTTTTGTGCGTTTATTTTGTTGTTTGTGTTTTTTCCTGC
This sequence comes from Psettodes erumei, assembly GCA_016785225.1. NCBI lineage: Eukaryota > Metazoa > Chordata > Actinopteri > Pleuronectiformes > Psettodidae > Psettodes > Psettodes erumei. The sequence goes on along the minus strand of JAFBJZ010000003.1, from coordinate 356,089 downwards.
CAGACATTTGACCCGTCGCAGCAGGAAAAGCGAAATTTTGTTCACAGTGGCTCAGCTCCGTCAGACCAGGACGCCAGAGCGAGGCCAGCTAAATGGAACGCAGCCGGTTTTATTGTTCTTTGTGCTTTGTTTTCTAATGTCTACTTCATATGAATATTCAAAATTACAGAACAATACAACGACAGGTTTAGCAGTTGCGTTTGAGCGACACGTGAAAACCACGCGATCACCTCTGCGTCGACCTTCTGAGCAGACGGGGCGGCGGCGAACCGACGCCACCCGTCCTACATTTCAGCCGACAAACCGATGGCGTCAATCTCGCCGTGGAGTCGACGCTGAGATGACAACGTCACACCGCAAGATTTTGTGAGTTTTCCCTGTGGAGCAAAACGCCGCTCTCAAAGTTAACAACCAATTTGGGAGATTTCTCTCCCGCCTCGTTTCTCTGACAGCTGATATTTTTTTTCCGATAGTTCATGTTTAAGGTTTTTTTTTCTGTTCACGTAGACGCCGGTGAATGCTAAGTAGCTCTTTGTAAATACCAAAAGATGACACAGGTCGACTGGCGAGCGCTTCCCACGCTGAAGGCGAAATCCTCCGGAGGTGATAATGTACAGCGAGCGGAGACGAGCTACTTTCTCCTTCCTCTTCTTTTTCTTCTCCGTCACCCTTCACCTCTGTCGATCTCACTTTGCTTCTCCTCCTCCTCTGTTGTTGCCGTCTGCCTCCGTGGTTTTTCCTCATCTCTGACACGTACACACAAACAGACACACACACAGTCAGAAATCAGTGCGACCCAACACATATTACCACTCCTTTTATTTTCAGCCCCGTGGCGTGACAGGTTTTTTTTTTTTCCTCCAAGGACAAAGTTGGCCTCAGAGAAAATTCATCATATGTTACATAAATGTGACACGACTCATTTCATAACTTTTGCATAATTTCTTCTTTTATGTTTCCTATAGGGGTGGCACGTCGTCCACACACACATCAGTATCTGAGGCCAATGTGTAGATGTTTTTAGCAACATGAACACATCTTTCAGGTTTTTGACCAGGACCAGGACCAGGACAGGACCAGGATCAGGATCAGGACCAGGACCAGGACCAGGGTAGCTTCAGAGCTTCGAGCAAGAACTTTGACTAGGCAACAAAAAAAGGAGTCAAGGGGAAAAGGAAAAGGAGTCCAAACCAAAAGGACCTGTGAAAACTCACAGGAACCTTCAAATGGAGAGGACAGTATTAAACATTTTATCGATCTGTGAAAGTCACACTTTGGCTGTTTGAGAAGAAATAAAGAGAGAGCAGCTCGAAAGGCCGTAGGATCCTTGAAAAAAAAAAAAAAAAAACGAGGAGATGAAGATATGAGACGCTGCGTCGTCTCGCGGGCTCGTACGACACAGACGTGACTCCGTATATTTGGATTTGCCTGAACAACGTCTCCTCACTTATCTCCTTCTTGTCGGTCTGCTGTGTAAACTGTCATACCTCTCTGTATGTATCTGTTGTGTACTGCACCATTACCGTCCAGAAATAGCACTTATTAGAGCAGAAGAGTGTGTTGTGCTGTCAGTGAAAGGAGGAAAAAGAAAACATGCTGATCCTCAGTAGTACATACAGTGTGTATACATATATTATTTAACTCACTGGTCCACGCTCTCTCTGTAGAGACAAAGCCAGAGTTTTGAAGTGTCTAAAACAGAGAAGTTTCGAGGAGCACAACTGTCCCCGACTCCTCAGATCACCCCACCACCACCACCACCACCACCACCACCACCACCCCACCCTGACTTGGCAGCCAGAATCTGCCTCATAACAGATTCATGTCATCTCACATCCATGTCAGCTTCTCCTCTGTGCGATCCTTCCTGTCACTTTCTGCGGTTCAGCCTCACATAAAGACCATTTTCTGAGGCAGAAACCAAGCGGGCGCCTCTGCCATCGTGTTTTTTTTAAAGCTGAGACCGCCTTGGGGTGTGGATACCTTGGTTTACTGGCTGAAAATGAGAGACAGAAAATATGACAGTGTGCATGCTCTCAGTTTTTAAAGTCACACGTAAAAACTTTTACATTCGTTTTTCTCACCCTGGCAGAACTCTGCCACCGTCTCTTCACCATATTCTGCTTTTATTGAGCCTTCTTTATAACTGTGGGTGGACAAACAGCGGCTGAGCCAACATGTACTCACTCAGCTTATTTCTATGTCTGGGTTTGAAAATGATCTGTCTGGATTTGACACTGTTTTGGAACCAGGACCTGGAAATTTTTAATAATGCATTCCTTCGGTGTTTTCCGCTCCACCGTTCGCTCATTCTCAATAAAGCAGGAACGTCACAGATAATAAAGTCATAAGTAACAGAGCAGCCAATAATGATACCAACCTCTGGAGCTGTAACTGTCAGTTTTCTCATCCTGGAGACAGACGTTTTCCAGTCTTTGACGTTACAAGAGGAGTAAACCTTCAGGCAGACGCCGTCCCACGTTTCTGGTCGTCGTGACGCTGCAGGTTTGATTCTGCCTGACGGCGTTTGTTGGGCGTCACAACTCTCCTCGCTGCCTGTCTGTCTGTCTCCTCTTCCCTGTCGTACTCTTCCCCGACAACAACGTCTGACGAGAGTTTCCGACGTCCCCGCTGGGAACAAAAAATAAGAAAAAAACAGTTTGTTCTCCGGGAATATCATCTTAATCTTAGCAACTCGGTGGCAAGAAGATCCAAGTGGGAAGAGATGAAATGACACACGTCCCATCCTTCCCATCCTTCGCTCTTATGGATCTCGGGTTGTTGCAGATTTATTGAAATGTTATTGAATTCCAGACAGAACAATGCATAGCGAGATGCAAAGTTGTTGTGTTTTTTATTTTATATCAAACATCCTCCCCGTGTAAGCCTCAAAGCTGGCTTTGAAAATTGTTGTCAGCCTGCTCACAGTTGTTCTGCTGAGCTTGGATTTCAGTGGCGACCCAGTTTCACGGTGAAAGAAGAACAATCAAACATCAAAATAAAAACAGCTTTTGCCGCATGACACGCACAAACGCCTCTTGTCTCAGCTTGACGTCCTCATCAGTGAGAACACGATCCCAGATTCCTGTCTCATATCATCCACGTCTTCCTCTCCTTCCTCCTCGGGCCCTTCCTAACCAGGAAAGAATTACGTCGAACGTTTGAACGCTTGACGGTCAACATCCACTGTACCGCTGCCAGCAGCCATGATGGCATCGTATTTGATCGGTAGTCGTCCCCTTGATGTGCCAATGTGCCAGTCCCTCAGAAAATAACAACACTGTCTTTGTGTCGCCAAGACTAAAGAGGATTGAGAGTTAAAATCCTACATCGCTGCCAAGGAACGATGTTAATCGTGCTCAGATGGCACGGGAGAATATTACCAAATAAAAATGTGCAATTCTGTTTAAAGCTGTTAACTCATCATCGCCCCACTCACACTTACTGATCTCCATGCTGTTAAAAACTAAATGAACCTTCACAAGTGATGCAGGAATCTGCCCAGGAGAAGGAGCTTTAACAATCATCGTGACCTTTCACCTTTCACTTTTCACCAAAGATACGCGTGCAGAGTTGTTTTTTTTGTTTTTTTTAACACACCGGCTCAAATTGTTTGTATAATTCATGGGGAGGGGCTGATGTGTTTTCCTGTAACATTTGATTTAAAATTAAACAACGCTGCATGCAGGATTTACTCAGTCACTCAAGTTTCAAATGTTCACACCTTCACAGCTGCTGGTCAAAGTCTGTGAGAGGGATCTCTCTCTATATATATAAATATATATATATGTCTTATGCAGCTATGTATGATTCATTGCTTCTATACAAAGTGTGCAAACACTGTAGGCATTAAAACTGGCTTCATCAAAAATGTAAAGCAAAATTTCCATTTCCATTACAGAGGTCACTTACTCTCTATTATTAATACCTGATGTAAATGTTTAAATGGTGTGTGTGTGAGTGAGTGTGTGTCTCCATGGCAGTGGTGACAAACCCTGCAGTGCACATGAAGAGGACGACAAGGGGGGCTGCAAAAAAAATGAATGCAATTAATTCTGTTAACAAACATGAGTAAATTAGATGTCATGTTTTAATTGCCCCATGAAGTAATGGCAATCGTCATGAGAAATACACATGCAAGTTAGTTTTTAAGCGTATGTGTGTGTGTGTGTGTGTGTGTGTGTGTGTGTGTTAGCATAAAGATGCTAACTTTACTAATGGCTTCTATAATGGTTAAGAAATAATGTTTTATAGATCAGTTACAGGAAGAGTAACAAGAATATGCAAATGCCAATGTGCCACTGTCGATTAGCTTCAGACATGTTGTTTAGCCTGTGTAATTAAGTGTGATGCAACAACTGACTGTCAGACAGAAGCTTGATTGAAGATAAAACATCCTCTGCTGGGAATATGTTCTTACACACCCTGTGTTTTCAAGAAACACGTTAAAACAAGTCTGCGCTTTAAAGATGCGGTGTGCGTGCAGCTTCTCTCCATCTGTGTGTGTCTGTGTGTGTGTGTGTGTGTACTGGTGACAAGCTTTGTTAATGAGAAATGAGACAAACACAGCAGGAAGCTCAGTAAAACCAAAACTATGAGCTAAAACAGACTAAAAACCTCCCGAGCGTGTAAGTCCCCATGTATGTACTGTGTATAGATACTCCATTATTTCTAAAGTACAGAGACATTACAAATGATGCAACAAGTTTATCCTCTGCAAAACTTTAACTTCGCATCATACGATATTACGTGACTGTGTCACAACAAACCTCTAAAACAGTTTTAGGAGAATTTTTCAGGAGTGTGTGCAGTGTAACACATGGAGGGATTTCTGATTGGTTTATTCCAGCTCCCCAGAGACATTACGATAACAGCTCTGCCACCTACTGGTGAAAAGTCAGTGGGTATCTCGTATCGTTTGAGCGAAACCTTGAGCAAGTAAAAAAAAAAGGAGGGGATAAAGAGCCAGGAGGAGAGGACATAGGAGGAGGGCAAGGCGAGGATGAGGAGGAGGAGGAGGGACGAGGAGAAAGGAAAGCGAGCCGAGAGAGCGGCCACGCGGGAGCAGAAAACAAGGCCATCATCTGCGTGGAGAAGTGACAGCTGGGGGATGTTTGGCTGCACTTCCAACACTTTTGTCCGCTGACGCTAAAATAGAGCAGCCCCCCCAACAACCCACCAGTGAAAAGAGGATCAAGAGCTTTTCGTGAAAGGGAAAGCCAAGACGTGGCTGTGTCGTACCACACACTGCCCGTGTTTCTGTACCTGGCAACTCCCCTGTGCAGGCGTGACACCGGGACAATGGGACAGTCACAGGCTATTGTTCAGGAATTTCAACCAGCCATTACAAAGAAAAGAATCATCCAAATACAAAATGAGTGTTTCCTTAAACTTGAAGGGCTATTTTAATTCATGGTTTTCATTCGTGTCAGCCTCAGGGTTGTAAAAGAAAACAGCCGCGCTGTTTCCCATTTGGCAGGACACCAAACCCAAGCTGAAATTCAAATTTATCAAAGTTATTACCAAGAAGGCACCCAGCCTACACAGATAATGCTTTTGTGTAGTTTAACAAATGGCTGGAAATACCTGATGGTTAGTTTTTCATGTCGTGTATATGGTGTAATAACTCCTCCAAATTACACAACGCCGGTTTTCATTTGCCCGTGCCCTCCACAACTACACATACCGCACAAGTGTAATTTTTCATGTGTTGCAAGGTAACTAATCGAGTCAGTGTTAGAGTACCAATATTTCAACGGTGCACTCAGAAACAGCTCAAATAAGACTTGTATTTGCTGCAAGGCTGTGACAGTGTAAAGATGACACTTAATCCTTTAATATCGACCGGCCATATTCTTTATTCCCTCTCTGTAAAACCTGCAGGTAGCGCTGACTGCCGTGGTCTGGAGAGGCTGAGAGTAAATCTGTGAAATATTGACCCGAGATGACTCCATGTGATGTGACGTGACAGACGAGTCGAGGTTTAACCATCAACTTCCCCGGAGTGCCTCCGAGGAGATTTATACTGAGTGATTATTGGTCCTCTGGGCAATCTGGTGGATCTCAAACCTCCGATCACAGGATTAGAGCGGCTGCAGGCCGTAACGATCGCCCTCTCATCCCCACGCCGAACCTGGTCCCAGCGGAGTGGAAGGGCATTATGGGGAGAGTTTGACCTGCATGTCCTGTGACAGGACTGTGAGGAGGAAATAAGTCCTGGATGCATCACGAGAAGTTGAGGCGAGGAGGAGTTTTTAAGTTAAAGCAGTTATTAAGACAAAAGTTCAGGGTGTAATTTCGGTCCATGGTGAACAAGCTGGCAACATTTGCAGACACGAGGCTGTGCACACCCTGAGTCACTGCCTTTTTGCAGTAAGTCGCTGTTTGAAATAATCACCAATCATTTGAGTCGCTCGCAGTGGGAGATGACCCCGTGTGTTTAACAACCTGCTTGGCCATGCGGCTCTGCGCCGCAATCACAAAACATCAATTATGTTTTCTCCCCGCTGCCGAGCGCACGTCCGTCATAAGTCACAAAATGTCGAAGTAGACGCTTTCATTATTTAACCGCGCAGAGATGGAAAACAGGGAGCAACAGAAGCAGACAGACATTAAGAAAGAGCCCTCTGCAATTTGTGCCAAGGCTCTGAGTGGCCGTTAATGGAGGGTCTGCGGGGTGATCGATCCGATCCCGGGGACAGGAAGAGGAGGGCGGCCTTCGGCGGCGCAGATAAGATGAGATGAGAGTCGTGCAGAAGGGCGGCGTTTAGACTCCTTAGCAAAATAGAGATACACCAGGAGAATACAGATCAGCCCGATGACGTGTTTATGCCCAGTCACTTGCACGCTCTCGTCATCTGCGCGGTAACAGGATCGAACCGTTTGCGTGGACGATGTGAAGCGCACCGTCGATAAAAAGAAGGGTCACCTGAGGCGAGACCGCACGGTCACGATTTACGCTCAGCGGCCATTTTATGGTGCACAGGCTCTTTGGCTGTGGCCTCCTGTGGCAAAGAGGCTCCATCACCCCCGGATATTAAAGAGAGTTGAACATATTTTCTGTTAATCTGGCTGAAAAGGGTTGGGGGATAGTTAACCTCTTATAGCTGTTCTCCGCTCTGCCATAAATTCTGGTTATTTTTGCCATTTTGATTGATCTATAGATTTAGGGAATCAGATGTTAATGATCATATATCTGTATTTGCCTTTGGTCTCCTCGTTGCCACGAATGAATAATTTAACAGAGGTCATGTCTAATAAAGGGGAAAGCTAACAAACCAGGTGTAATCAGGTGACTGTACTTCTCTTATAAGTAAGTTGCATTTTTATGCGTGCACACATATTGGGGTGTGTAGGGTTCGGGTTAGAAACAAACACCTGATTGGAAGTGTCTGTAATCCATGCACAGAGCAATTATAACAGGAGCTGACAGGCTCAAAGGCAGGAAGGCTTTAGGAGGAACATAATGAACGCACAACATGTGCAGGTACAGCGCTGCAGAGGTGTTAATGACAACCACTATCAACCTGTGGCTGTGCCAAGTTAAGACAGAAAAGCATTGTGTGCGTAAGCACGCGGCCTTGTCGTCTCCTCTCTTGTTAAACCAGAACGTGCTTCCAGTTGAGCATCCGGCTCAGCTGAACGTGGCGGCGGTTTTTTTCTCCCCTGGGGGAGTCGAGGTGCGAAAACACTCGTGTTTTTCTCGCTGCGAGCCAACCGGGCACTTTGATTCAGTCAAACGTCCTGTGTTTCTCTGGTCCCTTATTAATTCATCCCTGCACCAATTCACCGAGACAAATTCCTGTGATTTCACCACAGCGTGCGCACACACACACACACACACACACACACACCAGAATGCGTCACCAGGCAACCCTTGTTAGGTTAGCTCAGGTTAAAAATACAGAGACGAGCCTTAGGGCATGGAGGGGAAAACGGTGGAGGAGGGTAAAAAAAGGGGGAGACATCATTACTGTATAATAAACAGTGAACCTTTTAACGTGGCTATACGTGCATTAAATGGTTTATTCACTAAAGGGGCATTAACAATTCAAAAGCTTTAATAGACTTTTTAATAAAACAGAGAGAAAAAAGTGCCTGGTCATGAATTGTATATATATTGGACTGAAGCTTAATATGTCTCCGCTGTTTTAAATGGAAGGTATTTGCACTTATTACTTACTATAATTAAATACCTGTATATAAATTACATTTTCATGTGCAGAGCAATTGATATGTACATTACACAGAATAAATTACGATTGCCAAAGCCAACATTATAGATTGTTAATCTTTTCCTCATCGACTGGCGATCATCTTTATTCCACTGACTGGTTCCTCTCAGTGACACCCACAGGTAGCGCCGAGCGAAGTGTTAACGTTTAATACAGCTGTGAAATATTGATTTCATATCAGTCACGGTGACCGATCGCACCAGTCGGGAGACGTTTCACTGGCCAAACTGGTTGGTAAGAGGCCGGAGCAGACGTGACCTGACTGATGGTGGGTCCACTGGGGGACCCGCCGGATCGGTTCCACGTGATGAAGCGTCAGATCGAGGAACCGCTCGCCATCGCCATCGACGTCCCTCATGTTAATGGCAATTTTATGGGTATATATTTGCAAACGTGCAGTTCATACAGAACATATACAGGACAGAAGGAGCACAGCACCACCCTTACTGCTGGAGTCACGCTTTTCAGTACGTGCATGTCTCCACCCGTACAGTACCTACCTGCTGATTTGCACTTCGACCTTTCCCCTCTGCTCCCCTGATATAAGCCAAACTCCTCCCTCATTGCAAATGATAAGCTGTTTGAAATATGTGATTACGCTCAGATTACAGTGTCCTGACACGCCGGCGTCACAGAAGGAGGAGCAGCTCATATTTGTGGCAACACTGAGTCTAATTTGGCTCAAAGATTGGTTATGAGAATTCATTAAGTTTTTATGCGAGCTTGGAAACAGTCACTGGTCTGTGATAACAAGGTCGAATTAAATTACGGACCGGCCTTTTAGTTCTTACAGTGAAAGTTGTTATTAGGCTTTTTTTCATATAGTGACAACCTCTGAATGCCCTCTAAAACTGTCAGAGAGCTCTTAATTGCCAACGGCTAGAGCACACACACACACACACATACACACACACACACACACACACACACAACTCTCTGGTGTAAAACTGCCTCAGTGTGTCTTTCTGTGTCTTTCGCTTAGACACACACACGGAGAGAGAGAGTTTCAACACAGCACACACACACACACACATATATATAAGGTTGTGTTTTAAGAGAATCAGTAAAGACACAGTTTTAAATATGTTGTATTATAACGTAATACACAAGTGTATGTCATGTACAAACATCATTGTGGTCACAAGGTTGGTGCCTTCCTTTCTTGATGTATCTCCAGAAGGTTGAACCCCCTCCCTGCTCTGGTGACACCTCTCCCACAGGTACCTGGTCCGACACGGTCCCCGCTCCACCGGGAAACGTTCTCTCACCTCCTTGTTCCGCCTCAGCTGTAACGTCCCAGCGTTTCAGCTCCGTGTTCCTCGTCAAGCGCCTCCTCCCTGGGCACCATTAACTCAGCGAGATTCAGAGGGCGACCGCAGGGTCACATCTGGTCTGAGACTTTATCTCCTGCGGAAACATCCGATGTGGATTGAGATCAACCTGCACCTCCCGCGTCCCGAGCAGCATCCAGTCCGCTTCCTCGCTGTTTTGTGACTTGGTTATTTGGAGCAATAATTTAATTTTCTAAACTTACCTTGACAAAATAGTTAAAAATGCTTAAGAAGGGTCTGTGACTGTGACTGTTTCACACGTCATGTGATCCTGTGTAATCTTCTCAATCATATAGCTTGTGTTTTGGACTGTTAAATGCATACATTTATATTTAACGCATGCAGATATGATATGTTATCTCTTCAAACCGTGAGTACAGTAGCTTGTGTTTTACAGAGACATGGTTACCAGATGCTACACGGGAGGAGCAAAGGAAGGGGCTGCACTTTCCATTCACTCCAGATGGTGTTACTCTGGAACGTGTTGTCGTGAAATGTCGTTTGTGCGTTCCTGACATTGAAGCGGGGGGGGGGAATGCATCGACGTGTTGTTTTTAGGAATGATTCAGATCACATATTCACTTCCCCATCACCTTCTATGCTTTTCATAGACAAACAATACATTACTGTTGATGTAGTTGGGTCCCAAGGTGACCTCCAGTTTCCCTCATATGTCGGTGACAAAGTCTGCTGTCAGTGCAGGAGTCGCAAAAGCTCCGTGTCAGTCATCGCTGTCCTACCAACGCCTCGCAGCTCCGAGTCTTTCATTTTTGTTTTTATTTCAGTGGTTGACATCATCTCCTGTGTGGAAAGCACAAACTTAAAGCCGACTCCACGCTTTTAAAACCAAGTTTAAAATGTCAAACCTACAGGTACGGGGAGAAAAACAAGCAACAGTGAACCGGTACAGATCATAATACAGATGTTCATGTGTAATAATAACGGATTTTTTACACCATACAGCACAACCAACTTATTAAACAAGATTAAGAGGATTAGTGTCTCCATGTGGCCCCAGGCATACGCCCGGGGGGGTGGGGGGGTATTTTCTTAGCAACTATTCTGTGTTAAATCTATATTTTCACTGAATGCAACCTCTTTTTTAAATTCGGATTTAAAGATATTACTATTATAACAACGACTGCAGTTCATCACAACAGGCCATATGTTTAACCCATATGATGTTTGTCATTTTCCACTTCTGTCCACTCGTACGTTGTTTGTTTGTTTTTCTTATATAAGCTGCACTGTATCCTGGTGGTACTGTTACTTTCCAGCACAGCACACCACAATAGGAATGTCACAGTTACACTCACAGCGTTGTGCGTTGTCACGTCGACATCTCAGGCAGTTTTCATACTTCTTTGACTCTATGATCTCGTGTAATTTGTGACTGATGCCCCCGCCAGACAGAAAGGTTTAGTTATGTGCAGGTGAAAGGACGTCGGCGCTGAAGACTCTGCACGCCTACGCAGGTGTTGCATCTCTGATGCTGATATTGACCTTGGGCAGAGCTGTTCCCAGGTGTCACCGTATATAATAGTCACAAAGACAGTATTTCATACGAGCTCGACGACATGCAGGCAGAGCCCTCATATACGTCAGGTAATCAAACAGGAGCACAGGTCGCACTGGAGGGAAAATAACATTCATAAACATGCTTAACCACAGTCTGCATTCACTCAGGATTCAAGGTTTTACAGTATATAGACAACATGTTCCACTTATATAATTACAGTATATACTAAAGACCACGCTGCCTCCCCCACACCGTGCTGAAGGGGACACAAGGTGTGAGCGTCGATTTAAGAGAAAACAAAAACACCTCCCAGCTGCAGACGTGTTCTGCACAGGTGATCAGTGTTGTCAAAATGATAAAATGGCACACATCAGATAAATGAGATTGTACAGCATCCATTACTGCACAGGTGAGTGACAAAACAATCCCAGAGACCACGTGACTGACCGCAACAACGCTCCAACTTCTGTTTGTCGAGACAAAATATCAAACAGCAAACAGTCATTGTGTTTTATTAGGTGACATATAACTGTTGTTTACCGTGACAACATATAAAAATCACTATTCTTACCTACTCATTTCATTTAATACAAACTGAGAGACGTATCCAGGCGCCTCTCTCTCTCTGAGTCAGATAAAAGCACCGACTGGCTCTTTCAAATATTCATATTCTTGCTAAGATCTAAACTAAAACTTGGGTCTAATGAAGCTAATTTGTTTCCCTATGCGACACAATCAAAAGCATTCTTTGTGTTGTGATGTTTGCTGTGCAGCAGGGCGTCTAATATTATGGCTGTGCTGTGATTGCAGACCAAATAACTTTTTTATTTTTTATTTTTATGGCATCTATCGGCCCGTAGTCAAACCTTTATTGCAGCCTGAATGGCCTCATTAACCTTGGCCTGCCCAGGCGCTCTGTATTAACACACACATTTAATTAACTGTCAAACTTTACTGGAGGAGACACCTCAGCTTTATTGTGTCCGTGTGTGTTTATTACAGGATAAAGCAGCGGGTGTACACCTGTCTGTGTCTACCCGGGGTGTGTGTTTGTGCGTGTCACGGACCAGAACATCATGGCACATCAGAGAGCAGGTATGAGGATGCTTAACATGTCGTCACCGCCTCATTAAAACGCTCTGTCTTCCTCTCCTCCGCTCATATTACAGAAATCATACAGAAACGTGTTTCTCAGAGGAAGAGCTCTCCAAATCCAACAAAATAAGCCAGAACTATTATGCATGACGTGATACCAGCCTTTATCTAACTTATCCAACTCTTAACACATATCTTACCTGAGCACAGACTTAATGATGACCATGTATCCTGTATTATTACCATGATGTTCGTGCAGCAGTTGAGCTCCTGCAGGTTCTTGGTGTTTTTGTTGCAGCGTACTTACCAGTGATAACAGATACTATTTCCTCTTCCTCCTGAATCAGTGCTGGGCAGATTTCTGTTCTCTTCTTTGCGGTTGATCAATACAAGAATATTTTTCTCAGGGTTGCTCATTTTAGTCGGGGAAAGACACTGTTAGCATCTTGTCGTAGGTGTGTCTGACAGTGATTGCTTCGCTGACATTCAAGGGAAGTTGCATCTTATTTGTTGCTTCCATGGGTGAAAATATTTTCCTCGAATGGGGTTTTTGGTCTGGGCTGCATCTCAGATGGGAAGGACTTTACTAGCATTCAAGGGGATTTGCAAGATGTCGCTGTTTCTTCACATGGGTGAGGTACATTACTGTTACACTTCCCTTGAATCAGGCTACCGCCACATTTTAAACTGAGGGCAGCCAATGTACTGTCTGAGCTATTTCTCTGATGAAAGAGGCTTTGCTAGCATTCACAATAAATGACTTATTAAGTAGGGAACAATAATTTTGCGCTGGGGGATTAGCTTTCTGAGCAGAATCCACATTACTGCTTGGATTCACGGACACCTCCATCATACAGCAGAGGCTTTTCTCCCAAATCTCACCGTGAAACCATTTATTAAAAACGGTCAATTCATTGATGCGAGTGTCTCTGACTGAAATGTAATTTCGGTCTGGAAATACTGATTTGGGGCAATTGAAAACCACCAGTAAAAAGAAACAATAGCAGATGTCAGTGTTATTACAGCCGAGTGTGGCGTTATTTGGAGGATTGGTCTCAGGCTGCACTGCACACGGAGCCAACTTTTTAAATTGAGAGCAGCGAGAGCAGCAACTCGTTATTGGACTCCTGCCACTGACATTCTCCAGCACCGGAAAGAGAGAACCACATGTACTAATGCCATCCCGCTGCATATTTAAGTCCTGTCTACCCCGAGGATACTGGCCATTGTTCACAGCGAGAGACTGGGAGCAGGTCTGCCATTTAACAACCTGAGCTGAATAATGCAGAATTTAACTGCCTTCATTATCCCCTGCACTCGACTTTGTGGAGGAGCTGTTGTCTGTGTTGTCTTTGCAAAACGATGATATATTACAAATGTTTAAATTATGATTTACCCTCGGAAAAGGCTTTCTGCTAATGCCAAGGAGCCTTTTTAACCGAGTTCTCATCAATAAACCAGCTCATATCAAGCTCATATCAGACAGGCTGCGTGTTCCTGTTACTCTATAAAACTTTTTATTAAAAATCTTCTTGACAGAACACATGCGTTGTCTTAATCTTTTTCATTAGACCTTGAGACATTTACAAATGTTGCAGAATAAGCTGTGCTCTTCAGCGGAGTGTCGTCAAGTCAAAAAGGCTTAAAAGAAAAAAACGTGCAACACTTTATTAAACAAATGTGTGTGTTTTTTCCCCACTGCACAGTAAGTACAGGTAAGAACAACTTGAAGAAGATGGTTTGAATTGCCTTCGTGGAACATGCAGGTGAAAGTTCTTGTGTAAGAGCTTTCGAACCAAAACCGTTCATCAAACCTCTCCATCCGAGAGCGGGAGCCGAGCGGGGGGCGGAGGGGCCGCAGAAACAGCAGCTACCTCAATGCATTTGCTTGTTTGTTTGTGTAGGACAAGTGATTTAAATCAATACCTTTGCAGTCTCGCTGATGTATATATATTTATAACAGCTGCAGTCAGTGTCTTTTACTGATTTTGAAAAACAACCTATGTTACACAGCATCCACATAGCAACTAACAGCCATTCATCTCTTTTAACTTGCAGAGATAAATGGCGGTGGAGTAAAATGTGATCAGTAATACTCTGCTGCATGTCGTTTCTTTTAGTTTAAAAAAAACAACAACACACAAACACCAATAAATTCAGCATGTCAGAGGTTTACCAATCTATGAAACTAAATGGTTCAGCTAATTAGGCAAATGATCTGGCTGGTTAAATCAGCAATTGTCTAATATGTGTTTGTCAACATGCTTTACGCTTGTTGTATTAATGTGGAGAATATTCAGTGTGCAGCCACAACAGAATAAGGTGTCTCAACGTTAGGATGCACATGAATGCAGTAAGAACTAATCACATCATCCACTCTGCAGGGGAATCTCTCATTAGCACGACGTCTGCGTCACATGTTGTTGTCACTTTGTCAAAATCCGGTCCTGTGCTGTGTCTTCATCATCATCCTGGTCGTCTCTTCTTCTCTCCTCTGGTTCTTTGTAGCTCTCAGATCCTTCAGCGGCACCAGGAAAGCATGTGAATGAATCAGAAATGAGGTGCATCAGCAAAGCCCTTCATGGGTTCATTAGGCTGCTGCTGAGTGTGTGTTGTATTTTGGGTACTTGGGGAGAAAGAGATTTTTTTCTAAACGACAGAAGGAGCAGACTGTGCAAGACCAGCATCTGTGTCTGTCACATCAGGACATAATTACTCTTTATTCATTACTGTTTTAATTAGCTGCCCCCTTGTCAAAACAAACCACGCAGGGTCCGCTGCTGGCTTGTAACAAGCCTGTGTGTGTGTGTGTGTGTGTGTGTGTGTGTGTGTCAGTCAAAGTACAGTAAAGATGAAGACTGAACAGTGCAGACACTGACCTTATGAAGAGGGTAGATGTTTTACACAGGTGTGACCAATCTGAATAACAGGGATGCCACTGTAAAGTCTTTCCATTTCTATCATGACATGTAAAATCCATCTTTTATTCCACAGCAGCCTCTGATACATGGTTATGTTTTATTTATTGCTGTATGTCAGGTTTGGAATCGTCATTGCAGTCGGATTGTCGGATTCATAGCTAATTCTGGAGGTCTAAACATAGATATCCGCAGCCTGCATCATATCTTTAACTTGTATGAACAATTCTCAAATTGATTCTTCTTCTGAAACGTGGAGCTGCACCTTATGATGAGCATCAGAAGATCAGGGAGGCACAAAACACCTCATTCCTATTCCACATCCATCCCAGGTTAGCACTCATTTGTCAGTCGATTTGTTTCAGAGCAGGACGTCATACAGCCGACACGCAGGAAACCTGAAACGTTTGAGACAGATCTCTCAGCTGCTGGTCAAAAAACGTTCCGATCTGTGGATCATTAAGTGGGAGTGAAACTGCAAAACACACATGCAGGGTCTGCTTGTAAAAATCAATCCAGCAACAACACGGTAATGCATGCTGTTTATTAGTCATGGATGAGTTAGCAGAGAGCATGGACACACACACACACACACACACACACACACACACACACACACACTTCTAAAAAGATCTATAAATACTCTGGGCTGTTACCAACTCGATGAGAAAACAAAGTTATTAATATTCAGGGTGTCAGAGTAATTCGCCGTCTAATCAAGAGATGGAATGCCGATTCTGAATCACTACTGACCTTTACAACACACACACACACACACACACACACACATGCACTGAAACAAGACACACTTACCCAGATATGAGCAACACTCACACACATGACCAAAACCAAACGCAGCAGGTTGGAGTTTGATGTTCAGGCAGGCCAGATCTGATCCGCTGCACGACTGGTGCCTCACGGTCACAAACCGACCCGCCATGCTGGGCACTGGACTTCAAAATTCACTTGTAAGTATCCATCCCCACATCTTCAGAACTTCCCAGCAGTGCTCTAACACGCTGAGACCAGTCTGGTCAAAGACACATACACAAGTCTTCAGAATTCACAAAGAATCGGACCCACAACCTCGCAACTTCAGAGCATTCTTCTAAAATCCTGAGGCGTTTGTTCAGACGGAGTGGTTGGGTGGAGGACTTGCAAGCGCTCCTCTATCACACTGAGCTGGTGGTAAAAAGACAGATTTGGCCGACTTGACCGATATGGGACTTCAGAGTGTTTACTGCAGCTGCTGGATCTAACCTGAGCTTTCCGAAAGTCAAACTTCAAATTTTATTCTTTGCTATTTAAGATCCCTGCTCCGGCCTCCAGGGGCAGGACTGAGTGTCGGCTGGAACACACCTCACGTCTCCTCCTCAAATCAAAAATAAATTCATGCCAGGTCGGCTCACCGGTCCTCGGCTGGCATGGGACGATGCGAGAGTCCGCTGTTGGATAGTTATGCAAACACACACAGACATCCCAGCTTTTTGATTAGATCACACACTTGTGGCTAATTGCGGGAGTGATGAGTGAAGTGAGGATAAAGTTCAGTGCTTGTGGAAATCGATCGGGGGAGGTTTGTTTGGAAAGTTCTTAAGTGAGAGAGAAAGCTATCCTGCTCTGTCTAACTTTGCCCTCATTCTTTTTTTTTTATTAGATTATAAAACACTTCAGATGCCCCTGTCTTCATCTGAATATAAAGTGAGTGTTGAACTGGATGGGACATCCACCAAAGGATGTGGGTTACAGGTGTACAGGTGTACAGGTGCACGTGGGGGTGTCACGGCTCTTGGCCCAGCAGCCAGGAAACAAACCACTTGTGGAAGCAAACACATGATTGAAGGGGAAACAAAGGGAGTGAACAGGTGTGCAGAGGAGCTGATGAGGGAACAGGTGTGTAGGTGGGTGAGGCCGGTCTGACGAGCAGGAAAGGTAACTGGAATATCCAGGGGCAGAATGAACCAATGAGTGAGTCATCCCTGCCCCCGCCTGCAGGGGCAGAGCTGAGTCTTATAAAAATAAATAATAATGAAATAAAAATAAAAATAAAGGAGGGTTTTACACATAGACACAGATTTAAAGCACAATGACCCGTGGACCTCCACAACGGCTCACTGGTCCTCAGTTGGTGTGTAACGATGCAAGGGTCCGCTGTTGGATAGGTATGCAAACACACACACACACACAAACACACATCCTTGCGTTTCAATTACATTACACACTGGTGACTAATTGCGGTAGCGATGGTTTCTGTAATGACTTCTCAGGGAAATGTTGAGTTAACATGCAAAGAACCGTCAAGCTGCCCCTGACTGATCAGCACATGCACTTGCACACACTCGCACACACACACACACACACACACACACACACACACACACACACACACACACACCCTCTTTCAGTCATCACACTCCAGCTGAGGAACTTCGGGAACAGAGCCAGCAAGGCCACAAATGCCTGTCATCTTGGTTTATGGTTATTAAAATGCCTGGAAATGGCTGTAATGAAATGAGTTGTGGATTAAAGTTTGGAGCATAAAGCAGAAAGGAAGCATGACCGCTCTTTCATAATGGAACAAGGCCCAGAAGGCTCGGCAGATTATTGTTGTTTTATGTGCGGCTCTAAATTAACAGCACAACAGCACAGGGGGTTTTTGTCACAATCCTGTTCCTGCTGCTGATGTTTTGTAACTTTGGTAATTATAGTTAAAGGGTAAGTTTATAGAGTCAATTGTTTTGCACCAGTGGTGAGGAACAGGGCTGTTTGTGGAGCATTGGTTGGTTTTTTTTTTTTTTTTCATATTGCTCTTTTATTTGCCTGAAGAGTTTGATCTGATGATGAAATCTGCTGCTGCAAGCCTCAATATTTTGGTGTTTACCTTTTCTTTACTTGAAATGACAAGTTTATAAATTGAAGCCATGTGCTCACTGAGTTCCATCAGGGATATGAAAATATATGAAAGTTGTATCTCTTCAGGCCTAACCAATTTAAATATATATACAGTTAAAAAAACTATTTAAGAAGGTGAAATGTTTTTTTGCTCAGAGCACATTGGAGTTTCTTGTAAACTTTATTCATAAAGGTAAGGACCAACGTACGATAGGTATTACTTAGGGAAAATCTTGGAAAAACAGCAAATTACATTGAAAAGTAAATGTTTCAAACATGTCTTAATTACAAATGTGTAAGCAGGTATGAAATTCCTGTATTAAGGGTGAAGCTGTAAAAAATGTGTTAAATGTGATTAGAACCACAGTTAATAATGGACATGTAGACTTGTCATTGTCTTTTGACCTGAAGAAGAAGAAAATCATCGTGCTGGGCTCACAGCGGCAGTAACAACCAGGAACCCTGGGAAATTACAGGTCTACCTCACGTGCCCCGACATTGTTCCATTACTATTACAGCCTTCAAAGCAGATGTCAGGCGAGAGCGAGGGCGTCGATAACAGCCAGACATCCACCGTGCATGAAAGCTGGAGAAGTTGCTTTCTCACTCAGGTGTCATCTCAGAGATTAGGCCATTGGTGACATCATCAAGGGGGGGGCAGACGTGTCCCTGTTGGTGTCTCTGACTTGCCCTTTAACCTCAACTCGTTTCTGATTCCCCCTCAGTCTCGCTCTTTTTTTTTTTTAACTCTCAGTTCGATTTTTGGGTTCACTCTGATTTGCATCTCATAAATACACACTCGTGAGTCAGCACTCCTGACACACACACACACACACACACACTGAGTGCTTGGATCCCAGCCAGACCGGTGAGTTAAATTGTGTGAATAATTAAGACACCACGATATTTTATTTTGGTCGACTCTCGGGGGAAATCAGCGGATTGGATGGCTCTCCCTCTCAACTTTCCTTCTTTCTTTCCTTCCCTTTTCCGCCAAGGTTAGTTGGAGTTATTCATTTGAAAATGTTGCTCTTCTTTCCATCTTGCTCCGACTCGTCTGTTTTATGTTCCGGTATCGAGGCAGCCTCGATTTACCACCGTGAGGGCGCTAATAAAATGCAGCTGTGCTTTCCAAAGTGAAAGTGTGTGAAATGGTTTGCTCAAACAAATCCCAGTCGCACATGTTGCTCCTTGCTCCTGGTTTTCCAGCGACTGAGGGGCTGACGCTGCGTCTGATCACGGCGGTCGGAAGCGGCTCTTCCATCTTAATGGGCGGAGGTGAATCGATGGTGAATCTTCCAAGCATGAAGCATCGCTGGTGCACAGATTTGCCACTTTCAGCCACAGGTGGCAGCAAAACCCTGTTTTCAACGTGGTGTGATGTTACTCTTCAATAACTGTGTTCAAATAATGGATTTTCTTCTTTTGTAAGAATGTACCTGGATTTCCCCAGAGGCCATAATGAGACTTTTATGTACATAATGACACTGTGAAATTGTTCAGGCTCCTTTCCTGTCTCGGTAAGGAATGTAACAGGTTGTTAATGTCTTTTGAATGTGTTATTTTCCTCCATTATCAGCTGCACAGTCGCAGGTTGGCCAGAGGGGAGCGTTTCCACGGGAGGCAGAATTTCATGTCACACCGGCACAAATCTAACATTGCTACCTCAAATTTCTTTATAGCAGAGCCAATCATTCTGATAACACTGCCAGCTCCTCTGTGCGTACGTAAACATGTCACCAACTGTTCGCCACCAGGGCCAAGCTTTTCACATTAGCACTGATACGGTACTCAGCATTCTTTATAGCGGTGCCAAGCGCTGCCTAGAACAGAGCCGGCATGTCTGTGTCTGTGTAAATCTTATCACCGTCTGCCATAGGGCCAAACGCAGCATATTAGCATTGACGCTCCACAATAACAACATCCGTGGCTGTGGTGGCTTCCAAACGCTGCAAATCAGAGACCAGAGGGAGCGTGACAGAGCGGGAGGTAAAGGGAAGAACAAGACGGACAAGGAAATTAGAAAACGACAAAACAGAGCAAGATAGAAGGAGGAGGAGAGGGAGGTAGAAAGGAAAATGGAGCAGCAGGAAGACATCATGTTGGAGATAAAAATGGAAATATAAGAAGGGGAGAGATGAAAAGAGGCGTTGTGTCAAAGAGAGAGAGCTGAGCATCTCTTGGCTCTTCCCGCTCCTGTCCAAAGAGGCCAAGTTTTCCCATTAACTCTCAGAATAACAGCTTCATCATCCTCTCAGAGCCCAACAGCAGCATTACTGCTGATGGACCGCTGTGAATATAACAGCATGTGGCCTGATAACAGAGCCAGGTGGTAATGGTTAATATTTTTGGCCTGGAAAAATGCTGTTCACTGCTGTTATTACAAAGAGCGACGCCTGTTATTGTCCTACCTGTCGTTTAGAAAGCGTCCTGGTTCAGGCACCTCTGGATATACAGAACGCAGATGTTAATGTAATCACGAACAAAGTTAATTTAAGGGAAATATAGTTTTGTTATCAAACATTTCAACAACAGGCTCCAGAAGTTCATATTGTAATCTCTTAGCTTTCTAGTATTCAGCTGTGAAGGGATCATGGGATGCACTGTGAAACTGTTTCACTGAAACAGGAACAAAAAGAATAGAAAACAAGAAAGTAAAAAAAAAAAGAAAAGAAGCTAAGCTCCAGTGGTTTAACTCCAACAACGACGCTCTATTACTGTGCACCATCAGCACCGGCTTCTGGCTATCTCATCCAGGCCCGACCCAGCAAACAGCCCACGGAGCCTAAAGCTCTTAGCTGACATGTGCCTCGCTGTCCCTGTGCCAACCGCCGTCTCGCTGATTTAATGTTTAGCTCTACTGTCCAATGTGTTGCCAAGATCTGGCAGCTAACCTGGCTGCATCACAAAGGAATAACTTTTGACAGATGGGGAACATTGCATTAGGTGAAGAGGGAATATTAAATAACGGTTACATGGAGTGCCGCCACCTGGATGCCCCCATAACAAAACCGCAGTTTGGATTTTAAAAGGTCCTGTGCGTCGCCGAGCAGAAGTTTGATGTCTTGCTCAAGGAGACGTGGTTGCTGCAGAGTCTGAGGTCTGCGTGTCTTCACCCTCCGCCCTGCCGTCCATGCTTGTTTCATGTTAGATCTCAACCCGGAGGCGTCATCGGCCATTAGAAATAAAACCGTGCCCTGCTCTTGGAAATGACTGCCGACACGGAGCGCAGTCCGTTAAAAGTCATGAATAATAATGACATTTTTGTTTCGCTATTCTCTGAAGTCTCTAAAGTGATTAAACATGAAAGCTTTCACACTTGATGATCCCCACAGCAGGCGCCCGTAGGTGTTGAAGAGGTGACGCACAGTGTCAGGACAGATACAGAAGAACAAGGACACCACACACAAAAAAACATGAGTCTGAAATCCTTAAAAAATTGCCTTTCTGTTGCTACAACACTGAGGACACAGAAGAGATCAATTAAAACACGGTGTCAGAGACGCACCAGTTTAACTCTGCAGCCTTTTTTTATGTAGTAAGTGGTGCGAGGGGAAAGGTAGGAGAAATAGAATAAAAACATACACTTGCACATACTTCTTGCTGCATAACCCTGAGTTTTTTGTTGTTTGTTGTTTTTTTGGGTTTGTTTTTTTTTGCTAATCCAAGCCAGGTCCAATTTATCCACAGGCTATTTTGCACCAGATCTAATTATCCTGGGATTGAGTCTTACTGTCCTCAGGCCTCTTCAGGTTGTGTGTGTTGAAGTATTCCTGAATGTTAGGTTCAGGCGGGTTTTTCACAGGTTTCTTTAAGATCTGATCCAAAGGAACTTTGGTCCAACATCTTCATCATCCTCGCTCAACCAAACCAAATGCTTGCAGGGACTTCAGATGGAGAGGATCCAGCCTTATACCAGAAAGTGTACCTGCTAACACTGGATGTTGGAGGTATATTTAGCAGCATCCCACTTGCCACTCATCACATACGTGCTCATTATTTATGCAGCCGTTCCACTTTGTAGAGGCGTTTGAATAATAGATCCAATATGTTGTCCGGCATTGATGCTGAGGCCTGCTAGGTGAGGCTTTGTGGGTGGGGGAGGGTGATCCCGGTTAGAAGGGGCAGACAACAAAGACAAGAGCTCAGGAACCCTTGGGTGCCACAGAGGAGATCAAAACAGACAGCAGTCCTGGCCCTGCAGGAGCTGGGAATACATGAATATAGATCCAGGAAGGGGAGCGATGGATGAAAGGCAGGGAGGGACGGAGAGACGGAAAGGTAGAGACAGGTGAATCCCTAATGAATCTATGTGGTGGGCTGTCACCGCAGTGGATACTGGTAGACGGCAATGGAAAAGAACAAGAACTGTATGAATATTAAATGTAGCGCAGTTTAAGATGGTGACAAAAAGCAGCCAAAATGGAAATGTCCACTTCGATAGATGTCAAAACATATCCCACCTATGCTAAACCAACTTTTTTTTTCTTTGCTGAACTCAGTATGGACATTGTTCTTTCCATTTGCACAGTGTTGCTTGTGTGGTCACAAGATGCACCTATCATATGACAGTTGTTCCATTTCTATCCCTAAAACCAGGTCCTGACCCTGAACCAGTCATTTGGGACTGTAAGGAACCAGACAAAGTGTTCATCTTCACTCCGCATGGTTTCTAACTCACAAAGGTTCTCACAAAGATAGAGATACAAGTACACACACATACACACAGGCACAGAATACATTGAAGGAAACATTGATTTACTCAGGGGTGCAAACACACACACATAGACAAAGACAGACAGACAGAGCCACACATCTGGCAGTAGTAGAGACACAGAGATGTACACTTTGACGGGAAAAAGGTGTACACACACAAACACGCAGACGCACACAAGGATGAGAGGAGAAAAACAGTGAGTCCAAGAAGCAAACCACAGTGGAAGAAAACAGATGATTGAGCGGGGAACAAAGGGAGCGAGCAGGTGTGCAGAGAGAAACGGGAACAGGTGTGCAGGTCGGCGAGGCGGGTCTGCTGATTGGCAACGGCAAACAGGTGAGCGGGTGGGAGTGTGGCGGCACAACGGCCCACTGCGTGTGAGTGAGTCACTGAAATCAGCTGGAGCACGCCTCATGTCGCATCTTTAGGTCAAATTAAAGTGAACACATCATAACTACAGTAAGACCACCAGTTGACTCCCACACAAGCGCGATGCCACAGATTCACATGTTGCTTGCTGAGGAGTAGTTGAGGTGCAAATGCAGCCTTGCACTCTGAAGAAGACCTTTCTCTGATACCGCTCTGAATAATTTATACCACAGAGGCTTGGGGGAAGAGTGTGCGCTTGTGTATCTCTATATATATATGTGTGTGTGTGTGGGTGGGTGTGTTGTACCTGTGCCCCTTAGTGGGGCAGCAGGTGTGAGCCCTTCCAGTCCATCCATGATTTATATACCTGACCTGCAACCAGGAGGGTGGGGGGGAGTGTGAGGCTGATCGATGTATGTGGGGGGGGGCGCACCCAGAACACACTGGAGGGAAAATTAATTTGTTTTTTTTTACCTGGAAACTGTGAAAGCAGCAGCCATGTTGCATTTGAGGATGAGACAGTTGCGTATCCACATCACATATTCTTCTTGAATGGAAGCGACACCAAAGTAACACTGACAAGAGTGTTGCATCATGGGCCATCTGTTGCCCTAATGTTGCGGGACTGGAAAACCCACTTGCAGTGAGTCTATTTTAAGTTTGTCGGGGGGATAACTGTGGAGTCGTCTCAGTTTGACCTCCAGAAACTGTTGATGGCTTGTTTTTCCACCAACAGAGGAGAGAAATTCTTGCTGATGGGAAATGAGTGGAAGCATTCTCACGGCGTCTTCACCGGAGAGACACACTGGGGACTAAACCATCTGTCCAGCTGCGAAGACCTACCACCGCCGTGATGGGGAACGCATGGATGCTGTGCATCCCATCTGGTCTGTGAAGGCTTCAGGATTCTCCAGCAGGTTCTGCAGCATGTACGGATGAAGATTTCCACTGACTGCGCTATGTGTGTAGACGGGGTTATTCTCCTACAGCAGATAAAAGTCAGATCATGCATGGATCTGGATGTTCCCTGCCGTTTTCTGACCTCGTGCACACGTGTCTCGTTCCTAGCCCTCGGATCCTAGCCCCCATGTTCGGGTTCAGATCAATTCACGATTAATGACGTCAGGAGCGACCTGGTGTCCTTGAGCAAGACACCAAACCTCCTGAGAGAGATGAGAGAGCGGAGAGAGAGAGATGGATGGAGAGATAGAAGAGGGGACAGATTCAGAGAGACGTTGCCTTATGCTTTTAAAAAAAAAAGAGTCATCTTTCACCTTTTTAGTCAATCAGAAGTGTTTGTCAGAAGCTGTGGCTGTGTGTGCGTTTGTGTGTCCAGCCCGTGGCAAGGGTAGAGCTCACGCTGAATATTCAGCGTCCTTTTGTGAATTATGCAAGGAAGGCTTAACATGACTGCTGTGTGTGTGTGTGTGTGTGTGTGTGTGTGTGTCACAGTACCCCTCACATTAGCCCCAGAGACACAGGGTTTTCCACCTCTACCCATCAATCACACCCTCACCTGTGCGTCACAGCCTGCACAGTGTTGGGAACTTAATTTTCTGAGCTGACTTAAGAAGGCGAGCTAAACCCGAACAGACACGCACAGACGATACCAGGAGGTGACAGCTGAACTTCTTCGTAATCTGTATAATCTATTAACTAAGAGCAAACTAACCTTTTTATTGGTATGCCTGCAGATACAGCGACAGCGTCTGTGATGAATTAATTAGCATTTGTTCTCCCAAATGTTTTTTTCTTCGTCTGGACACCTCCGTTTCTAAGCAGCGGGCGCTTGCTGTGATATTAAAACACCTTGAGCTAAAGGCTTTAAAAGCTCTGCTGTGGTCTCAGGTGCAGCAGGTGCGTCATGAAGACCCGGCTTCACGCTGGAAGATAAAAGTTTAAAAAAACAGAGGTAGCAAAGGACGAGCTGAGTGGCAGACCGGGTTTAATAAGGACAATGAGTGAATTCTGTTTTGAATTATGCTTTCCTATCCCATAAATATGGCAATAAATCTGTCGCGCTTAGGTGCGGTGCACCCAGGGGTCTGAAATTTCAATTTATTAGGTTTACAAATCAGGTCAGCGCTCGGCTGAGGTGAGAGCGGAAGACTTACCAACCAGAACGCTGCAGGTTCTGCTCACTGAGAGTCTGTCTGTAAAATGAATGTCATCCCACGGTGGAATTTCCCTTTTGATTCAAGTGTAATTCACAATTGTACGCTTATGAAACTCTTCCTGTTAGCAGGCGCTTCGCACTGGTCCTTCCCGCTGCGCTGCTCCTGGAGCCTGGAGGAAGCTAAAAACTGCCTGAATCACAAAAACCTTTTAAAACCCCCTTACCAACTCCACTCTTTATACTTCCTCTTAATATAATGAGCCGTGATTAAACGCCAAAGGGATTCTTTATTGTATTTGTGTCTGTATATATATAAATATAGCAGGTCTGGACCTGTAAATCGACCAAACATTCAGGTTTTGTGGTTTTTTATTATCAGATATGTGAAGCCTTTAGGGTACAAGATCACTGCCGGTGCTACTAGGATGCACTGATATTGAGTATAAATAGAAAGTACAAGATAATAGTAGAATAAACTACTGCCTCCTGGTATATTGTATATATACCTGTCCGTTTCCACCCACTCCTTTGGAGTCCGTTCTGCCTCCCCTGCTTTTCAACCCCACCTTGTTGAATCTCTCTGTCTGCTTGTTTATTTCCCCTTTGGACTTTGCTTGTTCTGAGAGATCAAGTGAAAACTTGCCTGTCGGTGGAATCGTGTTTGTAGGTCCAAATCCTCGTTTTAATGAGACTTCACAGAAGGAGTCTGGAACATTTGTTCAGCCCACAGATACTCAGTTAACCCTGTGTGGAGAAAGCATCTCTTATCAGCATGATTTTGTGCTCATGACACTGAACTGCAGAATTGTTTACACCAACTCATTTGTAAAGCCTTCACCACTATACCAGTCTTTGGCAAATGACCTACATATTGAAATTGACCAGTGCATGATCAGTTTTGATATGTTTTTGTGTGGTATTGTTGTTGCCTTTGTTGACAAAATCTGCTTCTGTGGGAAGATGGAAGAGGAGAGTTGAACATTGAAGACAGGAGGGTGGGGGTGCTACATGAGATAAGGAGTGTGAGCATGTTGTGTGATACTGAAGAAAGAAATGAAACAAATTAAATAATAAAAAATGAAACAATAGGAAAGGGATGGAAAGGGGGTGTCTATTACAGGGTAGGTAACCAATCAGAGCAGCAGAAAGACATGGAGCTATTGAAAAAAGGGAAAAAAAGGAAGATAAAGGGAAGAGTGTGGGGTCTAATGAACTCGATTTGAATATCTCAGCATCAGCAGATTCTTTGACTGGATGGTTTGTGTGAACGTGAAGTGAAAACGTGCAGGAGAACGGGTTTCCTGGAGGAAGTATTCTCTGTGGATTCCTCAAACACCAGTAAAACCAGATAATATTCCTCAGCGAAGACCAGAAATCCCCGGGGGAGATTTACATGCAGCTCAGCGAGTGTGTGCGCAGTTATACTTATGTCTGTGCCATCAAAATTCAAAATTTCATAGTGTAAATCCCTTTAAATCTCTCTGAGTAATTAGCAGGGCTTTTTGCTTGAATCACAAACTTGGGCGCTCAAGTGCTTAACAATTTTTTTTCTCTTTTTTACGTTTGTAAGTGGATCACTCGCACGCCTTTTCAAGTCAAAGTTAAAAAATACCAGAAACTTTGGAGTTCTGTGTCTGTGTGTATCTCCGGGTTATGAATATTCTCAGGTTTAGACGTCAAAGCTGCGCGGCGCTGCAGTAATATCAGTTTGTACCTTTACATGACAGCTGTGCATAACTGTGCATGTAAACTAATTCACTGACAAGGCTTTGATACACAGCCGATAATCCTGACGCCCATGTGCCAGATTATTCTGAAACTACATGGTCTCCAGCGAACCAAACCTAAACTTCCTTGAAGCCGTTCAGCATTCTCCGTTGAAAGGGTCAGAGTCTTTAGCTCCAAAGAGTAATACCCAAGTAGAAAAATGACTTGTGACTTGATTAAGCTGGTGATGAGGAGACATACTGGCTTCTAACGGCTTTCATCCAGGAGTTTACCCTGCTGGCGTTGACACGAATGGCCCTTGGCAAGAGACAGTATATCCATCAGCCATTAACAGAAGCTCTCCTCTTATTGATCTGGGCTCTCGGTAAGGTACTGCGTAAATAACTGCTTAAACAAACTTTAATGGTCTGTAGTGTAACCTGCACACTGACAAATGTTGCAATGCATTAAAAAGTGACACCAGGGGGTCCTGACCAAGTGCGTCCATGTGATGAGTTGGGCCCGAGAACGTGTTGGTACTAAGTATTTACTGGAGAACAAGGGAAGTGGAGCATTTCCCGTTTATTTTCTGTTCCCTGTGGATTATTCCCCACACTTTCACACAGGGCGGGAGGGATATTTCATGTTGGGGTTTTCTCTGGGGGCCACTCTGCACGTGTGTGTACGTGTTTACATACTAGGCAGACTGTGTGCATTCGACAGTTCCTATATGTATGCTGGCAGTATGCATGTGTGCAGAAATGACTTCCCTGGAGGCAGGGTTGGATGGTGATTGTGTGTGTGTGTGAATGTGTATGTTACATAAAGTAATACTTCAACTACTGCCTGTAAAGCAGTACGTCCACTATGCAAATTCAGGTTTTCCATTTGTGTGCATAAAAGTCAGATTGTGTCTTTGTTTGTGTGTTCCTACATGTGAGCATTAATTTCACGGCCTTTCATCACAATCTGTCAGATGTGCGAGTCTTTCATATGTGTGTCCTTGCACGTGTGTGTGTTTCTCATGTGTTTTCCTCCTGCAGAGAGCCTGCAGATCACACTCACAAGCACAGAGCTACATGTGAAACACGTTCAGGGTTTTTTTCCTTCTTAATTACCCTGGATAATGCTCAGTGCTGAGCTTTTAAGCAGATTTCGAGTAAAAGTGACACGCATCTGTGAGTGGGCACAGACTGAGCTCCAGAGACAGAAGTTGTGCAACGGTGTGGCCTTGCCGACTCACAGATAAAGTTTATGTTGCCTGTGGGGCCTGTAGCTTTCTCTTAAAAATGTAGTTTGAATGAATGAGGATGTTAAAGTTAATTCAAGGCAACCCATATAGTCTCATTCTAAACCATGCAGTAGAATTGATATTGTTGCCTTTGTCTGGTGTGTTTTCTGCTAACTGTAAGCTAAAGGGAAGACAGTTTAAACTTAAATGCATTGTCAAATATTATTATTTTGCTGTAACTTTACAGTAAAGATAACCTTCACAAGTGAAGTACACTACCTACGCTGAGGTTAACAGTACTGCTACACTAGCTAAAGGTGACTGGGTAAACTGTCAGGTAAATGGCATTTATAGAAGTGCAGGCACAAGGTTGAGTCGAGGAGAATGTGGTGTGAATTTGAATTAGAGCTCCAGCCCAGCTAACCCGATGAGAGTCGACTTCAGTGAGTCAGATCTGTCTCTCAGACTGTGATCCATCACGCCGAGCGCTGTTCTGGGGTTAAATACGCTCGGCACTGCGTGTGGAAGACTCTTCCTGCGGGTTGTTATCTGCAGTTGACACCAAAGAGTCCATATTCCAAAACCATGTGGTGTGTTTGTGTGTGTGTAGACTAGCTTAATCCCCGGTTTGTGGCCTGATATCGAAACCTAGTGAAAAGTGCACATACACAGTAACAGACCGAGAGATGAGACTGAGGAGGTTCAGAAGAAATGCAGGGTTAGCAGGATTAGCATTTAGCATAACCCATGCTAGGCTCTTCAGTAGTCCATGCAAACCCCAGGCTGCCAAACAAACACACAAAGCAATATTTATGACATTTGAGGAGCATTTGCTGTGTTCAGCCTTAGCAGACGTCTGTTCTCTCTTTTCAATACAAGAAATTAACACTTTGGAAACTCAAGTACCAGACCCACACCTTATTAATATTATTATTATTATGTCCTTTGGCAAAAGCTCCAACCACTATTAGACTTCTACTGGTCTCAGCTGGTGGTGACCTTGAACATTTAGTTGTGTATGTAGATGACACTCTCATCTGCATATAACCGTACATGGGGAAATCTTTCATTCTTTGCGTTGTTGCACTGTTGCACTGCACAGTCCCAGGTCTTTTCCATGAGAGATACACACCAGAAATATACTTCAGTGTGTATTTTGGGCGCTCTCCTCCCTTTCTTCTATTTCCTTATTTAATGCTTCCTCTGCTTTTGACTCCTTGTTTGATCTTTTACTTCTCCTTTTCCATCGCAGATCCTTTCCACTTTACCTCGCTCACACTCCTTCTTATCTTCCCTTTTCGTCTGTATCATTGTCCTCGCTTTTCTTCTCCCCAGCTTTCAGGGTAGAAGATAAACCCGCAGAGCGATAATCTGCAGTAAATAGACAGCTGATCCCTTTAAAAACCATGCTGCGGAGGGGAGGAGAGTGTTTACATGGCCCCCAGCAAATGTGCTGCACTACTGGGAAATTAATTAGCCAGCCCAACTCTCAGATGCTTCAAATTCTCTCCGTTTTTTTTTTCTCCTCTCTCCTCATTCCAAGTTATCTTCCCTTTTCTCTCTGAGATTCTGTGTTTGTCGCTTGGTTTCAACCCAAGGAAGCTTTTGCCAACAGTGATGTGGCTAATTTGGAAA
This sequence comes from Psettodes erumei, assembly GCA_016785225.1. Lineage (NCBI taxonomy): Eukaryota > Metazoa > Chordata > Actinopteri > Pleuronectiformes > Psettodidae > Psettodes > Psettodes erumei. The sequence continues at coordinate 326,325 of JAFBJZ010000003.1, read as the reverse complement.
AGCATAGGGGAAACGCCTGATTTTAAAGCTGCCACCAAGTTCTAAACAGATAATGCGAACAGTGACGGAAGTGAATAAACTTAAAAAGTAACCCAAGGCTGGGCACTCTGTCCTTTTTTACCCATTCACATCTTCACAACATCCATTGTTCCCAGATGTTGTAATACTGGGATTTGAGAAAGGATTAACTTTGATTTTCTCTTTAAATGGAAGCATGAAACAGGGCCGTTACCTGACAGGAACAAAAACTAATGAGCGCTCAGTTAAGACACTTTCCATGCAGTTCTTTGTTTGATGCAGAGAAATTTAATCAGTTCACTTTAGCATCAGCATGACGAGTACACCTGCATTGTCAAAGCACAACAATAAGTAGTCAATTCTACACAGAAACACAATATAGTGTATGTCAGTTGTTACATGGTGTTTTGAAGTCAACTGTTGCTTACTGACTGCAGTGGTTTCAACACGACTCATTCTCTGCTTGATTCTTGCACCCAACTTAAGTTGTGTCCACACACGCCATGTGTAGAGAGGGAGTGAAGTGACTGCAGATGGAGATCCGATGTGGCGGTGCGTCCACTGCGAGTGTGCGTGAACCCACGGGAAACCGATTACCGCGTGTCTCATCATCACGCAGCCTCCTGGGTTCAGTGATGTCCCCGAAAATCAGACGTACAGTGGCAGACGGTAGGACCCGTGAGACCGGGGTTATTTCTCATCATGTTTCCTTTCAGCTCTCTCTGTCCGACGCTGCTGCGAGCCCTTAATATGATTTGTTTGACTCAAATTGTCTCGAAGCTCCTGAGCAAAAAGGTTGCTTTGTCCTCCCAGCCATGACAGATGAGAGCTCTCACAGCGCCCCTGGAGTTCAAAGACTTGTGTGTGTGTGTATTTGTATACATTACTCTGTTTGTTATTTTAGGTCTGATTTTTGAACGTGAATATTTGACATACACTACTATTACTCGTATTTCAAGAAAGACAGCGCAATGAGTCATCAGGCATGCATACAGCCACTGGCCCCTTACTGGCTACTTCATTAGTTGCAGCTGTACAGTGTTACACAATCCAACACAACATGCCTGCCATGAAGTTGACTTCTGTGAAGATACAACAACACAAAAAGTTGCCTCATTTTGAAATCAGTGCTCCGTCATATTGAGCTGCTGCCATAATAACACTGAGTAGATATATTCTTAAGCTTGAGCAAAATGACACTGTTAAATAGTATGAACGCATTCATCTGTTACAAAAAGTACAACTGGTGAAAGGGGAAAAAAAGGAAATGAACTGCTAAGCACATCTTCCAGGGACAAATTTATGTTGACATTTTATTTTCTTGCTGTCCGGTGTAGTGCGCGTCACAGCAGACTTCATTAATTCAGTATCTGTTTATCTCAAGTGTTATGCATTATGATTAATTTATTCCCTCTTGTTACATTTTTCTTCCCACACAAGTTGTATTTAGGTGTTAAATGGAGCTATTAGTCATGTCAGCAGGATCTGAAACGGGGCTTAAATTAAATACAAGGCTTTTTTAAAATACTTTTGTTTTGCTGTTGTTGAAAATGTTCTATTTTATTTTATTTTTTCCTTTTTCCTTCTCGTTGTAACAGTCCCATTCAGCTAATACAGAATGGAGGAGTGTTATTTATGTGCTTATAAATGTATTATGTCCTGGGTCCCTGCGCCAGATCGGTCTATCTGCTGTTCTTCACATTTGCCAGTGCACCCAAACATAGATGGCAGACAATGCACCAGTTAATGAGTTATTAAAGAAGATTAGGGTGGACAAAAAAACTTTATTTGACCGTCCGAGAAGTTAGTGATAATGAAGTACAAAACTTAAAACTGTGTATTTGTGGGTGTGCCCTGAATTAGCTCCAGGTATCCAGCATACTGCAGCTCAGAGTGCGTTTACATTATTAGACTGTCTATTAGCATTAGCTCAACGAAAACAGGCCGGGTCAACACCTCAGTCCAACTGAAATCTCATTGTTGAGCTAACGTGCCAAGATAATGCGTTTGGGACTACTACAAAATACGTTAGAGAAGAAGAAGCTGGTAGCAACAGGCTAACAGCGCTGTCAGATCAGCACCTTAAGTAACCTTTAGCACATGTTAAATATGCAGAGCTGTTAAATGGTCCATGCTCAACATGCTACTAGTTTGTATCTACAACCGTAGCTCTGCTAAACGTAAGCGTAGCCGCTGTACTATCATCATGCTTACATTGGAATTCTAGGCATGTTAGCTTTTAGCTCAGCCTTACAGAACTGTTAGCGTGCCATAGCTTCTTAAGGTCATGATATTTTAAAGATGAAAAGGCTCTAACAACACCATGACATCTGAAGCGGTTGGTTGAAAGTATTTGCAGCCAAATCTGAATTTCTATACGGCTTCTGAGAAAGAAGAAGAAGTCGTCATGAAGAGACTGAGAGAAAGACAGTGTTCTCATATACCGCAGAAAATGTCCCTTAAAACCACTCATAATAAAATTAGGTAATAGAGAATTCATTAGGACTGTATTTGAATCTCATTGCTGTCTGCTGTCTACTGTTATTATTCTGCAACTACAAATGTTTTACAGTCACCTTTCAAGCATTTAAGTGTTTGATACTTAAGACAGATTTTGGGAGGAGTATCACTTTAACAGCCATTAACATTCAAGGCTAAAAAAAAAAAACAACCCTCCTAGCGAAATAAAAGAGAACCAAAACTTCAGACCCGGAGTCAGATGAAATAAAACTCTCAGCAAAATGTCATTAGGGGGGAAAACCTCATTAGGCGCCTCTAAAATATCCTCCTCCATTACCATCAGCAGCCCTCGTTAGCACATAATCTGCCCAGTCATTCGCTTCTGATTTGTCTGATCATTAAACAAGCGTAGGGCCCCATTTGCATGTCAGATCTGCTTTTCAGCTCACACTGCGTTCGAGTGACGTCCTGGTGGTTCGCCACCACTTTATCTCCCAGATTTTGAATACGTTTGATTCGGGGCACTGCAGTGGGGAAGCGCTTTAAAGAAGGCCGTTTGGCGTGAAGCACCACACTGCGCCGCAGCTCTTCAGCCGCGGAGCGCTGAAAATCGGGCACAGCTCAGTAGGGATATCAGCCTCACCGACACTTTGAAAGCTGGCTTTGATTCTTTGTAACGCAGGGCTCATTTGCCGGGATTTGTGAGTAATATTCAAACCCGAAGGAATAAAGTATGAAACAGACCTGCTACAGGCAACAGGAACAGTAAATGGGAAATATAGGTTTTTAAAAAAACAATAATATGTTCCAGGGTGTGGAGAAGGAGATGTAAGCAACTGGGCGATGAAGACAAGAGCTGAATAGATGTGTGTGTGTGTGTGTGTGTGTTCACCCCCTAGCATTCTTCCAAAACTTTTTAAAGAGACTGAATTTTCATGCCGAGGGAGGAACACGCACTCATCAAGTAGAAAATGCAATTTGCCAAGAAACTGGCGTGGAATTGCCGCCTTCTGCAAAAGCTGAAGCTAAATCTTATCGCTACAGGAGTCGCGTTGTGCGAACTGGCACAAATTCTCGCCGGAGACGGGTTGCGGTTTTTGACTGCCACGTCTCGGTCGTTGTTCTTGACACATGGACGTCCTTGGCCATGTCTCCTGACGCTCACGGTGAAGAAGTATCAACCGCACAACTTGTCAGTCCACTTCTGCCTGTCTCTGAGAACTGCAGCCTATGCATCGCCATGGCAACCCCTGAGTGCAAGCACACACAGCTGATTCATATCAGGTGACTCGACACCTTCTCGTCATACAGATTGAAGGCGGAGACCCAGTTTAGCTTAAGCTTTTGCAGAAATCAATCCCTGTGCGGTTTCTTCAGACATTACACTTCCTACAAGTTTATGCCTTTTTCTGACAGTTTTTTTTAAAAGTTGTTGCGCTTGCAACGTTAGCATCAATTTGGAGCCGTTTCAGCTCTGCTTTGCTCCCCCGCAAAATATGTGTTTCTTTCAGTGTTGCACTGTCTTTACCAGCTCGTCTCTAATTTCATCTGTTTGCTGTTTGGTGGTGGGCAGGTGGAGCTGTTTTTAGAATACAAACCAATGCAGCTTCACCTTCTGCTGGCTTTAACTTATTTATCATTTCTCCTGTTATTAAGGCATTACACACACAGTATTGCATCATTAGTCGTAATTTTCATTCGCCACTTTGAGTGCTTCATTTACAAATTTTCTGCTTTAAAAAGTTAGACTTTAATGAGCTGGCTGATGATGAATGTTTCCCACATTATCATCACCAGACTGTTTATTCCGAAAGTAGCTGTGGAGGGAGAGAGGGAGAGACCGGTAACTGTGTGGCTCACAACTGAGAACTATTAACATTTAGTATTTTTGTAATTAAGCATTTATTGCTTGTAATCAATGCTGGAGAGAAACAAGCTTCTTCATTACAGCTGGTAGCTTTGAAAAATACCTTGCCCAAGGAGGTAATGTTTTACCCCGTTTCTTGTTTGTCAGCAGGACAAAGAAATGATCTGCTTTGCATCAAACCGGGGCAGATCTGGATAATTTAATCTGAATTTTAATGGGTTTTTTCCACACTGGAGTCTGGTGAACAGTGTCTTACATTGGCCTAGGTGGAAGTCTGCGCTCACTTTCAACCTTGTTACCATGTAACTGCAATCTGCGCGTTAAAAAAACCCAAAAACACCATTTAATGTGCAGAATCAAAGTTTTTATGTGAATTATACTGAAATGTTCATGAATACAGCAGATGTGATGGATAAAATGAAGGTTGTTAAAAACAAATCACAGGAATTTTAGTCTTAAGAGACGTAGAGGAGGTATGAAAACTTATTAGAAAAGCTGCTCAGTGCAGATGTAAACTGGCGTCTCTTTTTACTCTCCCGCCCCCCCCACCTCCACTCCCCGTGTGGCCCCTCCATAAACTTCTCCTCGGTTGAGTTCTGAACAACAGGAAACAGTACACACTAGTTCACAGTCACGGTGGAAATGAGATTAGGTTTTCTGAGGTGGTGGATAAGAGTGCCTCTCCCGGGACAGGCTCTTTTTTTCCTCCATTGTTATGTTTTGTGTTTGTTTCTGCATTGAAAAGGTGATTTGTCACATTCTCACTGATGCAACCTTCCTCACAGCAGAGGCAATTTTTAATCTGGAGCAAGAAAGAGCCATCGAAGATGTTCCCCGCGGTGTCTGGACCTCTGCAGGCTCTTCAACCAAGCAGCTGAGTTTACTAATTAGAAGCCTCCGCTCTTTGACTGATGATAATTAGCAAAATCAGCTGCTGCTGTGTTTGGTTTTGGTAAAAACCGAGCAGCGCAGGGACCAAAGAGCTAAACAGCTAAACTGTGAGATCAAGGATGTCTAACTCAAACCAAAGTCCAGAACATTTAGTGTGTTAATTCGCTGCATTTAGTCAAGTTAACAACAAGAGCTCTCCAAATCATCCGTGCACTGGCAAACTGAGGTTCTCCTCCAGCAGGAGTGTTGATGCACGCAGAGAGAAGTCACATCAAACCTTTATGCACAAACTATGAATTTCAAAGTATCACAGTTTACTCATTTATCAGCCAATATCAGTGTAATAACAAAGCAATATGCTTAAAAAAGAACACATGCTCTGTTCTATCAACCAAAATCAAAACTCCTCCTGACAAGAATCATTAGGCTTTATGAAAAGGGGTGGGAGATGATTTGAATTTAGAAATATATATATATATATATATATATATATATATATATATGACAGCATTGGTGCATATGACCAGGATTAATAGCAATCAGTTCAATTCACCCAACACAGGTGTAACTAATATCCCGCAGGCTGCAGTGGCCTCAGGACCATCGTTAGCGTCATTTGTCCCACCTGTGTGTTCATGAATGTGACGCCTGCGCTTCACAGCAATGACATTCAGATTCATCCTGGTGATATTTATTCATATTTATGTTTATCCTTTCAAAAGAAATCGTAACAGAAGACGTTTCACAACGACTGCCCCGAGAGAAACGCTGCTGCTATAAAAATGATACAGGGGTATTTGAAAATTAAAGCACCTTTATGTTGACTCACACATTTAATAACATCCAGTAATGTGCAGCGTTTTTCTTTATCACGTCTACGTGCGTCTGTCCCGTTTCACTCTCTGCCCTTTTCTGCTGTTACTTTGACAAAGTACAGAACGTTCACTTTACTTGACGACAACAGACGCAGGAGCTCCACGCAACTGTCCTGAAACCCAAAGCTCGGTTCTGTGTGTGCAGAAGTGAATAAAGAAGCCTTCAGAAGATAAAACACCTTCTGTGTTTTCCACATTTAACACGGGATAAAACGGTCCCTCTCACTCCTCAGTCTATTCTTAGTCCTTTACACTGCTTCTAGCACATTGTCAAGTGTGCGAGTGTGTCTAAGGCTGCGAGTGTGGACTTTCTTGATAAGGTAGAATGATGGCATTAAAAAGCAGGAGGGTGTTTGTGATGGATATACTGTACACTGGGTCGGCCAACATGATCAGGGAAAGTTTTTTTCTGCACTTTTGACCGGCTTATCCAGTAATCTGACAGGAGGCCTCACACACGCTGTCAATTCTGTTCACTTTTCACAGGCTGCGGTCCAGCAGTCCGTCCAGACGCTCCTCAAATATGAAACTTAACATCCACAAACCCAAAATGGCACACAAACACAGACCCAAACAACGCAGACAGAAACATACAAGCTTTCTGACAGAGGAGCTACCGAAAGAGTCCGAATGAATATGAGTAATTCAAAAATCCATCCCCTTTAAAAAGACAATGCCTGTCGACTGCGTTTCCACTAAATCATCGTTGGAGAGTTTGAGGACGTGCAGGAAGTCCACTCACACACACAGCAGTTCCTCTTAATGAGAGTCTAGAAAGACGCACAAAGATGTTTCCCTGACACCTGCGGCAAAAGCAGCCGCACAAAAGTACAGCGTCGCAGCAGATCTCTTCATGTGCGACAGACTGAAAACCCTGTGACACAGCGGAACAGAAGCTCCTTGCAGATTTTCCTACCATCAAAGAGTGAGATAAGTCACTACACCATCAACACTGGATTCTCCTGCGACACCGCACAATTAATTTTTTAATACATGTTGAGGCGAGAAGTTTAAAAAGGGTATAGTTAATGATCCATTGTTGAGAGACATCAGAAAGGCCTTTGTATGCTTTCATCTGGTCGTCTGGTTCAACAGACTATAAAGGTCCCTGTTTGATAGGTAGACATTTTGGTTGCCAGGTCCCCCCTTGACAGTTTTCAAAAGAAAATTACAAAAGCAGTTTTGCAGTGATGAAAGAAAGCCTTAAACGCACAAAAGAAAATGTGTGTATTTGTTAGGACTATATATATACTGTATATGTGTCCCACTAGGGACGAACTCAGTCCCCTGGAGCTGTCTGTGCCGGTCTTTGCAGCAGTGAAGTTGTGACTCACGTCTGAGAGCGGGTCAGGTGGGTCTGCTCTCACCAGCACATCAAGTCGCACAGGAACAGGGCAAGTGCTGCAAATTGTGTTTGTGTGTGTGGGTGCGTGTGTCATTTCAGGAGTGGCACTTCAACGGCTGCGACTGTATCCGTCTCCTGGTTTATTCTGAGCTCTGCGGCGCACATCGCCGCCACTCGTCTGCGCTCGCCACGTCTTCATCGCTCTTTCATCTCCTCTCACGCACGCTCACGATTCCTCCCTCTGCCCTCTTTGGGTTGTTTACAGTGTCAGTGATGTAAGGCTTTCACAGTTACAAAATGAAACTTTTGATCTGTAGGCAGCTAAGTGTATTGTTAGTCCTCCTCCTCGTGGACCGAGCAACTTTTCTGTAACAAGCCTTGTCACTTTTCTTTGTGCGCCGTCTCTGTGAGATCATCTGGGCGCCATTAACATCCTCTGCAGAAAAACACAGCAAATTGGCTGAGCTGTGCAGCAGCGTACAGCCGGTTCCTCTGTCACCGCCCGGTCGGCCGCTCCTTCTCCTTCAGACAAGCTCCTGGCCTGGAAGATGAACCGTGAGGGTTGTTGTGGTTTTTGTTTGCCACGCATTCAGCGTTGTTGTACGCCCTTCAGTGAGGCTCCTACATGCCATGTTGAATAGACACATCATAGGTCACAGACATAACTGATAATGAATAATAAGACTGGAATTAACACTAAAAGTCTGAGCTGCCACTGTGGCTGAAAACTGAGATACGTTGTGTTTGTTTTATGAAGAAGTTGATTTAAATGGGTCTTTAAGAAAAATATCATTGCCCTTTCTTCCTCTTCACTGCCCCCCCCCACACATGTCTGAGATCTACCTTTAGAAATGGCTCACTGCAGGAGCTGTATATGACGACTTTAATATTTCATGAAGTTGTAATGTTAAAACGTTCCTCTGGGTGCCGGTGATATTCCCTCCTCATATCGTGTGTGCTCTGAAGCAGCAACTTCATTAATATGGTCTCAAATCCCAGCATGCCGTTAAGCTCAGCACGCTTCGATTTGACATGAAACACAGACCTCCCCGCAGGCAGAAACCCCAGAGATAACAACACAGCTATAAACAAGGTAAAGAGACCGAGAGAAAGAGCAAAGGGGAGGGAATGAGAGAGGACGAAGTAAAAGTGAAGGAAGCAGAGGACGCTGGGTCAAAGAGAATAAAGGAGTGGAGGGAAGGGCACAGGGAAAAAGAGGTGGAGGGGGATCGACGGTTGGAGAAAAGAGAATTTGAAAGGAGGGGAAGGTGGTGGAGAAGAAAGGGAAGGAACTGGAGAAAACACAAATCTGCTTTCTACCGTTTTTCTGCATCTGCATCTCCCAGTGTCCTGACAACAGCTCGGTTTCTAATCTTAGAGTCTGAATTAGCGAGAAAAAGAGTCTAAGAGGCGAGTTAGAGAAGATTACACACAATTTATGCCATCATCAATGTGTAATAAGGCTCCGGGAGCTGGCGCCGAGACGAGGCGTCATTTCAAGTCGGCCGCCCGATGATTGAGCCCAACACACACTGTGGACCTGCTGACTTCCTGCCCAACACTGACACTCCAGTTGCACGAAGACCAAATGGCTCGTAACGGCCCGAGCGCTCAATACCCCTCACTAGGTATACCTGGGGGATGTAGTTTCCTTGCAGGGGTAAAGAACTACATGGTGAACAATTACCCGTGGTGACCCGCAGTCCTTCACAACCTACATGACGCGCAAAAAGTGCAGTAAAAAACAGAAAGACCTCTGGGACCAGGAAGACCAAGAACTATGGTGTCTATTAAAATCCACAAAAGAATGAAGATAAATCTGATGTGCGAGTCTTAGTCCGGGTTTTGTGATGGCTCCTTAGTAAGACACATTAAGGCGGTAAAGCAAGAAAATGCCCCGGTAACCCTGAATATGTTGCGACTTTCAGCTTTGCCGCAGTTAATATGAGAAAGAGCCTCATGCCACACAGTTACCCCAGCCTCAGCCTCTTCACTTTGTTTACTGCAAATTTCCCCCAAGTGAGCTGCGCCGCTATCTCTGCAAACACACAGGCAACACCGGCAGGATATATGGATAAGTTGACATTTTATTATGCTTATCACCGGGCAATGAAATCATCTCTGCTGTAGAAATGTCTGGACACCCACATGTAATGAACCTTTTTTTTCTGCATATCAGGAGCTGTAAAAGTCATTACAATGATTAGTACGACGCACAGCCGAAAGGACACGCAAGTGTGCCGATGTGTTGACGTTAGTCTGCTTATCAGCGGTAATGAAAGATACTGCCATAAATAAGGAACACATTCAACACAAACACACGCATTAACATAAAAATGTGCATAACTCAAACATGTATTTGAGTTCGGAGGACAGAAGGACCCGCACAGACACACATTACACGCAACATCCTCCGAGCGGGGTGAAGAGGGGGTGAAGTGGAGACCCTGATTGTGCTGCGGGAAATTAATAACCTGAGATTTATTCATCTCGGTATTGTCTCGCAGCTGATAATGAAGGGAGGCTTGTGTTTTTTTTCCCGTCCTAAATCTGGTGCCTGGAGTGGAGGGAGATTATAAATTCTCACGAAGAAAGAGTCGAGCGCGGGCTGAGAAGCGGGAAAACGGGCTTCCGGTGCTGCGGTCGGGTCAGTTTATTAAGCTTCATCAAGCTGTGGGGTAAAGTGAACTCACAGGAGCAACAGCGAGCGCCTCGTTTAATTCTCCAACCCATCAACCAGGTGAGAATGTTGAAAGAAGACTTGGTATTACATAAATCTTTTCAATTTTCTTGTATTTAAATGTGTTTTTTCTTTGTGATTTCACGCACATGGATATAAATCGGGAATAACGTCCAACATGGATGTAATTATTGTGGATAGGCTGCATGTTTACAGTAGCTTATGTGTACTTATCGTAGGAAAACAGCTTATTCTCGTTTGGCGTGATATTTGTGTTTGAATAGCGTGACTGTGCGTCTCACGACAAAACGTGTGTTCTCAGCCGTGAACGGCACAAATTTGCATAAAACACATGAAGTCACAAACACCTATGCATGCAGGCACGGTGTACACCAAGCCGCTGACGCAAACGCTCCCGTCCTGCAGGATAAACAGGCACAGCTGTGCTGCATGTTCACGACACAGACACACAGACAGTCGACACTCGAGTATCGACTCGTACGGACAGTACAGAGTGAACGTTTAACTCTAGCACTCGGTGGAGACTAAACATGTCGCTGCTTCCAGTCAGCGGATGGAAAGTGTGAAATGAGGTTTAAAATAGTCTTTTCTTCCACTGAGCTGGCTCGTGCAGGAAATAAATGATGAACGTGTCAGTACAGGAGTTTCCATCTCGCTGCTGATCAGAAAAGTGTTTTTTTTTCTGTCCTGTTGAATCCAGGATGAGTCTTGAGGGAAAAGAACTTGGATGTAGATGCTCAGTGACGTTTCGCCTCCCATCTATCAAGCTTCTTCTTATTACTGTTGTAATATGTAGGGGTTTTTTTGATGTGCATTACTTAGCATATAGTGCTTTCTAATGGGTAATAGCACCTATGTCACATGGAAATACTGTAAATGCACCACATGTGTGGTTGCGGGAAGGTTCAGGATTGTTAAACTCAGCTCCGTCTGTGTCTCCAGGGACTTATTTGAGATCCTGCATATTCCCTAAGGTCCAGTTATATGAGCATATATTCATACCCCCGTTGTATGTTTTATTCCCTCAGAGCAAAGTCAAGCAAAGAGCTGGTTGTAGAGGAAGTAAATAAAGAGACGAGGATGATATAACCAAAGCTGAAGCAGAACACAGCCCCTTAGTCACCACACTCTGTTCCTGCTGCTTCAAGATCAACAAGAATGACGAGAGTGTGGTCTAAAGAAAAAAAAAAAAGATTTGAAATCAGTCGCTCTCATCAGAACATGCCCTGCTCTGTTTCTAAAAGAGGCTCTGAATCCCAAGGAGCCGACTTAAATAAAACCCTCATGCAGTCTTGAAGGACAGCGTCTGATTTTCACCAACCCACTGTCCTCTGCCGAGCTAACGAGGTTGTCTGAATCCCCGAGGCCCCACACTGAAACACAAACTTCCTGAATCCTCTTCATCGTGTCCAACAATCGATTTCATTCGGCGAGAAACCAGAGCGGAAGGTTTGGAGATCATAGCATAGGCTTGTCTCTCACGCACGGTGACATGTTGATGCTTCCCACTCGTCTGCAACGCAAGTTGATGGAACTGAGATTACCTGCCCCTTTCACTTTCAGAACGACACCCTGAAATTAAAGGGGCACACAGTTATTAGTTCATGACAGCAGTGTAATTATAAAAGTTACACAGAGTTCCAGTGTGTGTGTGTGTGTGTCTAGGTAAACCTAACATTGTGGGGACCTAAATCTGTTTACACAGTAACATTACGAGGACTTGTCTCTCTTATGGGGACAGAAAGCAAATCCCCAACAGCAAAAATCATCCCGAAATCAAATGTTTTAGGGTTAGAATAAATTTAGATTAGGATTATGGTCAGGCGTAGTCAGGAAATGAACGTAAATCACTATAACAGGGTTGGATGATGCTGGATGTCTTTAAATGTGAAACCTTTGTGCAGCAAGTAAAATGTCATTATAGCTGAAATCCAAAACTACACAAATAACGTAATATTCCCTGTCAACTACACAAATAATGTAATATTCCCTGTCACTAGTCCTGCTGACATAGTTTAGGTCATTTTTTAAAATTTCTTCCCATTTCAGAAGCTCTTCCGGAGTCCTGACGCTGCAAAACTGCGTCCCAGCTGGAGTATTTAAAGCAACTGCTGCTGTACATTACCGGGCCGCCTCGGCCCTGTCAGGCTGAATTCTGGCTCCTGCTCGCCTCTCTGAGTCCTGCTGTGGTTTAAAGCCGGCTGCGCCAGTCTAAAAGTCCCAGTGAGGCTTCCTTCCTCACTGAAGTTCATGCCTGAATGTCCCCGCACTGTCAGCCTCTATAATTCAACCCTTCGCTCGTTCTGTTGCTCGGCATGTAATAAAAAATGCGATTTCTCTCCCGAGCTTTTATTTACTTTTCTCTCGCGTGGCCGCACAGTACAGGGGTTAGCGTGTATGGTGGAGTCAGATCTAAAGGCTGAGTCTTCAGTAATGCGGAGAAGGAAATGTGCAGCGCGTTGGTCATTATGGTTAAATAAGGTGTGACAGGCTGATTCACTGCCCGACATGAGGCCGGGAGGCTGATTATGCGGTAATGGCCTGTTCTCTGTACGTTAGCTGTTTTATTCCACATCTGTTTGCGCAGACATTAATCATGTAGTACGAGCACGAGTAAGGTACGGCACGGTATTAGTAAAGGTGGGTTTTGATTGGCTGCTCGACCTGAGCACCTGTGCTCACTGACGACACAGGTTGTACTTTGAAACAACCGCTTCAAAAGTCATTGATACTTGGCACTTGGTGACGCGCTGTCACCTTCACTTTACCCGCTAATGGATCGTGTTGTCGGGACTTAAATCCAAAAGGTGATTATATTCAAGTCGGGTTTTCAGAACAAGTTGAACACTAACAATAAAACCCTTTTTTTTATGTGGATCGGCTGCTTTGTTATGCAAGAGGCCTCTAAAATCAAAGAATCGTTTCAACTTGTGGCTCCTATTAAAATAGTTTTTCATCACAGGGGTGGTTATGTGAGGAGAGAGCAGACACAGATATGTACAAACAGCATATGAGGTTAATCAGTGATGAAAACACCAAAGTCGTTTCTATTTAGCATCAGTGCATTATGGGCTGTTTACTGCTTTATTAATCATTGTCTTTAGTTTTTTCATGTTCTGTCTCGTGCAGCTTATATTTTTAGAGTTCACTAATAGCCAGCCTTAATTCAAAAGTGTTCTCTCACTCACACAGGCTGCAAATATTTGCACTGTCGAGGGCCGATGATTTGCCTAATGACGCTTGATTTTGCACTTTTCATTCGAGGATTTCATTAAAGTTTCATGATTTGATATGAGCATGTGTGACACGGGCTATGCATCTTTTATAAGAAACCTTTTATTGTCATAACACAGAAAAATGTTTTGTAAATACTAAGTCTTACTTTCCAGTTTTGCTTATTAGCTTTACACTTCACAGATTCTGTTCGCGCCTCGGGTCGGGCTCATTAACGGCTCCGTCTAATCAGCGCCGCTGTGCCGTCCGGGCTGGGGCGCAGTAATAACGGTGCGAGGGGAAGTGCTCTGTAATGTGTGACAGGTCCATGCCCCGTGCCCCATGCCCCACCTCCCACCCCATCTGCAGCATCTGAGCGCTGTGAACCCCGCAGACCCCCACGCTTCTTAATGGATTTGGTAACGAGCAGGAAACCACACAAACTCTCTGAGCCCAGGAGAAGGAGGAGAACTCTGGGCCCAGGAAAATCTCCAGAAGGTCGCAGCTTGATCACAGCCCCGAAAAAGATTGCTGATGTTATTTTTCATCTTCTGGAAAGGAAATAACTGATCAGGACAACAGTGAAAGCGGGAGGGAGGGTGAGAGAGAGGGGGGTGGGGGCTGGAATTACCAACATCAGCTCAAACAGCTGTTTGATGTTCTGATGCTGCGATAAATTATTGATGCTGAGCCTGTTAAATAAGGCCAGCGCTCATTTGATTACAAATCTCATCAGGGCTTTAAGAAAAATATGCTTTAATAACAAAATCCATCAACATAATCGCTATGTAAAGAGATTGAACGCTGCCGTTACACAAAGCATGCAGCAGCGATATTGTTACTGCGGGCTCTCACTTCCTGTGTGACCGTTTTATTAAACAAACATTCTTGCAGAGAGGAACATCATGAGTTATGTAAAAAAAAAACAACTTGGACATCACAAAACCTGAAAATGGTTTTAAAAACGGTCGGTTCACATCACTGGCTGATACACGCCTGACAGTCATTGGATTTAAACTGTTTTGAAGATGCAGCTGCAGCTCGATCAGCTCACACCTTCAATCAATACCACAGAAGTTAACGCGGCTGAGTGGATTATCAGAACATGCCATCGACGCGGCATCACACCTGCTCCGGGCTGTTGTCGTCCCCGACTCCAGCGCTCAGACCCGACTCGACTGACGATGACAAACATGGAGAGCAGCCACAGACTCCAGATGTGAGCCTGGCAGATGCTACATGCTCTGCATATCCACATGCAGGTCACATTTTTAATTAAGAGGACGACCACCTTACTATGTCACTTTAATCTCAGTGGGATTTTCCTTATTAAACACTGGAGCTGTGATAAGTATGTTGAATGACTAGTGGGAATAAGGTTGGGTCACCCGTCTCGTCCGATCCGATCCAGTCTTATTTGTGTAGCGCCAAATTCACGACGTGCATTATCTCAGTGTACTTTACAGAGGAAGGGCGAGACCTGACTGTGTTCGAGAGAGAGACTCACAACAGTTCGCACAATGAGCCACAACCTGGAGCCGGTGGAGAGGAAACAGAAACCTGGAGCAGAACCAGTGTCAGGGCGGTGTGGGCGTCCGCCTCGACCGGGCGGGTCCAAAGAGTACTAATACTAATACTAATACTTTATATGCTAATTCTAAACTACTACTACTACTATTACTACTGTGTGCCTGGCTACATCTCTATAGGGGTGAGTCAGAAACATATATTTTGTGATGGAGGTGACTGGATTAGAACATCAGGGTTAAAATGAGGGAAGATTTTTTAAAAAAAGGGAAGCGAGGAAGACGGGCAGGATCTTTTTTTCTCCTCAAATATTGAGTGCAGAGATGTGTAAATGCAGCCTGACAGTGCAGGGACACTCAGGATGACTTCAGTGCGGAGGAAGCCTCGCAGGAGCTTTTAGACTCATCACAGACTCTTTATGGCGTCCCCCCTCACAGGACTTTTCAAACCGCAGCAGGATTCAGACAGGCACACAGGAACCAGAACTCAGCCCGACAGCACTGCGGCGACCGGTGATGTGCGACAGCTCCAAAACGCCGTTTTCACAAGAAGAAGGAAATCCAATAAAAATTATATAATGTAGTTGATTATGAAGACACGAAACACGACCTTGGGTGAACCGAGGCCGTCTGGTTCTCCCGGGCCCCGGACTTATTCATCGCATCGCGGCTCACGTGCGTATTTTCGGTTCGCGTGAGAGATGTCACGCTCCTGCACTTTCTGCGATGAACGGCGCTCGTGAAAACGTGAGAGTTACCGCTGCAGCTTACACTTGCGAAATGAAAATTCGCCGCCTTGGCAGCTTTACAGCGCGGGTTAAATTCAGATGAAAAGAGACGTGATTCCAGAGGTGACGGGCACTTAATGCCAGCAGGTGTGTAATGATTCGCGTTTGTGCGTCTCTCCAGATGTAAATCTTTACAGGGTGGCTGGATTAATCACTCCACCGCCTTTCTCTTTTTATTTGGCTCAAACCTGACCTCTCTCAGTCGGGGAAGGATGTGGAATAACATGTGATAACCGATGCCATGACACGGCTGACGGCGTTGTGTGTCGTGGTCGTGGTTTCCACCGTGCTGCTGGAGTCATATGGATCACACATACACTCTGTGTTATCTGGCCTGGTTCAGCAGATCTCTGCCTCTGCTGCTCCTTCTTTTTAATGTGTCAACATTAGCAAAAAATTAACATTAACATTATGTCATTTTTTTTACATTTTTCTCCCTGCTCTGTCTCTCTTGTCTCCTCCGTCTCTCCGGTAATGGGAAATGTTAAATTGCTAAAATGTCTGGTTAAAAATGTGTTTTTTTTTTTACTATCTTTATTGGACTTTTTTTCCCCTCTCTGTGTCTCTTCCTCTTCTGTATGCTTGCTTTGTCTCTTTTCCCTTTCTCGGAAATGTAAATGTTCTTTTAATGTCAAGAGCCCATTTCTTCTTTTTTTTTTGTCACCCCCCATTTTTTACACTGTTTTTGAAGCCTAAGTATTATTTTAATGTCAAGATCTCTCTCTCTCTCCTCTTCAGGTATGCAAATGTGCTTTTTATGTTTATTTCTCTCTCCCTTGTTCCTGAGAAATGGTGTTTTAATGTAAACACTGGCTTTACCGCTCTTGTCTCTCTGCCAGCTTTCCTTTCTGTCCTCTCCTCAGCTCACCTCATCTCTTCTTCTCCTCGACTCTCATTTATCACCACCCCGCTGTCGTTTCTCGTTTCCCTCCTCGGCTCACCCCTCTTTCTTCTTTCTCTGCTCCTTACCGTCCTCCCCACCTGCACATGCATTCCCTTTTAAATCGATTTGATTTCCTCCTTTTCCTTTACTCTAATCCGTCCTCCCTTTCCCTCGCCTGTAGTCACTCTCCCTCATCATGCGTTTTCCTCACTTCTCTGCCTTTGCTCATTCTTTTATCCGCTTCCCATCTCTCGAAAATGAAATATCTTTTTGTTCTGCCGTTGGTTTGATTCCCAGCAGCTGAGCTGTGGAGCTTTAGCTAATTATGAGCCCATTGTGGCATTTCTCCGCCTCATCGCGACTAACGAGGGCAGAGAGACAAAGAAACCCGTGAGAGGTGAGCGCGGGAGAATTTGTGAATAAGGAAAGCGCGTGCGTACACATTTACGTGCAGAAATTTGTGCGTTTTCGTGCGTGAGTGTATGGGTGTGGTTGCCATGGACACAAGTGTGCATTTAATCTGGTGTGGTAAAAAGTGTGCATGTAGATGTGAAAGTTGAAGTGTGTGTGTTGTGTGTTAGACCAGAACAAGTATCCCAGCAGAGGAGGAGGAAAGCAGTTGTGTTGTAATTTGCAATGAGGGAGCAAGTTCCTGCTGCCGCCGTGACGTTTGGTAGTTTGAGAGGATCCTTCATTACTCCTGACTCCTTACTCACTCCAGAGGAGGAACACTGGTGCTGGTGGAAGTTAGAGGGGTGAGGATTTGATTTCAAAGTGCAAAGGAAAATGCAGATATCTACTTCCAGCCATGTCAAACCAGCTGATTTCAGGCTGAAATAAGAGATCCAATAACGGATGAAGTGAAAAAGTCACAGCTCTGGATGATGAGTCAGCGGATGTGAGTGGTACCGAGACGGCTGGAGGCTCATGTTGACTCACTTGGAGAAAACTTATTTTTTATTTTGGCTGCTTATCTTAGAGTGTGTGGCTGCGATGGGCCCCTCAACCATTAGATAAACATGACTGGGGTCCAGAAAAAGAGGTTTTATCCACGTCCACTGTCGGAACACATGCTCAACCAACAGAGCGAAGCTGTCAAAGATATCAAACTGTGGCTGGACGCACGTCTCTGTAGGTCAACTTACAGAAATAACTCTTTAATACTGAACCCACAACCCAGGAGACTGCACGAACACTGGCAGGCAGCGTGCGGTGCTAGATAGAAATAAAATAGTTGTATATATTTTCAAAGATTCAGAATAAAGATTAATATACAGAGAGAGCAGTAACTGGAGAGAGCAAAAGAAAAAGAGAGATGGTGGACACCGGCCTGATACAAGAATTAGTTCCAAATAATTAATTAAGCCATGAATGAGAGATGATTCTCACTCTCTTATCTTTCTCTCTGTGTTAATGGTAATGAGGTCACTGGACCAATATATCAGGCAGCCCTGCCCTTTATCAGATGCGACCTCCCTCTCAGCGAACAGTCTGCAGGGCAGTAATGTATTTCTCTTTTTCTCTTTCAGCACTGCAATCACTCGATAATTCTCGATTTAATGAAAGAACATCTCATTAAACCCTACAAAGTGCTCGAGGATAAAAAAAAAGAAGCTGTAATGACGCAACAAAGTATGAGGCAATTATGACAATAGGTCCATTAAAAACATCCAAAATGCAATATGAAAGAAATTTAAGAGTGTACATGCAGTTTTCAGTCGTGACTTAAGATATGAAAGCAAAATGATTATGTTGTTCAGCGAAGAGGAAGTCATTTTTTTGAGGAGAATGTTTTCTCGATCAGTAATGGCGAGTTGCTAACTCACTGTTATAAATTTGAAAAAGTTGTAGAAGTGTCAAACAGTGTGTGTGTGTGTGTGTGTTTGCACACCTATCCAACAGAGGACCCTCTTCACACACCAACTGAGGACCAGTGTTCTGAAGGTCCACGCGTCGTCATGCTTTAAATCCTGCTGTCAGTGTGTCTAAAAGCCTCTGATGGATTTAATTTTTACGTGAGGAGCGTTGGAGCTGAGACTCCCCCTGCAGGCTGGAGCAGGGACTTACACTCACACACACTGTTGTGCGTTTCTTTTTTCTGTCGCGGCTCCTAATGTGTGTACTTCAGTTTTTATATGAGTAGAGGGTAGCGGTGATTTCCACAGGGACAAGAGACTCTCCACACCGCAACACAAAAGTGGATGGATTTGATACACACACACACACACACACACACATACACAGGTGTACAATCATACTGCAGGTGTCAAAATTAGACGTCAGGGGATCGTTCATCACTCCGACCAGTCTGCTGGCCGCCCTGCAACTAATCAGGAAGCCGGTCAGTCAGTTAGGCTGAAGCAGTAAAGCAAACTGTTTCCCACTGACATTTCTCATAATACACACCCCGGGGGGGTGGGGGTGTGGGTGGAGGTGGGTGTGTGTGTGTGTGTGTGTGGGGGGGGCACATTTCAGGGCCCAATCTCCACCTGGAGCACAGTGTGATGAGACTCTGCTTCAACATATTCCCTGCAGAATCTTTCTTCCATTCACTTTATGTGCATGACACATAACACATTTCCTGTCTCTGACTGTCAAAATAAGAGTGGACAAAAATGGAAAAAGTCCAATTGCAGGTGTCCACGTGATGCCATTTTCAGGAAGTGTACACCAGAACACACACACACACACACTGTTACTGCCTTAGATAAAGCATCATGTGCTTTTCTCTCCTGCCACCTTCAGGAAAAACTTTATATTTATTGGGATTTTCAAATTTTTGTGTCTCTGTGTGTGTGTGTGTGTGTGTGTGTGTGTGTGTGTGTGTGTGTGTGTGTGTGTGTGTGTTTTCTGATGAGATGGCAGGATGTCAGAGCGCTGGGAGCAGGAGAGAGCGTGGACTCTGCAGGGAGTTAAGGAGATTAGTGGTGATTACCAAGGAATTAGCACATATGACGACTTTCACACAAAACACGGGGAACATGCCTCATTACGTGTTCAGTGTGTGTGTGCGTGTTTTCGTATGTAGGCTACATGGTCGATCACATGTTTCACTTGTGTGTGTGTGTGTGTGTGTGTGTAGCAGGTAAAGGCGAACTAGACCTGCCATTAATTATTCAATCTGAGGAAAGAAAGAAGGAAACGAGGACACGAGCCAAGGCCGACTCCTCCTTCTCCTCCGCTCTCTGCATCCATCTCTCATTTTTCTCGTTTCCTTTCTGTTCACTCCGTCTCACCTCTCCTTCCTCCACCCCTGCTGTATCACTGCTTTCTCCTTGGTTCTCTGCATTTCCCCATTTTTCTTTCTCTCTCTCTCTTATCTTGCCCCCCCTTCTTTTGTTCTTTTCCATTACTCTTATTTCTCTTCGTCCCACTTAATTGTCTCTTTGCTCATTTTCTGTTCTCGATCGCTCATTTTCTTTCCCTCTCTCACTCATCACTCCCCCCTTCTTTTACCTCCCCCTTCTGACCGTCCATCCACTTTCCTCCCCCCTTTCATCCTCCTCCGATTTTTCATGCCATGCGCCATCTCTCACTCCCTTTCCCTCTATCCCTGTTTCCTCATTATAGCTCTCCCTCCTTCTTTTGCTCCATTCTTCTTTTTTCTCCCTCCCATTACACATTTTTTATCTCATTTCTGCAACTTTCAACAAGTTTTTTGTCTTCTTTTTCCTCCATCTCCTCATCCTCACTTCCTCTTCCCCTCTGTGTGTATTCCTCATTTTTCTGTGTTAGTCTTTTGTGTTTCCTCCCTTCTGCCATCTTCACTTTTTCATTATTTTCCTCATCCTCATTCACTCCCTCTGCGTGGTTTTCCTCTCCCTCCATTCCTTCTCTCTGCTTCATTCATTATGCCTGCAAACAACCAGAAGTTTCATTATATTTGTCCCTTCTTCCACAGCTGTGGAAGTGGTGGAATACCAATGAGCTTCCGGGAGATGTTACAGTAATCCTAAGCATCAGCCACCGGGCCCGGAGAGGGGAAAATATTTTCTCCAGCTGCCTCTCCTGGAGTTCCACGAACACCGGCAGAGGACTCCTGCAGATCGGATAATAATAAAATGTCACTGCAGTCTTGCTGGGGGAAATAATGGGCTGGTTCTCTGCTTTTCTGCTCGATTTTCTCCTACAGGGCAGACACCAATGGAACGTATGAATAAAAGTCAGACAGCAAAGAAACAGAGTATGAAAGAGCAAACTTTTTTCTTTTTAAATGACGCATTGTGGTGGACGGTTTGATGTATATTTTGGCGTACATGCTTTCTCCCATTGTACACTGTGTACACTGCCTGGCGCATGAATTTTACCATATCTTTCTCAGATGAAATGACGAATGCAACCTTTCATCTGCAGCCGTTGCCTGCCAAAATAACTACCCACTGCTCTGCCCACCTGGCTTAAAACGGAACGTTTTGCTTTCTTATACGTGCAATTACACCACCAGCTATCAGCCTGGAGTATGCACCGTTTTGCCTTTTAAATCAGCCAGTCATCCATCCAGGGGGTTGTGTCTTTAAAGGGGCAGCTCGCCACATCCTGTTGCCATAATTGTCAGTGTGGATGCAGTACCTGTTGTAAGCCTGTAATTAGGGTGTGCGTTTCGAAGCTCAGCAATGAAGTAGGAAGAAAAGGCTGAGGGCCAAAACACATGGAGTCTTCTTTTAAAACGGGCCCTGGGGAGAAACACGCTTGCTTGCGAATAAAGAAAAAAACTTTATCCGTGTTGAGTCCATGACGAGATCAAATCCTCTTCTCACTCTAACTTCACAGAATCACGTCCTCGCCAGGTGTTCGGCAGCACGTCGCCTGACAGATGGCGACTGCCACGTTTTATTTGCTCGCTCTTTTTTTTAAAAAGGAGGAAGGTGCGTGCATCTTTCACAACTGGTGTATGTCAGAACATCAGTATGAGGCTGTTTCATGTGACTATGCGTGTAGAAACGACTGCAGAAGCCAAGCACAAGCGACCAAAACACGCTTGTTTTTCTACCTGCGCATACACCGTGTGTTCAGGGAGAAAAGGCAGCATGTGTTAGTGTTGTCGGGTTGACTGCGTTCATAGAGACTGAGGCTGACAACCATTCAATGCGTCTCTGACCTTGTTATCTTTGCTAGCAGTTAAACTCTGCATTTTATGATGCTTCAACTACGTACATGTGCAGGAGGCACGACATGACTGGAGTGATCTGAAACCCTTCATCTGTCCAGTGTGGACAAATCAAACTTTTATTTGCTGAACTCGGCTCAGCTCAACTCGATATACACTCCCACTTCTCCAAGTTTTACAGATTTTTTTCTCAGATGCAGATCTTATTTGGAGGCGTCTCGTTAATTAGTTGAGCTGGTAATTTGACTGGTTCTGGTGCTGTGCACAGTTCTGCACTCTGTGTCAGCGTATGAATCACATTCATATTTTCTGCAGAGCATGACTCACTTCCAGTGTCAACATTCAGTGAAGTGGAACCGCAGTGTTTCCCCGACTTTAACCCCTTGTTTAATTTGTCTTATTACAACCTTAATCCTCTTCCTTCTTGTCTTAAACATGTGGTAGCTGTTGTATTCTGGTCCGTCATGTCCGTCCACCTCTCCAGTACATCTCTGCATGTTCTTTTCATCCCACCATGTCTTTTTCTTCTCCGTCCCTTCGTGTCTCTCAGCAGCGCAGTATGAAGATGAGCACTTGTGTAATAAATGTGTCAGTTGCCAGCATCTGGTCCATTAAAGACGTTATGGAGCCTGCAGACTCTGCTCTGTGTCTGATTCTCCTCCTTTCTTTCCCGTTCATTTCTTCCTCTCTGTTGAAAAGGTGATCTGCCGCTGCACTTCCTTCCTTTTCCTCTCTCTCAGTCTTAATAAGGTCAATTCAGAAAAATCTCACAGCTCAAACGAAGAAAACAGGAAACGACACAAACACATACACAGAGAGGCTGATGCTGATGATTCATTCAGCCCTGATGTTGGACCAGGGCTCATGTTTGGACCTGCTGTCACAGTGAAGGGTGAAGCACGATGAAAAGCATGAATGGAGACACGCCTTCAGGCAAGTCCTCCCTGGATGGCATTCATGGTGTAGCACGACAAAGAAGGCAGAAGTAGTTGTGTTAAGAAGGATTCTCTGCAACACTCACCACTCCAAGTGACTCATTTCACATTAACCACAGTCGTTTGATTGAAAAATACTGATTATTGTAGCTTAAACAAAGTTCTTTAGCACCACTCTGAGCCGAAGCCTGAAGGCAGTATTGTAATATCGAACTCTTTATTATTCTCTGAGAGACCACCAACCCAGAGATGAATAAATGAGAGGATTTTCCCAAGGCAGGCCTCTGCTGTAATACAATATCATGAGCATCTGGATGAGATAACCTCCACCCATCAGCCTCTGATTTTCCTCTCGGGTTGATTTTTGCATCAGTAACATCCTCCAGTCGAACAATAGTGGCCGAGAAAGAGAAAGGCTTTATTGATGAAAATGGAATTTGAGATAAAACAGCTGGATTAGACTTTACCCATCAGCCAGTCTGCTGCAACACGGTGATGGACTACAAGCAAAAAAAAAAAGAAAGAAAATAAATTGTTTGCTCTCTCAGACAGTTTGGGGGAAACTAACCGTGATTCATTTTAAAACAGGTCCTGACTTCTGATCTATCCATCTCTCCATGACACTCACATACAGACAAACAGGAGGAAAAAGTGGAGAGTGACAAGCACAAATAACAGAATGACAAAATCAATTTCTCATCACACAGGAGGCAGCTTAGTGACTCACACACACACACACACTGGTCAGAGCTGAAATAACACAATGCCATAAGCTTCCCCAGAAACTCCTGATGTGGCTGTGTGCATGCTGCAGGCTTTACCCAAATCCCCTGGTTAAACCTCTGGTCTCGCTGGGAATTAGAAATGAATGAGCTTTATTACTGAGGTGGTAAATAGCATACAGCTTTCATGCTAATATCGTCGGGCATTAACCACAAATCAGCAAAGCTGCGACTCACCTCCAATTTGGCGTCCAGAGAGAGATGAAAATAATCAACAGTCGTACTGCGGACGGGAGAACTGAACGGCAGACTGTGAAGAAATGTGCGCCATCCATATTTCTTTATGTCATTTATGTGTCGTACAGTAGTAAAGGAGTGTTTGAAAGTGCGGGGTTGAGCACTCAGCATCATCTTTGTCGTTTAGAGGTGAGAACAGCACACTGTAGTCAAAGGGAGTAAGGCTGGTGGAGATAAAATCTCTTGAAAGCGACAAAAGATGTCTCTCACAGTGACACATCCAACTCTCCATCCAGACATGCCCATTCAGCCAGCATGTAAAAGTACACCCGTCTTGTAATGTAAGAGCTAAAGTGTGCAAATGGCTTCGTTTTAAGTAAACCTCAGCTCACACAGAAGACACGCTGCATGTAGAAAGACGTGTAAAGGAAATGTACAAGGCCAGACAGCACGTATGCATTACTAAAGATCCCTGTGGCAAAGCATTTCCCCACAGTATAATTAATTTAATTTTTGTTCTCTGCAAGAATGTGCACAGCCACAAGGACACGGAATCCTACAGGGAATACTGTGTATGTTTAGTCAAAGCTGGGTAGCTGGTTTGGATTGAGGCCACCAATCCTCTTGGAGAAACAAACGGCAGTTAACTAATGTGTCACGTTAAAGAGGTTAAAAGTTTTTAAAAATGTATTTAAGTTTTCTTTACCCGCCGATAATCAATCACCTTAATTCCCATTCACAAAGCTGCTAAAAGTCCTCATTTGGATTTGCGCCGCCTTTTTCTGGGTCACCTTGACGATGCAGAGGATATGGAGGGTTTTTCAGTTGATTTAGTGACGTGGCTGCAGAGTGAAGGGCTTTTTACAGGTATCATGGAAGTAATACTGCAGTGATTACACTTTAACGTGTAGTTACCTCCAGCTGGTTGGCCTGTAAATCACCAGATCACGGCTTGCTGGGAAGTTTGGGTTTGGCATCCAGCTGAGTTCCTGTGTGTGATGTATTGTATCTTCAGAGATTATTATCCAGTATTTCATCACTGCACCTCTCCTGTTTATTAGAAAGTTTTGGACGGTGCTTTGATGCCTTTACTGATGATTCTTTTATCCTTTTTCTGTGTTAAAGGATGAAAAACATAATCAGACATCGTCCAAATATTAAATTTTTTCACAATGATGAAGAAATCCTTTCCGTCCAGATTTTCACGTAATCCTGCTAACAAAAAAATCAGACCAAAAAACATAAGCGCCTTGGCAGAGGTAAAGATAAACCAGTAAAGATAAGTACAATGGAGAAAAGCGGAGTCTCTGTCGATGAAACCTTCGCTGTGTGAACGTCATCTTTGAGATCAAGAAAGCACAAATCTCTTTCAGGTAATTTCACTCTCTGTATGCACACAGGCAAAAAGGCTTGAAATTAGCCAATTTGTCAAGAACCGCCAACAATGAAATCAGGAGTTCGACTCTTAAATGTGCCAGAGTGTAACTGCACAGGGCTCGGAGAGAATAGGACATTAGACCACAGGGAGCTAAAGAAGACTTACTGTAGACCACGGGGACTGGGAAGTAAGGGCCAGACCTCACAGGGAGTGACTGATGAGGATCTTAAACGACTGGAGAAATGGCGGTAAGTCTGTCTCCAAAGGCTTCTCTGCTGGAGGAGGTTAAGGTGTGACACATGAGTATTCGGTCGGTATTCAGGCGGCGAGCGATCACTGCTGTACTCTGCGGGGGATGACAAGGCGCACTGAGGAGATTAGCCTTTAGTCAGGAGGCCCACGGCGCTTTTCAAAGTTTCTCTCTTTTTTTTTTTTTTACATTTTTCTAGCTCCCCCAGGGCAAGTGAAGAAAAAGTGGTTGGTCTTCTGGGCTTTAACTGTGCAGCTGCTGTATTCTTTGATTCTTTACAGGAAGTTTCTGCATTTCAGGTGTCACTTTTGATAGTACACCTCATGTCAAATGACATGCTGTGTCATGTCGGATTTATCCTCAACATTACTTCCTTTCCAAATCTTTCTAGTAGGGCGAGTATACAACTTTTTTGGTCCTCTGTTGCATCATTAACCTCAGGGTCTTTGGAAAACTCAGAGCAGGAATTAAACACAACTGTTGCTCATATGCATTATCAACACGAGGCTCTTCAGCCTCTTTTAGCTCATAGTTTTGGTTTTGCAGTCGTTAAAATGTCAGCGGACAGGCACAGTCAGAAACAAACTGGTGAAACATCTGCCTTCTTACAAGCCGGATAAGTTTCTCAGGAGTTGGTGGAGCCCAAAGCAGAGCTAAAAGATGTGAAGATTAGATTTCATCAGGTGAAGGAACCAGAACAGAGAGATGAACAGGGTCGGGGTTGGATAGCAGGCACCCGTTTGCTAAAGTTTTAGCTCTAATGTCTGTACTGTATGATGGCGGCTGTGTACTCGTCTGTACATCTTAAACCTTGATGTTTATCCCAAGTGCTTTGAGCTGTCAAAATGTGACCATGGCAGGGCTGTAGAGAGGATGCTAACAGCTCTGTGCGGTTTTATATTAGGAAGCATAGCAGCGCAACGATGTTGTGTTTCCTCCCGAGGTCATTCTCCTGCCGCTCTGTGGTCAGCCTGGGGGAAACCACCACTTATCCTTCCCCTCATGCTCAACCAGGTAATCTTTTAATCATTCCCCCAACTGTGTACAGACCCCCTCCCCTCCCTTTTAGCTTAATGGCTTGTTTGACAGCGAGATCTCAGACCGCACGGCCTCTCGGCGCAACAAACCACCGGTGTCAAACACACTACATTTACACCTCTTACACCACGTAAACCCATTCAAGGCTGCAGCGTTGCTATTTCTCACATGCTACACCACGTGCTGCTCACGCTCATTCATTTGCCAAGCTGCTTGAAACCCATTTAAAAGCACCAGGATCCTTCTCCTTTTAATTCATATATTTATATCAGCCATTACACTGATTTACACATCAAGCGGTCCGAGTCTGAGCAACTTAATTGGTCAGATACTCATTCCAGCCATGCTGATAACCCCTCTAAAGCACTTGCAGCTAAGGTTATTGGGTTTTGTGTTTCATCTTGCGATAAGTAATGAGCTAATTAGCCGGGTTTTTTTCTCTCGCTGCTCTCCCGTTGTTTATTATTCATGTTCGCTACCTTGAGGAAAGTCGTTACACACATATTGATGGCTGCTGAATCAAAGCCATAAAACTCGGGAAGATGTTGAATTATTGGCGCTTGCTTTTGCCAGTGGCGCTTAGCGACAAGAAAACTTCTCATATCACACGACAGTTGAGAGCAGATCTCATTTGTGCGCGTCAAACCTGCTCTTAACCCTTACTTCAGTTTGTTCTGCCTGTGCGGAGGTCCACTGCTGAAGCTCCGGCTTCTGGCTTTAGCTCTCATCCCTTTTAAATGAACAGGTTATGTGTTTGCCATGTCACGATATATTAAATCCACTGTAAGATATGAGGAGATTTTTTTTTTTAAATATCAGGTTTGACAGTTTGCAGTAAGCCTGTTCTGGGAGAGTACTCAAAATTAATTATCAAAGGAAAATACATCTAGAATTTAACTTGTTTAAGTATATTTTCCTGTCAAACACCAACTGGGAGAATGTGTTAATTTAATAACTCGGAACAATATTATTATTAATTAATAGAATCGTTGCTGTTCCATTATAATAGTGGCAGTGAGAGAGCCCAACAGCCTGCAGCTTAAGAACAACACAAGTGAACTGTGAATGTGCCAAAGTCACTCTGCATGAATTACTCAAGAAGTGAGCACTTTCTGTACTTTCCAAAATAAAGCATACTTTTATTTTGAAAACTTCAATAAACGACCCAAATTGCTTGACTTTCCCTTTCTCTCACCGGGGCATTACGTTCCCGAGTGCCGGCAGGCAGACATGAAACGCTTCCTTTATGCATTTGCAGCACATTTTTAAATACAACCCACATGTTGTCAGTGGATGAATCTGAATTTGTCATCTGCCTCTGTGAAGCTGTCCTGGCCATCAGCCCTTAATGTTTTCTCCAGCAATCCCCTTTGTGCGGGCTGAGGAACCAAAGGCGTCATCGTCATCAAAGCGCATTGAGAGTCCCCGCGGCTGCAGTCTGAGGAGGCCTTCAACGTTCAGAAAAAAAAAAAGACTTCGCTTTTTTAAAGTTTGGAAGGACAGTGTTACATCACAGCGACGAAGTCTTTCAAGGCTTTCGTACCATGATGTGAAGAAAAAAAAAAAGAATGCTGTTTCAATAATTCAGCGTTCAAACTAGCTCCCAGCACCTTGTGTGGCATCTCAGGAACTGAATTGTGTGGATACTGGTTGAGAATGACCACTGGCCTTTACCTTGTCCTGTGTACTACATTCAGGTGGAGTATGTGTCAGGGCCAAGTTGAACACATCCGCTGGTATGTGAACTAATGGGGAAACCGTGTCTGCTGCTGCTCAGGGCTCCACTGATGTGAGGGAGGATCTTCTAACCAACATTAACCAAGCTGAGATCAAATCAGTCTCCTGCAAGAGAACGAGCATTTGTTTCACAGGTGAGTGGCCGTGCATTAAGAAAGTAAGTGCAGTGCTCCCAGTTTAGAGAGCAACTTAACACCAGGTCTGTGTTGAACCTCCAAACATGATGGTTTGTCATCACAAGTAACACAACAGCAGCTGTCACAGGGTTCGAGTCCGCCTGTGCGTCGCTGCAGCGAGCTGAGGTCGGCAAACCTTTGTCTCTGTGTTTCTCTGGCTTCCTCACAGAATTTAATGATTGCAGGGGATTTTCACCTTAGTAAGATAAATGTAAAGTCCAAAAAATATCTGCACCGAGGTGTCAGATGTGATGTGGCGCTGATGAATGTCAAACAGGAAGTAAAATAGGCTGTTGTTTCACCGTTCAGGTTATCTAGAAACAAACTGTTTCAGCTCATGATTCAGTTTTTTTCTGTCTCCTGCTGTGTCTCTCAGTCACATCTCTTCATTTTCCTTTATTTGTTTTTGTGGAGGCGGGGGGGCACTTGTGTGTGAATTTGTTTATTTTTCCAGTGTCTTCTTATGAGTTGCCACATTAACGTTCATGAAATTCAAAATTATTCCCAACCTCTCTCTCTCTCTCCTCCCATGGCAGCCGTTTGATGTCATGACCCAATATCCAATTATCTGTGAGGACAGAGATCTCAGAGAACCTGTGACGCACACACAGACACACACACACGCACACACACACACACACACACACACACACACACACACACACCAGGTGGGAGATATGAAAGGATAATTGGGGAAGTGTGAGGGTGGAAATACTGTAGGGATAAAAAAAAATGAAATGGAGACAGACGGAAAAAGATATCCAGGTCAGAGGGGGAGGTTTCTGGAGATGGTGTGTGTGTGTGTGTGTGTGTGTGTGTGTGTGTGTGGTGGGGGGGGTCATCTCAGAATTATTAAATAAACACATGGTGAGCTACATCTACAACAGATCAGCTGATGACCTGAAGCTCACAGCGAATGCTTCCTGTTGTCGAACATAAAGTAACTATAATTTTTCATCTAAAATCTGATGATATAATTTGGGAACAGTTGCTGAGGTGTATTCACTTCACAGTTAATTTGATGAAATGCACAAAATTAGCGCTTGTGTTTGTAAAAAGCTGCTTCACTGACATCAGACATTAAAAGAAGTGATTTGAGTACACGCTAATCTGTGCATCATCATCATCATCATCATCAGCGGCCATTAGTACGACATCATTTCAAATTAAAAGAGATCAAACCACAGATGATGAAAAAGTTGTGGAGTTAGTGAAATAAACAACAACAAAACCCCGCCCTTCGCTGTCAGTCATTTCTGAACTTCTCTTTCATCAGCCACATTTCCCTCCTGACTCCTCCTCTCCTCCTTTTTAATTCACACATCACCCGTTCACCTCTCTGTAACCTTTTCCATTTGTCTTCCGTCCGACTCCAGTCGTGTCAGCCGATCATTTATTTTCCTCTCGTCCTCCTGTTTTCTTACATCACCCTCTCTCCACTCTTTTTTTTTTTTTTTTTACATTTTCCATTCCCAGAAGTTCCTCCTTGACTCTTCTCCCTTAATTTCCTCATCTCTCCTCCTTTTTCATCACCCTCCTGTCCTTGGCTGTTTTTTTTTTTGTATTTACCCTCTCATCTCGTTTTTCCCAGTCAAATTTCCTCATCCCTCCCTCCATCTCTCCCCCCTTCTTTCTCTGTCTTCTTTGATATCGCCAACCCTCCCTCACCCCCTCTTTCACTGACAGTCCCAGGCCTCCCCCTTTTTTTTTATCCGTCTCCTTTTCATGGAATCTTTCTCCCTCTTGGAACATTTTATGTTTACATGAACATTTTTTTTTTGCTTCATCTCTGTCTGGCAGGGATGAAATTGTCAGCGGACTCCAGAAGGCCGCCGGCGGTCCCCGCAGAAACCTCCCATTGAAAAACAGACGCCGCCTCCTGTGAGCGGCGGCGCTCGGGCCGGGCAGCGGCTCCGAACAGACACGGCACAGCGGGGGCCCCGTTTCACAAAAGAGACTTTGTGAGAGCTGTTTACATGCAGATCACAAACTCTGGCAGCGTCGTGCGTTTACAAATATGGTCATGCTCCCAAATGCAGATTCATTTGAGGGAAAATAAAAATATGAAAAGTATCTGTGGCACTGAGGGAAATGACGGAGCGAGTCGCACATTTGGTGAAATACTGGCCAAGTCATGTGGCGAATCCATGACTTACGTTCTTGTTTTGTTGTCTCAACCAGAGGTAGTTCATTAGTTCATGGTTACATAAAGTCCCCCCCCCAGGCGAGGAAGACTTTCCCTTTTCTCTTGTGTTCGATATCACCACATAATCCCCACACATCTCGTGCTCTTTCGCTCCTCTCCTCTCCTTTTTAATATCACAGTCCTCTTCTTCCTGCTGTCTATCGCTCTTCTCCTTCGCTCCCACAGGCCTTCCCGTGGTCCTCGCTCTCTCTCTCTCTCTCTCTCCTCCTTTCTTCCTCTCCTCCACTCTCCCTGGGGGGCGACTGTTGCAGTAATAACCAGTGTCTAACGGCGTTGTGTTGCAGTGTCTGGGTGCTGCAGATAGCTTATCTTAGAAAGGCTTACACCCCCAGGAGCACAGACACCAACCTCACTGTACATGCACACACACGGCAGCGTGAGTACATGTGCATAGACATGGCCTATTCACACATGCCAAGACCTCACACACACACACACACACACACACACACACACACACACACACAGGCATACTTGCAGAGGGAAGAAGCATTCCAGCGCTGCTGTGCATTCATTCCCACCACTGTAGATCTGAAAACATTTCCCTGGGTGCGACTGCGGGGCCAAACAGTTCAAAGCCAGCTTTTAATTGACGTGGCCTGTACAGTCTCTGCACTGTATGTGGCCAAATATGCACGATGCAATCAAGACATTCAATCAAGGTCTACTAACCAGCGTGGAACACATGATTTAATTAATGAGCCGCCTATGTAGTTTGAAATAAAAATACCTTGCGTGAAACTCTTGCCCTCAGGGAAGATGCTGTTCAGGACTCCAGGGTCCAGAGTTTGAATGTGAGTCTGCGTTTAAATGTCCACTTACTAACGACACACACAGCTTTCTACATCCTGCACACTCTTCAAACGCACCTGGCCCAGCAGTTGTGTAATCTCAGTCACATGCTGATTCAGGGATAAATCTCCATGTCAGTCAAACAGATTCAGACTGATCACACAGACATTCACCTCGCGCCTCCTCCGGGCTGACGTCAGGTTTTGTTGTGAGGATGGACGGGTTCCACCACCACTTTTCATCTTTATTAAGTGTCTTTCAAGCTAATGTCTAATATCTGTCTGCTTAAATGAAGTTTGTTTTCCTCACACGACTTTGTGGGGATCAATTTGGAAAGCATCTATAATGCATCCGCATCTTGTAACACCCCGCAGCACCGTCGCTGCAGCTTAGACAGTTTCACTCTAATTATCCCAAAAAAGTATTTTGCCCTGAACCATCCTATGCAGCCTTGAGTATCTATTTTCTTCTTAAATGCAGGAGATATAAATTTTTGATTGCCACAAATCTGATTTCCTTTCGTTTTTGTTATCCAATAAAAACATAAAATCAAATGCTTTCACTCACTTTCTCAGTGACTCAAAGCAGTCAATGATTTATTGGCCCAGAGGACTATTTTACCAAGAAGCAATAAAAAAGTGACGGACAGCGCGTCCTCCAATATTGGCTGAGAGAAGGACGACGTGTCGCCTGTTGGAGGAAACAGAGAGCCGACTCCTCTCGCTGCAGATTATATTCAGTTAGAGGAACTGCTGCAGGATTAAACGGGTGGTTAGTGGAACATGCCGAAGAGAAGGGGAGGAAACTCAACTTTTAAATCATGTTAATATTCGAGTTAATCTGATGTAATAACCCGCTGTGGCTGCATAGTGCTGAGTAATCACTCACATTAAACATGAACATGTGACACTCCGGAATAGGAAATAGCTTCTTTTCCCGTTGTTTGTGTGCATGTGTGAGTACACACACACACACACACACACACACACACACACACACATATACACACTGACATGTAATTGTGGATTTCTCAGCCCTTTTAGGAAATTGTTCTAATAAGCAGCGGTAATGTTTGACAGCAACATGAAATACTCTGAGTCGTGTTATGGAAGATGATACCTGCAGCCACCAGCTGCGTTTTGCACCACTCTTTGTTTTTAATGTGACATGACAGAGGGAGGAGGTGTAATCCCATTAGTAGCTAAAACATCAAAGATGACCTGTGGCAACTGATGCAATGTTGTTCTCATTAGGAAGAAATTACACTTCCGCCAGTCATCGTGAGTGGACGTCATCAGATATCCTGCTCACGTTCACCGTCGTGAAGCGAGCGAGCGAAGCAGCTTGATGGCTGCTGCACGTCGGCAAAACAAAGCTTCTAACTCCTGATGTTTGTTTGTGACGCTCTTCTCTTTCATTCTGCTTCATTATCATTTCAAATGCAAAACATACGGCGACCTAATGGATGCATTTCCATTGCATTGGCTGCGCAACAGGATGTAGCATTTACATTTCCTGCAGCATGACATTTCCACGTGATTAAGTCCTGTTTAATGGTCCCTTTCAGGTGAATTTTAATGACTCTCACAGCTCAAAGATTATTCATTCACAATGTTTTTGTTGGTTAACTGTGAAATTCCAGCGACTTTGAGCATCGAGACCAGTTTGCATTTGCGAGCGGGTGTGAAACCTGTCACTTCATTTTCATCTTCAGACCCAAGAATGACTCTGGACGCAGTTTGACAGACGTGTGATGTAGCACAGAACGTCAAGAAAATGTTCTTCTTTTAGAGAAAATACAGCAGTTTGTTTATTACTGTCGCACTGGTACATTTTAACAAACCACACCAAAAGGTGTGTGTGAGTGTGTTTGTGTGTGTGCATACTCACGCTTTGTTCCACATGCTGCTGAATATATTTTTTTTTGTTCTTCGGGTTGTTTGATCCATTATACATCAGAGACAGAGCAGTGCCCAGACTGAAGAATGAAATGAAATCAAATGAAATAAAACAGCTCTGCAGCGGGATGGGAGGATCAAGGCGAAAAAAAAAAAAACAAACACACGGCCACACGTGGAACATCTGTCTGATGCAACCCACGACTAAAACCGACACCATGTTAGAGAGTGTTTTGTTTTTGGATCTGAGTGATTTTCTTCGCGTCATCGTACCTCATACTTATTCAGCCAGTTAATCAGGACAGTCTGACAATGGCTGCAAAGGGAGCACTTAGTCGAGTTCAAACAAATCCCATCCAACGCAAACGTCTGCTGCGTCTCCCTGCACTTTGTAAAAGAAAATACGACCCAGCTTTGCCACATTCAGCTGGTCCTCGCTGTTCTCTGACTGAGGAGGAGATGCTGCAGAGTTTGAAGTGACACAGACGTGTTTGGCGTTTCGTGTAAACTTGTCACGGGTCATATTATCACATGCAGAGTCTCTGCAGTACAACATAATGTCTGTGTTGTTCCGCCATGACACAATGAAGGGGGTCGACAAAAGCAGTGATCACAAAGGTGTGTGTGTGTGTGTTTCTGAATAATGATGTTGTTGGGTTTCACACAGTGTTGTGTTGCTGTGTGTGTGTCTCACCTCCAACCCCTTGCAAATCTTCGTGTGGTTTCCTCCAAACCACCGTGTGATTCGATTTTATCGGCTTTCTGTCTCCTAAAGCCACAAGAAGCCACGAAAACAGATGATAGAAGTTGTGAAATCTTTGTTTTTAATATTCGCGGTCGGTCTTCGATTTTATGAGAGAGAAACCGCACCGACTCTTCTTCGCCCCAAGTTGAATTTAATGGTTCATTATCGTTTCAGGCCACAAACCACAGGCGAGGTCTACAGTTACTTCTGACAGATGGCGCGATAATAAAAATGTTGGGTTCACTTTGACTCAGCTGTTGGTGGGTTCAGTTCTGCAGCAGCGATGTTTAATTAAAGGAACAATCTGCTTCCATCCAGCGTGGACGCAGCCACGTTACAACTCAGTGAGGCGGCTGGTGAACAAGTGGAAGAAAGTCCTGGAAAGTAAATCAGAATGTTGAATGTCTTCCCCAGATAAATCTACCTAAAAGTATCAGACACAAGGTACAAAGAATAAGTCCTTCATTTAAAATGTTATGTAGTTTGATTTCCAAATACATCAAAACAGTATTACAGGTGAGGGTATACTTATAAAGAGAATGATGGGAAATTACAAAAATAAGATTCAAAATGGAATAAACTCAAATTGAGTTTTATATCACTTCTGAAACTGTTCTCACGGTTAAAAAGAAATATGAAAATATTTTAACATCCTCGGCGTTACATTAGAAACTGATGTTTCTAAAAAAAAAGGATTTTTCAACTTCCATAAATCACTGTACAACCTGGTTTCATGGGTCGTGACCCCGTTCAGGCCGACACCGGGGCATCCAGTCTTACTTATTAGCGCTGTTTGACAAATAGCTGACTGTCATCCTCTCTCTCCAGTTCTGTGTCGCTGCAGACTTAGAATAACTGTGTAATTGCCGCTCATTCATCAAACCGCGGGCCCCGTGTGCGTCAAGAACACAAGGGCGACGGCACGTTTCTGCCTCGTAAGGACACTGATCATCGCTCGGTCGCACCGAGCGGCTGATATTCACAATGTGTCGGAGAAATGAGTTGAACGACGGCGACGCCCGCGGCGTAATAGCAGACATTAAGGGCTTTTCAGACATAATTGGGTTTCTGGGGTTTCGGCTGATTGGGCCCGTGGGAAGAAAAAAAAATCTGTCACTCCTGAATTCTGTCTCATAAATCACCGCAATCACAATCTATATTTCTTGTCTTTCTCTTTTCTTTTCTCTGAAGCCTTACACCTTCTTTTCTCCTCCAGATGCCTCTCACCTTGTCTCTTCGTATCCCCCTCCCTCGTCATGTGGAGCTCTGACTTCATCTGCACCTCTTTCCTTTTTGCAAATCACTTCATCCCTCCTCCGGTCGTCCGTCACCTCCCTGCCTCCTCCTCTTACTCAGCGCTTCACTGCACACCGCCTCGGTGAAGGTTGTAATGATCTATTAAAGCTGGAGATGGTTCTGACTCGGCTCTAACGTTGTTCAGAGTTTGTGATGTTGCACGGGGAAATGCTTCTGTTATTTCCAGGTCACATGGACGAGGGCAGACTAAATATTAGGAACGCCTCTGACTCATTTCTTGTGGCTGCTGAGGTCACGGGTGGTGAGACCCGAGTCTCGATAACATCGCCATCAATCTATCCTGCACGTGTGTGTGTGTGTGTCATCCTTTCTCACAGCAGCTCTGACCTTTGATGTCCTGATAATTTTGTTTATTTCAGCCCCCCCCCTCATAGCTGGAGAGTCAGAGTGCAGCTGGTCCTAACGTATGACGCCCTCACATCCTCTTCTGCTGCAGACTGCACCGATGTGCCACAAAGTCGAGTGTTGTCCAGTACAAACAAATAAACGACACAGGAGAGAGAATGACGCAGCATGATGGCAGCCATAAACACCACTCATTCATGAGTTCACTGTCATTACTGTCTTCTCTTTATGACCGTGTGCTGCTGCCTCACCAGAAATGGATCAGAGTCACATGAAAAGTTTGTTGTTCAGTTTATAACGACAACGATGAGATATTAAGTTACGACAACGTACAAACGCATCACACTGAAACAAGAGACGCTTCAAACTTAAATAGTGAAAGAAATACAGGAAGTGAGATTCCAGAAATCTTTCTGGAACATAAATAATGTCATCAGATGAAAATAAACAAATCAATAAACATTGTTTTTTTCTGTTTACTCAAAGAACAGATTAAGTTCCTCCTTCGTTTTTCTGCCCACAGTCGTCTGCCTTATTTAAAGACTTGGGGGATGGTGTTTTTTAAGCTGTTCATCTTGTTACAGCATAAAACCAGAACTTGGCCTATATTGTTATAATGTGAAGCTCATGTTTGAACGCACAGACCGTGTGGATCAGCTGAGGCTCATTTACACGATTCCATTACGTTACACTTCATGCTGGCGTTGACACGTGGCGAGATTCTGCTCCTATAGCTCAGCAGGGCCAATAATAATCCCTGCAGCCATATGTTCCTGCTACGCCGCTGGAAGTAATCCGATTACATCAGGTACATGGGTATATGCGCTGATATCTTTATCTGCATCGCTGTGTTTTTCAGCGCTTCCCGTTTTCAGACTTTTCGGTGTCACCCATCGTCCCAGTAGCTACATGTTTATCCTCAGATCTCCATTTTCTTCTGCACAGCGCTGCCTGTGTGAGCTGTTTATAACTTACATCAAGTCCTTGTGTAAGTGGGTCCTCTTAGTTCAGGGGAATCTCTGAGGGATGCCTGAACAGGAAGAAATAACTTTTTAAACCAAAAGGCCTTAAGGTTTTATTACGAACCTTGAAGTGAGGAGGAAGAGGGAGGAGGAGGGAGGAGGAGGGAGGAGGGGGGAGGAGGGGAGGAGGAGACATAAAAACGAAGTTTCAGAAAAAGGACACACGTTGAGCTAACGAGAGAACAAGACGCGTTAATGAGAAAGTAGGAAAACGACAGAGATAATAAAGAACAGAGAGGAGAAAAGATTAAAAAAAAGTTTGACAGCGGCATAAACTCTCGCAGAATTAAAAGACAGAGGCAGGAGACACGTCCCCATGTCTTTGGACAGATTCAGTACAAACCAACATAGTTACACAAACGGACCAGTTACAACTGATAATGATGATTAGTCGTGTGTGTTACTGTTCTTCAGGGTTTTTGATATGTGGAACAATAAAGGGAGGCCCCTCAGGTGATGTGTTTGTGTGAAAGAGACGTTGCTTTAAATAAAGCGCTGGGACATTTGAGGCAGGTTATGCAAAATATTGTCTTGCACCAAAGTCCCTTGATGAAGTTCTTGATTTTTAGATCTGCTTTTTAACACAAATGCACAACTGTGATTCTTGAATGCAGCTGCAAACTGTTACACACTCTGCCACACTAATCATGTTAGAAGTCAGTTTCCTGACGTGCAGATGATGCAGCTTGATGTTTTTTGATGCATCACTTTACACGGTCTTGGGTTGTGTATTTGTGAGCACCATGAAGTCAAGCTCAACTCAGCTGCACATTAGTATCACAACTTTTAAAACAAATAATTTTGTAAAACAAATTCTCTGAACATGAGAACTTGCTCTTGAATGAAATGAGGAAAGCCACTAAATAAATTCATTAGAGTAAAAAAAAAAAAACAACACAGTGGAAAAAAAGTGTCATTATGTAAACACAGCAGAACAACCTTTCTCTGTGTGTGTTAACGATTTGTTTCTGGCCAACATCAGCTGCATTTTCACCTCAGTGAACCTGACGGGCTGAATCGAGTGAGGAGAATGAAGAAACACACGTCCCCGGCAAGGCCGTGTACTTTCACCATTATCTAATTAATAGGGCGATATTGAATGGGAAGAAATTAGCATTCGCTCCTCATTGTGCGCTCTCTCTCTCTCTTTACACACTTGAGACATCAGCTTTGAGCATTAGACTGTGTTTTTCTTCTTCCCTCTCTGCAGTGTTTTCTAGGAAGGCTGAATGTCTTCTGATTTCATGCACGTTCCCGTCAAGCCCCGCATTAACGGCTCTGCGGCATATCTGGAGCTGATGCATCATCAGACGAGCCTCAAACCTACATATTTCAGCGCTTTCTCTTTCTGTCTCTTATCTGTCTGAGATAAGGTGAGACACGGTGAGCAGCTCGGAAGATGTATCAAAAGCTCGTCTGTATTTTCACCCACTGTGTCTGCACCGGTTCCGTTCATACGCTGCTCTGTTTATTGGTTTTGCTGGTCACGTTCTGAAGCATGCATGGATTATTGGATCCCAGTCAGGGTGCAGAGCTGATGTGGGGTTAGTGCAGGTCTTTGACTGGGCTTCATCACACCTCAACTTCTGAATGGGGTTTAGGTTCAGGGCAAAAAAACGACTTTGTTAAGGTTAAGTATTGTTTGGCTTAAATATTGAGGATGACTTGTTTTTCTGTCCAAGTGTTCAGCATTTAACCAGTGTTTTCACCACATCATATATTAGGGCCTACACTTCCAAAATTAATCTTTCTTTTGGACAAAATGAAATTGTTGCTTTCTGTCTTTGTTGCTTGTGAGTGGCTTCTTTTTATTTATCAATTTATTTATTTTTTTGCATTTGATCTTAATCTCTTTCTTCTCTTTCCTCTCACCTTTTTTTCTGGTCTTTTCTCATTTCCTTTCTGTTTACACTCTTCCTTTCCTCCTCCATTTCCCTTTGCTCTGTTATGCCGTGGTCTTGTAAATAAATACTGCATAGTCACGACACAGGAGAATGTGTGTGTGTGTGTGTGTGTGTGTGTGTGTGAGCGCGCACACGTGCGTGTGCACAATTGCATCAGTCAACATCTCCCTGCCTGCTGGCGTCCTTTCCGCAGTCATAAAACTGAGATAATCCATTCCTCTGAATTATTTAAATCGTATCAGATGGCTCCATCTCCTCTGTTGCCAGGCGGAGTTGGTGGGATGACACTGCGACTGTTTTATTTCCAGGTACCACAATCTGCTTTTAGGATGGGAATATTACGCCTTTCAGGTTATTTTAAGCCTCTTCATAAGCTTCTAACACAGCTGGTACAGTGTGTGTGAAGACAGTGCGTGTAGTGTAGAATCCATGTGTGCATTTTGTGTATTTCTTTATGTAATGAGGTTGTGCAAGCCCGTATTTGTGGTGTGCAATGTGCAACAGCAGGAGTTGTTTCCCTTCTTCCCTCCCTTGCTCCAAAATGAGCTCCAGGGTACAACAGAAAACATATTAACCTTGACAAAATCTACTCAAATAACAAAACAAAGAAAAGTCACAGCGTGCATTTCCTCTTCAGACCATATAAGGTCGTGATATCATGTGGGTGGGCCTGGGACAGACCACCAACTTATAATACTATAATACAATACAAATTGTGACCACTGAGTTTGTTTGAGCTCTGCGCCATGAATCATGAAAAAAAGTAACACAACCTACAGGTTTATTCGTTGTTTAAAATTTTGGGGGGCATATGTTCATACTTATGATTTCCATTCACAGTTTTGTGCTCCATCCATTTCCATCCAACCACAGGACACTCGACAGGCTGCAAGGTGATGATAAAAAATTATAAATTATGTGCAGAAATCCAGCTGAACTTGTGTGTGTGTGTGTGTGTGTGTGTGTGTGTGTGTGTGTGTATGTATGTGTGCTTGCTGGGGGGGTTGCATGGCTAGAATGTGACAAGCATCTACTCTAGAGACGAGATAGTGGCTGCTGCAATAAAAGCAGTAGGTAGGACAGGCCAAGTGGCGGCTGAGCAGACAGTCCTGAGGGAGGGATGTCTCTACAGCAGAACCCATTAAGTCACCAAACTAGGACTATGTGAATGTGTCACAATACCTGACGGCTCTGCTTCCACTTATTTTAACAGCCTAATGGGGGGAATCTGGTGTTTGGTAGCAGCTAGTTCAGACAAAATGGTCTGAATGTGCTGTGTGTTTGTCTTCGGGGCCCCTGACTGTCTCTGCTCCTTCACCTCCCTGCAGGAGGGAGCAGGGCCACAGTCTGACTTATTGATTCAAATGGCAGTCAGCAAAACTCCCCGGGGTGAAATGTAAGTTTGTTAAGACAAAATATTGTTTTTACAGGATGTTTTGAAACTTGGATTTTGGTTTATGACTCCTGTCGGTCTTTCTTCGGAAGCCAAGCTGTTCAAATGTGGGCAGACACGTGTCAGTCATGTCAGTCATTCTTCAAAACGCAGAGATTCTTCTTCATCTTGCTGGTGGATGAGTAGTCCTCACATCCCTGCAGCCGTCTGATAGTCGAAGACCTCAGCGGCTGAAAATACGAGTGGACACCACAGGAGGATTTTTTTTAAGTTAAGAGTGAGAGAAGCTGTGACAGGATCTGTGAGGAGATGTTCTCCACCAATCAGCCGAGAACAGAGGCTTCCATACAGCACGGCGTTAGTTAATGCTGCTGCTTTCTGGAAAATAACAGATGCAGCTGTCTCAAGAGGCGCAATGTCAGGCTTTCTTACTAAATGGCAGGTGAGTAAGGCTTTGACTGAAAACAACGCATACTCTGTGTGTGTGTGTGTGTGTGTGAGTGATAAATGTCAACAGAGCTGGCTGGGTATTTGTTTTGGCTTCCCCACACTGCCATTTTGGCTCTGGGTGTGATTGCAGCTTGACTTTGGGACGGTGTGTCCGTGTGTTCATCTTTTTGTGCGCTGTCTAAGCCATGTGTTGGTGCAATCGAGGCTTTGCATTTCTATGTTAAAAACCTATTACAGCAGAGAGCTCCACTTTGTGTCACTGTGCTTTTAAGGAGTGTGAGTGTTTTTTGTCAGTAACCTGTGATTTTCCTCTGCAGAAGCCACTTCTGCCAGGATTTAATATTGACCATACCATTACTAACTGACAGACACACACATGCGCACAAACACACACTGGTGGATAAGGTTATGTTTGGCGCAGAAAACAAAGCAAGTGACCTTAGTTTTGTTTGTGCAGCGTAACATTTCTTTCAGAACAGAAAGCTGGAGAGACAAGAAAACATCACGGCTGTGTTTGTACTGTGGACAACAAAGGTATATAATACATGGAATACTCTGGAATACTTCAGAATACTGGAGTTCTGGAGCTCATGGTCAAAGTTAGAGTTTTTAATAAACTGCAGTTACATGTGAATCATCTACGCTTCAAACACATGAGGAGCATCCAGAAAAAAAAGCTAACGAGCTTGGATTTCCAGAATCTGTGGGTGAGTGGACACAATAATGTCCAGGATGAAAAATATTGTTCTCCTCCTGTTAGTGATTGTGAGTGAGTGAGTGTGATTGTGTAACAGCCTGGATGGTGCAGCTCAAAGCTACAACACAAGCTTCAGCAGGTCGGACACACACACACACACACACACACACTGCTGTCCTGTCAGCAGTAATGACTCTGCACTAAACGGCTGGAGGACAAGTTATTGTAGATGCTGGTAGATGCTTCACACACACACACACACACACACACACACACACACACACACACACACACGGTGTGTTGGTGCTGGTGGTGCTGTCCATGGTGCTGAGTTAACATGACACACACACACACACACACACACGTTGTGTTGGTGGTGCTGTCCATGGTGCGGAGGTAACGGTAACACACACACACACGTTGTGCTGGTGGTGCTGGTCCCTGGTGCTGACACACACACACACACACACACACACACACACACACACGTTGTGTTGGTGTTGTTGGTCCCTGGTACTGGAGTAACGACCCAGCAGGAGAGACTCTTGAGGGGAAAGTGATGATGAGTGTGTTGCTGTCCATGGTGCTGAAATTACAGCTGACATAAACTGCTGCTGGAGGGCTGCATTTTAACACTCAATGGAAGTACAGCTATTCACAAGGCTGTATCACACACACACACACACACACACACACACACACAAAAGGCTGCAATCTCACACATGTGTGCATACAAAATCATACCTTGACACATTTTTTTCACACACTCCCACAACAGTCTATAAATGTGTGTGTGTGTGTGTGTGTGTGTGTGTGTGTGCGTGTGTGTACTCTGTGTTCATTTGTATACATGGCGTACGCATGTGTGAGGATGTATGAATACCAAGGTGTGTGTGTGTGTGTGTGTGACAGAGAGAGACTGAGAGCACTAAGGTAGAGGAGTGTTTCGTGGTGATAAGACAGCTCTTTGTTTCACCCCCTCAGTGCCTCTCAGCTACACACACACACACACACACACACACACACACACACACACACACCTCATGCAACACCGAACACAAAGTACCATTATACCCACTTAACCTCCACTCCAGTGACATGTCTCCAATTTGGAAGAGAAGAAAATCGCCTCCAGAAAATTCCTCATTCAACATGTCTCCGGAGCAAATTATCTGTTTATTGTGTGTTTGTTTGTTTATTTGTTTGTGTGATTGTGCTTGTCATCCAAGGACATAGAGGAGAAACTCAAGGTTTTATGACTTCATTTATTTTCGAGGACAGTAACCAGCGTTCTGAAGGGTCTGATGATGTGGCCCAGCCTTGCAGGGGGTCCAGCTCTTTCATAAAACCTCCTGCAGACAGATGAATGTGGGGGAGAGAAAGCGAGAGCAGTGAAGCTCCCGCCTGAGAAAGAGCGACTGCCTCTTTAACGCTGCACACTGGCTGCCTTCTCCATCTTTATCAGCCAGTGGAGGATTTAAAGATGCATCCTCAGGCGGCCGCACCATGTTTTATCACCGTTACAGAGCCGGATGGAGCTTGACAAACCTCCACGGCAACAACTTACTCATCAATATTTTAGCAAACTGTTGATAATTCTGCCTTTTACTACATCTCATTCCGTTTTTAGCGTGAAATCAGCACACTGAAGAAGTTGTGTGACTGACCAAGGCCGCC
The DNA here is from genome assembly GCA_016785225.1 of Psettodes erumei. NCBI lineage: Eukaryota > Metazoa > Chordata > Actinopteri > Pleuronectiformes > Psettodidae > Psettodes > Psettodes erumei. The sequence goes on along the minus strand of JAFBJZ010000003.1, from coordinate 283,732 downwards.
TGGTCTCTCGGTGGTTGTCGTGTTTTGGTGCAGGTTTCCACCCGTCACGCCGCTCAACGCTTGTCATGCCCTCAAGGTTGGATTTCAGGAGGTGCACGACGTGTTGTTGTGTTTGCGAGCAGTGTCTTCTTTTTCTAAAATCAGAGTGGAGGGGACGGCTGATGACTCCCTGACCGTCTGTCAGTGGTGTAATTACCCCAGTTACACTTTGTTTGTTTTGTGTTGTTGTGGGGGCTTTGTTGTTGTTTTTCTGATGTTCACTGTCGACAGAGAGAAATTCTTCACAGATATCATTAAAATAAGCATGTCAGTGCTATTGTGTATGTGTGTGTGCATGCATGCATGTGTGTGTGTGTGTGTGTGTGCTGTTTTCATCCCAATGGGCCCTGAGGCACACACACAGTGAACAGCCATGAGCTTTAACGTCAGAGGTGAACTTTAATTGGAGTTCCTGCTGAGAGGAGACGTGAGCGTCATGCAGCTAATTTAAGGCCGGCACCAAAGGTGAACAGTGAAAATGAAAGTTAAAGTCTCAGAGCTGAGCACGCACACAAAACATACAAATCAGTTCAGTATCTTTGGTCTTTTTTTAGAACATGAATCTATTTTGGGATGTAATGTGGAGAATACAGGATGAGCCCCATAGAGAAAAAAACAAGCTGGATTAGATTTGTGACAATAACATGACAAACAGTAGCGGAAAACTTAAATTGTAGTGGACTCTCATACGTATAATGAATAAAACCACATGTTTCCTGTTAATTTTGTGCGTAAATAATTGTGTAATTTCCAGCCTCCTGCTGTCATTTTTATTGTGCGCACTGCTGGAAGCTGATACCTCAAATTACGTTTGAGCTTTGATAAAGAGTGGAAGCTGCTCGGCGCCGTTTGATGTCTGAAGCCGACCCGTTGTGTAAACATGGCGGCGTCACTGATCCCGGTCCAGCAGTGGATTCATGACACTTTTCATGTGTTGTGGATTTGTGTTGTGAATGTGTCGGCGCCGTTGTGGTAATTACAACCAGTGCATGTGTGCCTTCCTCTGGAATGTGATGTCGCATGTTTGGTGAGTCAACACTGCCAGCACACACACACACACACACACACACACACACACAAATATCTGGAGCCCAACACAATCAAACTGAATCATCAGTTTTGTTTATAATAATCTAATTAAATGTAGAAATGGCAGCAGAACGACTGTATATCTGCTGCAAATGTTATGATATTGGCTTTTAATTCATCAGAAAATGAATGAACATTTAAAGTATGTATGCTGCCCTAATGAACAGGCACAGAAAACATCATCCGTCACCTCTGACGGGACGATGTTAAAATAAAAGTGTTGACCTTTTGCTTTCTGTTGATCATTCCAGCTCAGAGCAGATAAACTGTGTCTCGTCCGACATCAGTCTCGGCTGGAAAGTTTTTTTTTTCACTTTCTTGAATGGAAAACATCAACCATGTGCGATTGTCTTTCATCAGGAAGATTCACTCAGAGAATAAAATAATTAATAAGTAAGATGTTTTTGTTTTTTTCCTCAGCCTTGGTAGAGCTCCCTCTGCTCTCATGACTGTATTGATCCCCTCAGCTGTCATTATTAATATATTGAGGGGTGTGTGTCAGGCGGTGGAGGTGCATCGCAATCATTCATCGTCCTTATCACAGTTACACGTGATGTGCCGGGGCCACGTCCTCTTCAATATTTAAAAAACCCTGAGTTTTATTAGCATAACTTTTTTAAAAGCAAATGAAGCCAACAGTTTTTTTTCCACTTTGTCCCTTTAGGGCTTCCATAGCGGCTGTGTTTGTCCTTGGATGGTAAACAATGCTGCTATTGGTCTACAAACAGAAAACAAAAGGATAATTCTTGCCTCTTTAATTGGCTCTTGGTTCTTCTGCCTTTTTTTCTCATCCCTCTTCATCGTTTAAACCTCTGAGTGTCGGCGTGTCCTTGGTGCTTCTGTTTTACATTTATTGATGTCTCTGAGTCTCGAGTGAAATTAATAACCGCTGTTTTTAAAAAGAAATGCATTAAGGGGCCCATAGCTACCGAGCATTGAGCCTCCATCCATCCTTTTTCCCGCCGCTGTGTGCGATCTGTGCAGACTAACATACACATTGTTTGTTTTGCCTTCCACAACAAGCCGGAGTGAAGAGAGACACATGAGGCAATTCGCCTGTAAATATTTCATGAAAGCACAAACTGGGATTTTCTTCTTCTTCTGTCAGACACAGCAGAGAACAGGAAGTCGGAACTCCACAGCTTCACATCACGCTCTGATCGCTGACCGCGACTGTCACACACGACACGCGACACGTCCGGTAACATAACACCAGCATGCAGCTGGACCCAGATCCAGGTGACTGCAGATATAGTCCAGAAATGTAAAGCTGTTAAACCGAGAGCAGCCGAGATGAAAGCAGCAGAGGGTGAAATGAGCGCTGGTCCTCAAGGTCTCCACCACCTGATCTGCCGCAGCCTTCAGGGTGAGCTTTGGCAGAGCCCTCGGGGGAGCAGGGGTCCCGGGACCCTGACACACGCTGGGCCGAAGGCGTTAAGGAACATGAGCGGCGAGGTCGCACGCTGAGGGCCGGGCCAACGGGAGCGCTCTGATTACGTATGCATGAAAACCCACAATGCTTCAGGCTAAACTGTCAATCAGCCGCAGCTTCATCACCACTGGTTGAATATTTCAGTGAACGAAAGTGACGATGGCTCGTTACACACTCACACACACACACACACACACACACACACATACACATTTTACACTCTCGTTTGTTCACTACTTGGAGTCTTTGATGAAGACGAGGGGGACCCAAGATTCAAAGAAGCAAAAGATGCACTAAGCAGCTGACACCAGTAGCTCCATGTAGTGACTGACCCAACCAGTTAGACTCATTTACTGTGTGTTGTACGCACAAGAACCACAACTATAAAGCCATAACTTTACACTCCTGCAGCATGTCTTTACTAAGACCCCAGATGCCTGTGAATATGCACCTGTTTTTTTTTCTCCAAACCCTAGAAACTCAGCGGTGATCCAACGCTGTGTCGCTTCAGCCTGAAAACTTTCGCTCCGCTTTGTTCTACGTTGCCAAAAACTTCTCGACTTGAAGCTGGTGAGAGCTGAAGCTTCATCTGGGCCACCTGAGTACAGTCTGCCGTGTTGATGGCATTTCTCTTTCATCTTTTGTCTGCTTAGCTGCTATTATTCCTTTCTTAATGACTCTCATTCTGTTTTGTTCTCTCCGACTGCCGATCTCCGCCTGTGACAGTTTTCGCTGTGAGCAGAAAAGACAGACAGAGATTTGTAAGGTTCTCACTCGCCTTAATTACGATATTCCATGTTTCCATTTCCTTCCCCCTCACATCCTGCACCATGTCAAGGATTTCTGCTCTGTCTGCAGAACGCTGCCAGAAACTTCTGCTCCGACAAGATCTCACACATCAGAGGAGCTGATCGTCCGTTGGCTGTGCGCTAATATGCTAATGAGGAGCAGGGTTGTTTTTTTCCCCCCTAATATATAAGGAAGGAAGAGGAGAATCAGCACTATCACACACATCTGAGGAGACAAAGATTAATTAGTTCTGTAGGAGGCGAGAAAAGATTAAAAAAAAGTTTGAAAGCAAGAAAGAAACAGATCTGAGATTGTGTGTGTGTGTGTGTGTGAGAGTGTGTGTGTGTGTGTGTGTGTGTGTGTGTGTGTGAGTGAGTGTGTAAAAAAACTCACCAAACTCAAGTCTGGCAACTAAGATGAAAGCATTGTAGTGTTGAAGGCTAACAGCAGCACATCTTCAGGCGTGTCAGATTATGTGTTGTTGTGTGTTGCTGCTGCGCGTGCACGTGTGGTGTGCATGTGTGTGTGTGTGTGTGTGTGTGTGTGTGTGTGTGTGCAGCCAGCGCGCACCCCGTGGCCCTTCTCAGCAGGTGTTCCTTTCCTCCTCCCTCCCTGCAGAAGCCGACAGCGCCCCGGTGCTCTGAATCCATCATGAGAAGAAAAGTCACAAACACAATGCAGCACTTTCTCGCCCCAGATAGCAGAGGGATGCCGGTGCTGCTTCCTGATGACAGGACCCAACAGTTAATCACTTCAGCGTTAAAATCAACATTTCAAAGACAAAGGCTGTGTTGGGAAGTTGGTAACAAGTAAAAGCTGCTGCAGATTTTACTCTTCAACTGTCAAATGCAAATTTCCGTCTGCAGCCTGACTTGGCCACACTACAGAACTCATGTGCTCAAACAAATATCCAAAAGACAAGATGTCATTTCCTTTCTTGGGGGGAAAAAGTTCATAATTAGTTCACAGTGGTATCAGGCAGTTTACACTCTAGCCAGAGACACTGTGGAGAAGTGGCTGATGGATGGATATGCTGTTATTTGTCAAGAAATACTTAAAAGGTTTAACTTGAGTGGCTCATTTAACCCACACATCACATCATGTTGGATCATTTAGCATCAGACAGCGGTGCCGCTGTCCTGCAGAGGGACGAGGACAGTAAAGCTGCATCTTCAGACCGGGTCAGGTGAAGAATCTGATGAGGAGTCCTGATGAGGAGGAAAACCTCCAGCGAGGCTGAAAGCTCCTCCTGCAGCCCTGAAACAATCCTGCTGCTTGAAATGGAAACTGGTTTTGTTGTGTTTTAGAGAGGGCTCATATCGCTCCTGTTATCTGCTCATCTGCACCTGCTCTCCTCTTAGGAGAGATACTTTGGCACTGAACACACACCATAAATTAACATTTGCTCTCCGCCTCCATGGCCTGTAGCTGTGTTCTCTCATCTCATCTTTGGCTTCTTATCAGTTTCCTTCTCTCCCTCCTACTCAGTGTCTCCTCTCTCCACCTCTGTCCCTCTCACTGCTTTTCTTTTCCACTGCCCTCAATCTCCCAGTCTTATTGATATATATTCATTAATCTATATATTTATATGGGGGGGGGGTATGAAACCACAGTGGGAAATGTACTTTTGAAATGAAAGGCCCAGAATCATTTTCCATCCTTATGTACGGTTGTGCATAGAGTGAAAAGTTTGAATCAAGTCAGCTACATGACACACGACACAGCTTCCACTCTCTGCAGAGCAAACTGGCATTTTACTGATCTGGCTGCAGCATGTTCAGTCAGCAGCATGTTCAGTCTGTGACTTCGTGTTTCCTGCTGCGACGATCTCCCCTTTTTTTTTGAGGCTTGTTTGGTCGACCTGAAGCGCCAGTGCCTCCGTAATGAACCTGTTAAGCAATATGTCAGCGAGGACAGTGAAGAAAATGCCGTCTGTTATCCAGCATTAATAATAGGCTGCACAGAATAAGTAACAGTGTGGGCAGTGAGGTGACGGACTCATTACAGTCAGTCCAGGGTAGAACTAAGCTGAGAGAATCATTTGAATTCACTTCCAAGTTCTTTAGTGTGTTTTTAATCATTTCTTTTGTAAGCATCCTCTTCTTGAACGCTGACGTACACAGGCTGCAACATCCCTGCACATAAACAACACATCTTCTCCACTTAGAGGAGGTTACATCTGAGTCATTAAACGTCTCGCATCTGATGCTGTCGTCAGTGTCAACAGGTCAATGTTTGCACAGGCAGCACACAACTTAGACTGCATGACAAACGCACACTCCACTTCCCACTAATTGGGGTGACACTTAACATGACGGACGTGCAAACAGACAGGAAGTGGGCCGGCACCGGGTGCGGCTCATGTTGTTTTTACATAGCTCACAGTTTCAGCTGCCTGCGGGCGATACTTATTTGATAATACATTTAATTTAAATGCAAAAAAAGGCTGTTTATTATTCTTGTATGTTTCATGTTTCAAACACCTGATTTCTCGCTTTAGAGCCGGACCTGTTCATTTGCGCTTGCAAAAAAAGGTGCAAAAGCTTAATAACGCCCTCCATCCTGAATAATAGCAGGACGTAAATTGGCTGTCGACAGCAAAACTCTGAAGTTACAAATGAGCTGCTTTGCTGCGCCGCTTCCCCCTGCAACCCCTCCACGTTTTACAGCACAAAGAAACATCCTCGAGGCTCACACTCAACCCGCGCCGCTTCAAACGCTCATTGTTTGGGTTTTTTTTTTCAAAAGAGTTCGGGAGAAAATTTTCTTTTTTAAGTGAAGGCGGAGGATGATGTGGCGCCTTTTTTCCTCCAAGGTTGGAGCGATGCGGCGGGGGCTGCGCTAAAAGCTAAATATGGACTCAGGAAGTAGGAGTGATTATGAAAAGACAGACAGAGCATCTAAAGAGCTGGGATTCAGCTCTTCCTCTCTGAGGTCTGTTTTTCTCTTTGTTTCCGTCTTGTCTCCTCATCGCACTGCGACCCTGGTGTCCAGCAAGACACAGGGAGTCTAATAAGACAACAAGCCCGACTTGAACCCCATTAACCTGCCCTATATACTTCCCTTTGTTTGTGTCAGTGGTAGAGGAGCCTTGGGAGCGAGGAGATCAGAAGCTGTGAGAGCTTTTTTTTCAACTAGTAGAAAAGTGCTTAAAAAGTGACGATTTAGAATATTTCCTCTGGCTGCAGACTTTCCTTCGACTGAACCCGTCCTGGTTTCTGTCGTTCTTCACCCCACGGTAAAAGTGCTTTTGAACGCACATTGTTAAATCCCACATGACACATGAAGGACACTCATTGTGCACCGCTGATGAAGGTTACCACCATTCTAGAACTGAAATTTGGAAAACACAAGAATGAGGTAAATAGCAGGGTTTGTTTTTGGGTTTTTTTTTAGTGGGATGCTCCGTGAAGTTCCCAGTCTGTCGGCGTGGTTTGGATCAAAGTGAATAAATGTGAAGCTGTGAGACATTTTCACACCGCAGGAACAGAACCCGCAGTGACAAGTGACAAACTGAAAAAGTAAAACAAAACACCCACACATGGCACCGCATTACATAAATGCATAAATACAGCCAATGAGCACAGAGGCAGGGCCTGACTTCTGTGTGTTCACCCCACTTAAAACATAAGCAGCAGACATTTGTTGCTCTAAACCTAATTAATGGCAACTTGAGCTACTTTTGACAGTATTTTGGGAAACAGCTCAATCAGGCGTCAGATTTGGACACAAACCAGGTAATCCATCCCAAATCTGAAATCTTGTGAAAGTCAATCTTCAACCAGGTCTCAAATCATCGAGGGCAAGTCAATTCAAGTCAGGCCAAATAAGTCAAGACCAAATAAGCTTTTTATTAAGTCTTGACAACGTCAGTCAAGTCCTGAGTCTTTGAGAGCCGCTCAAAGTCAAGTTGTAAAGCCAGTCCCTGATCCTGATCGGGTCTCAGAACCTCAACTCTAAACCCTCATTCAGTCACACACAGAACAAGTCAACTCTTTCATTTGTGAGCTAAATGTGACTTGAGTCCAAAAGTTCAGCTCCAGCACCGACACTGCATGGAACAACTCCTAATGAGGTCAAAGGTCGCGGTTGCAAAGTAAACTGAATGTGTGAAGTGAAGTGTAAAGTAGCTAGCTAGCTAGCTATCTAAATTATTTATAAAAAACAAAAAAGAAAGCTTGAGAAAAAGAGTCACAAAAGCAAATGATAGCTGAATAGTTAGTAGGAGGAGGAGGAGGAGGAGGAAGACGACTTGTGTTTCAGAGCAGGAACTGTCAGCATGTACTTTGTGAAGATGTAAAACGTCTCCAGCGCTCTGACACACACTGCAATATTCATCTGAGGAGTTTTCAGAAAGCAACGGATCTAAATTGATTGTGAAAGAAAAACCAAGGTACTCTGCTTTTTTCATCCCGCAGTGAAATGCCTTTATTTAGGTGTCAGAACAAAACAAGGACATTTAAAAGCACGTTTCCCACATTCACTCCTCTCAGCTGAAGAGGCACGCCACATAAAATACAGACGGTTTATTTTGACAAGGTAAAACCGGGTCTGTGGTTCTTTTTAAAGATGGATTAAAAGCTGTAAGCCTTCCACAGTAATTCTCAGCTCTGGCACAGCTCCATGTTTCTGTTGCTATGACACTTTGAGAAATAAACAGGTTTTCTGCACGAGAAGACAAAGGGACAGTTTTTGTTTTGGACGGAGGGTCCTTGTGTTTTTATGTTGGAAACTACTTAGACAGAACATGGAAGCCTTGAACAAGCAAACGGAGACATGAGTGTGTATCATCTCTTTTAAAGCACAGGGGGTTAGCAGTTTAATAGGTAACGTCTAACGAGACGCTGATTCAACTCACACAACAGCAAAAGCTACTTTATACTTTTTGAACTCGTGTTTAAATCTGTTTCCGATGTTATCTCCGACCTCGATTACTTCGTGGCCAGAAATACTCACGTACTGTCAGTGAAGTGCTAGTGTTTGGGTGTGTACATACATGTACAACAACACTGCAGTAACAGCTCGTCCTTCAAGTTCTGTTAGAAATACTGCAACGGCTTTTTGTATCATTTGGACCTGTGCGTGTTGTTGTGTCTGAAGTGTTTGTGTTTATTTTTGTCACACCTTGAATGTGCACAAGCACACGGGGGAGGGGTTCAATCCCAAACCGCCAGTCCATCCAAATCCATCTTTCTTGTCCTTCTCCACTTTACCACTTTATCACTGCCCTAATCCCTTCCTTGTTTCCTTCCTACTCCTCCTCTCCGCCTTTCCCTTCCTTCCTTCCTTCATTTCCTCCCGCTGCCTCTCCTCCCCGGAGCGTCGCTGCTGTGAGTGTTTGGCATTCTCCTGGAGACTCCTGCTGTCACTCAGCTTGTTCAAACCCCGGGGAGAACAGACTGATTAATAACAACCTTCGGGGGGGAGTGGGTTAAGAAAAAAAAAAGTTGGGATTGTTTTGTATGGGAGGACAGTCTCAGATAGGAAGTTAGAAAGAAATTTACTTTTTCAACTGAAGCCACCTTTCCCATTGCTGCCAGATGTAGTGCTATTGAACTACACCCATGATAGCAAAGAGGCACATTTACTAAAATGTTGGGACATTCCTTTAACCAACTGGAATTAGTTATAGCTGCTTTTTAAATACCATTGTAAAATTAATCACTTTATACTCAGGTGATGACTATTAAAAGTTATTGTAATAGACAGTACAACACAGACAGTGGATCTACCGCACGCTACCTACAAAATTTTGCTTAACTGGAAAAAAACATGGCTTCTCAGGAACGCCTTCCCTCACTGAAGCTTTGAGCTATTCTTTTTTTTTTTAATCTGTGTTGTTTCGTCAAGCCTTAATTAACACAACAAAGAGCTCCGGTGTCCTCCGATGCCATCACCCAGAGGATAAGCAGCTCCAAACACCTCCCAAATTAAATTAAACTGTGAAAGACTCATTATTGTTTGTGGTGTCCGTGCTGAGATTAGAAACATCGCAGGTTTAATTTTCAGCGCAGCGCTGTTTTGACCCTCCCGGTTCAGGCGGATTTACACCCTAAATTCTCCCTTAAGGAGCTCCAGCGGTGACGGTAATAACTGTCATAACTCTGTCTGTGTCATTTACTTATGGCGTAAAGTTTTATTATACGCTGCTCAAGTTTCTTTCTCTAAGAGATAATGGCGGTCAAAAGTTGGCCAGACATGGAACCGCCCGTCTCCATCCCAAAGAGGCCGACGGTCACATCGTCCTTATCGCAGGAAAAAGGACCAGATGAGGTGAAGAAGCTCCTGAAACTTGTTTCATGCAGAAAAGTCGTCACAATGAAACACACAATGATTGAACCAGCGGAGGCGTTTATCTACCAGCTTCTGCCTGTTTGCAGAAACCATTAGCAGCCTTATAATTTTGCTCCGTCCATTATTTATTTCTATCATTTCTTTCCTCTTCCTGTATAAAGTAAAGAGAAAACATAAGGGACATGTGTGGTGTGTACAAAGGCTTTGTGTGTGTCATTATTATTATCATTATTAACATTTCTCTGATGTGGAGCAGTTTGCATTTTGATGAAACGAAGATGAGACGCAAGCTGGAAAAGGTTTTCACAGGATTTCACGCTTTCTGTTGCCTCCGCTGCACAACAATGAGGGAACGTGTGTTAAGGTTCACACCACATGTGCAGGTTTTCTTTTTTGCTCACTATTTCAGTAACATAACAAAAAACAACTCACACATGAATGTGCAAATGAACCTTTCTAAAGGGGGAGGGAAAGGAAAGATGTGAAAAAGCCGAGTAGCATTAAACACAAACAGAGGCAAGAATAAACATGCGATTCCTCCGGGATTTCTCAGTGTGTGCGCTGTGTCTCATTCTCGTGGCTAAGCAAAGCTAACTCGACAACTTGCTTAGTTTCTCAACACAAAGGTCGCACACAGGAGAACCTCCAGGTCTCATGTGGGAATGAGCAGCAACCGGGACAAGGCGACTGTTTTCAGGTGTTTGGCCGGAGTCAGAGGTGATTTTGGATCATTAGCCTGTCGACTCTCCTTTTTTTCAACCGTAACTATTGTGCTGCTTTCATATGGCGAACCTCCAGTCGAAGTAAAAAGTCAGAGCTGAAGAAATGTTCATTCAAACACTTTCCCTCCACACTGGACACACGGGAGGAAAAACCTCCATTCTTCCTCCTCTACCCTTCTGTTTTCACCCTGAGATGTGTGTGCGTTGTTAAAGGTTCGGCCACTGAGCTATATAGACGTCAATCAGGCTATCGCTGCCACACACACACACACACACACACACACACACACACACACAGCGTGGGTCTGCAGGAAACATGCTGACCTGCTTGTTAACCCGGAGCACTTTGCCTATTTTTCTGCTGTAAGAAAACAAACCCACTGTTCCACAGAGGTCATGCGGGTGTTGTTTTCTTTCCTCTTTTTTCTTATTTACTTATTCATTTGCATCCTGTCTTACACAATTCCTCTGCTAACAGCAGCTTCACTTCTGCTGAATAATTCACTCTTTATTTTCTCTTACCAATGTGTAGAGAGAAAAAAAAGTAGCCTGTTGACAGTTGCAATAAATACATTTCTAAGGAACATCAACTTTATATATCGCCTCGTCGTGAAAACAGTGAACTAGAGGACTGAGCCACACAAACACGACGACAGGTGATGAGTTGGCTCATCTCACCGCACTGTTGTTGCCGATGGTTGATTAAAGTTTAACAGGATCAAACTACACAAGTACTTTCCAACCAGTAGTCCAGAGATGTGAATCTGTCAGCTCGGCCTAAATGCTACACCTGTCCCCGCTGGTTTGAGGTTGTCCGTCACCGCAGGTACGTTTGATGTGATCACGGGAGTGTGATGACGGGCCACGTTCAGCGAGAGGAAGTGGAGCTTCACGATCGAAGTAAGTTACAGCCTGAAGCAGCAGAAAGCGTCGGCAGGAAAGCAGAGTGCTGACCGGCACAAAAAAAAAGCTCCACCGCTGTGACGGAGGAAAAAAAAAAACGAACAATGGCGAGCTGGAGAAGGAAGGTACCACTCTGCAGCAGTGGAAAAGAAGTTAAACAAGTCTCAGTGATACAAAGTGGGTGTTTATTTACAGCGGAAATCAAGCGCCTGCTCACTTGTTTTAAGTCGTCCAGCTGGCTGTGAACGCCATCTAAATGTAATGAGATTTACAAAGTGACGATGACCCCGAAAGGGAAAGTAATTAAAACTATAATTGGGTTGAACTCTCCTGAGTGCCTGCCAGCGCCTGTGTGTGTCTGTGTGTGTGTGTGTGTGTGTGTGTGTGTGTGTGTGTGTCACATGTGGTAAAAGCCTCATGTTTGGCAGACATCTTCACGCACCTTCACCACCAGCTAATAAAGCGGATCTTGGACGGAGACGTGTCGGCACGGACGCCAGGATTTCCTGGAACCGGTTCTTCTCACGAACGCGTTCGGAAACACGCCGTCGCTCTCACGGAAGAGAAGCGGCGGCCCGCTACACTGAGGGATTTAATGTCGTGTGCGCATTCACGTAAGCTCTCGTTCGCTACATACATTAACAAACGGCATGAAACACACAAAAAGCAGCGGCGCCATCAAAAATGAATGCGTGTAGTTGCATAATAGAAATGTTTACCGCTGTCTTCCAGGTGTTATGGCTTCACACGCGTCGCCATTTTCAAACGCAGCCGCGCACAGGGACGTCTCCACGCGGCGAAACGCGGCTCAGTCACGGCGGTTTATGTCACGCACGTGCAACTCTGAACAAACATCGGCACCAACGCCGTCGACACATGAGCCATCGTGGGCTGTTACACACGACAGAGGCGCACACAACATTCACAGCACACAAATACAACACTACATACATTTAGTTTCATAAGCTTCCACGTTTTGTTCACGGTAGTTTGAACGTTTAGTAACAGCAGCAGAGACTCCGGTTCACATCTGGATTCCTGTCTGTGGACTTTGTTTAAGATTAGTGATGGTGGTGGTTTTTCAGACAAGAATCTTCAGCTCAGCTTTATATATGTCATATATGATCGCTGCTCTACACGTGAATATAAAAAACCGCTGTGGTCACTACGAGTTGGTATCGCTCTGCAAGAGGCCAGAACAAACATGTGCAAACTAATATGGAAATGTGTAATTATGTCGACGGAAAATTGATTTACATACAAAACGTATTTGCTGCTGCAGGTTTATATGTACAGAAAGATGATTTCCGGGGGGGTTGCCATTAGAAACACTATAGTGGGAGGTAAATGGAGCCACTTAGAGCAGCTCACGTCCACACATGCAACATACTGTGCTCTTGTCATATTGTAAGAGCTTAAAGGAGAATAGCGTCATTTGTAAGAGCTGTAATAGCTCATTTACATTCACCGCTGTCTACACTTAGCTTCCATTTCGCAGTCAGTCTGTGATGCATGCCACTTATAATTACATTTAACTGGATCAAGCTGCAGTTTAAAATTAACCGCTTCCCTGACTTACAAACGACTTCCATGACGTGAATGTGACAGTTTGACGTTGTTTTGAGAGATGGTTTCCCCACAGAGACCTCCGCGGTGAGACAAAAAATAATAATAATAAAAAAAAGAGGAAATGTTTAAAAATAAATCAGCAACGAAAGAAGGCAACTCGCTTCCTGTCAAATCAGGCTAATCCACTTTTAATCACAACACTGACGCCCGCCAACCGCTAATCATGCAAACATGGCACAGTTTTAGAGACACGTGGTGACATTTGAGTTACAAGGCATTCATGAGATACAGTAATGAGAGCCCTCTCCAGTTAATGAACTCCTCACAACCCCATGTTCATGTCTTATCTGTATTCATGGAACTCATTATCAACACATCCTGAAAACATCAAGTCACAAAATAGCTTCTTTTTTTCTTTTTTTTTGAGAGCCACCATTAGTTATTACTAAGAATCGCAACTGTTGAAGCCCAGTTCATGCATAATGAGTCCACAGTTTACACACAAGCCTTCCTGACTGCATGCCCCCCCCATGATGACGTGCGCCGTTGCACAACAATCGATATTTCATGACTGTGGCTTCATGAAAAATGCAGCACTCGGCCCTCCTGCCATTTTGCGACTCTCTCCTACAGAAGTTTGCAGGACAGAAACTGTGCGACGCTCACCTGTGCGTGTGCACGTCGTCGATGGGACACGACATCTCAAACAAAGCGATAAAGAATGCATGAGCTTGTGTTATGTAAATGCTCCACTGCACCAGAAGTTAATGTCACCAGGACATCGTGTCTTTTCCCCGTTCCAGTCAAGTTTACTGAAGGAAAATATCAGAGTGGGAACGGCGACAAAGAGAGAAACCCTGTGTGTGTGTGTGTGTGTGTGTGTGTGTGTGTGTGTGTGTGTGTGTGTGTGTGTGTGTGTGGTGGGCAGCTGGCTGAAAAGCATCAGCACAACTTGTAAAACTTGGCTGCAGAGAAAGATCCAGACTAAACCCTTGTGTTGTGTCAGGAAACAGAAATAAGATGAAACTGACATAAACATCCAAACATTGAATTTGAATATATTGATCATGTTGATCAGGAGCAGAGAAGTTGTCGGTTGTTTTGATTCTGAATCCACTTAGAATGAGCTAAAGGAAAGTAAAAGGCTTATTCCAATTGTTTTTTTTAACTTTTGCAGCTCGGCTCATTGTTTCTGTCTGTTAGGATGAAAACAGGCGTGAGTAGTCAGACACTCACAAAGGTTTTACACTTTCACTCAGTGTGAACTGATGGAAATTCGCCAAATTCAACACCGGAGATTGATTTCTATTTCATCACAGCAGGTCCAGCGCTGACTGAGAAACATCACCAAGCAAATCATGAATTTAAAATTTGACACATGATGCAGAAATATAAATAAATCACACCGACCGCTCCGCTGTAGGGAAATAACATGAAACTGCTTGTTACAGTTAATATACTTGCAGTGAGAGTTTATGTGCTAAACTGTACATTTCGTGCCCTGCTGGGAATCTGCATGTGTGTACAGTCGGTGTGTCATCGCATCCAGACGACAAGAGATGAGATGAGGCGGCATGAGAGGAAGCAACATGGAGGAGTGAGGAGAACCAGAAGTGACAAGTGAATCACGTCTCAGCGGATGATGTTAAAAAGCAAAGCGCTCCTTTAGCCAACTAGCTGCAGGGAGCTGTCGCGTTTTAACCAAACCATCTGTCACAGTTGTGTGGCTAACTAGCTAGCGAGTGATTTAAGAGCCATATGTCTTTTTGGCTTTTCCCTCCTCTCACATTAAGCTTTTCATTGACCAACCATATGTCCTGTAAATGGCTTCATTAACTCCGAGTCACCGATCGGTAGCGGCTGCGTCGGCGGGCCTCGTATTGTTCTCACCTTGTGTGTGTGAGGCAACATGAAGGCCGAGCGTGGTCGGACCCGTGAAGACGTCTCACGCGCCGCAGTGTCAACATGTTGACGGACGCCGCGGCTGGTGTGATCCCAACGCAAGATGGTCTCTCCTTCTTCTGCCTCTCGGTTAACTTGGGATTATTTCTCCCCTGAGAAATCCCCGTGGCCCAGAGCCGCGTTACTCACACACAGTTACTCATTCCACTCAGGCTAAATGCTAAACTGACAAATTCAATAATGCATTTGGACAACAACAGTCTTTTTTTAGCAGTCATGTGTCATATAAATCACTTCAGTGGCGCAGCATTGCAGTGGAGCCGCCGAGCGCTTTGGGTTGGCTGAAGTGGGATTCAGAGAGATGAGGCTCATTTATCAGCCAGAGAAACTGGATCATCTCCATCTCCACATCAGCCATTATGTTCCCAGTTCCTCTCCACACGTCATGCAGCATCTCTTCAACATGTATGGTAAGTAACACCAACTCACCGCCCTTCTAAAAGTATTCTGCACATTTCACTGTCCCATTAAACCCCAGTTACCACTGGTGGTCTCTTATTAACATGCACTGTGTGTGTGTGTGTGTGTGTATCCTGAGCATCTTAATCCATTGTGTCACACTGCGGAGCACCGTCGTCCAAAAACTATTAAAAACACATCAGTGTTGCACTGGGTGACACGTTCCTTTATTACAACACAGGAACACATTCTGTTCCCCCCCAGAAACTGGCTGCAGAATCCAATATGTGTGAATTAGTTGCTGAAAAAGCAAATTTTTTAACTCCAGTTTAAGCAGCATTGATAATGATCATGATTTTTTTAAAGTGCAAAGCTATTTGTGGCATTTCCTTTGAGAGTTTCTGAAAAAAGAAGAACTCAGGGACCCCAGTTTCACAGAAAGCACCGCTGACAGTCGACATGCTGTATTAATACTCTCTGCTCATAGCTCTGAGATGCTGGAGCATCATCGTCCTGGTCAGTGGAGCAGAGAGTCGTCAGACATTAGCCCGGTCCCGCCCGCCGAGACAGGAGTTTGCGACCGTGCCTGTTGTCCGGCACCGAGACAAAAAATGATGTGAGAGCAGGCGGGCGTGAGCGGAGGAGGCCGCGGGACCTCGGGGACCAGCTCCTCGTTAGGTCCGCTCATTAGAGCACCTCGTTAGGACAAGTCCTGCGTCATTAATTTGGGCGGCTCGCCAGACAGAGATGAATGGAAGAGGTTCGCTCGGTCAGAGGAGGGGATGTGCTCTTTCTGTAAACCTATAACGGATCTGTGTGTGGGTTTATCAGAAAACGCTCGGGGTTTTCCTTTGCTCAAGCAAACGTGGCTCTGATGACAAAACTGGAAAATATGTTTAATCTGTTGTAGCTGCTGCTTTGAAGGCGTCTCCAACCAAAGGTGAAGGGGGGGGTAGCCTACAGCCTTAAGCCTCATTACAACCAAATCAAACATGTGAGACCAAATTTTTTAAATTGCCTCCGTGTAAATATAAATTTATAAGTATTTTTTTTCTGCCATGTAATGAGGTATTTCTGTGCTTGTTCCCAAGTGCACTGAGAACCCGGACCTTGTGACAGCGGGCAGGACCGGGACGTGGGACTGAAGCGTAGCCGACATGAATTCGATCCGAGGCAGCCCAGCGAGCCGGGGGGAGGTCAGCTCAGGAGAACTTGTGCGGCACGAGGAGGGAGGGGGGAGAAAACGGAGCTTTCTGGATGAGTTGTTGTGACTGAGGCGAGTATTTTGGGACACAAATGTGTGTGTGTGTGTGTGTGTGTGAGTCAGATGAGAGTTGGACTGATTCCCCGGTGGGAAACGGTCTGATTTTTGCAGATGTTTTCAGCTGTGAAAAAAAAAGTCCCTGCGTGTAGCTCCGACAGCAGAGTGTGGAGGACCAGTGCTGTATAATGCATACTCTCCCTAAAAACAGGTCATGGAGTGTCTCATCTCAACTCAGCCGCCTTCCTGTGAGGGTTCATCACCCACCTCTTGCATAATGCATCCAGCAGCTTTGCACCACCACCACCACCACCCCCCGAAAAAAGAGAGAATTACAACACACACAAACAGACAACAGTTAGAGACGGAGGATCAATCCTTCTTTCAGTATGGAAATGCAAAGTGATTGTGGTGTATGTGTGTGTGTGTGTGTGGGGGGGGGGTGCTACTGCTTTGATGATAATGATTTCTTTTTTTCAGGTGACCTCCAGACCTCTCTTTGGTTTTACAAGCCAATTAAGTGGAAGAAAAGCAGAGGTTCACATGGAGTCACAGCTCAGGCTGCGATTATTTCTAAGGTGTGTGGTTACAGATCAAGGTCTGTGTCTCTCTCTCTCTCTCTCTCTCTCAGCTCAGTATGTCTGTCTTCCAGTCATCCATCTGCGATGTCTCACACTCTCGTCTTTTTTTGTCACTAACTCACTCTTTCTCACTTTTTTATTTTGGGATCTCTCACGTCACTGCTCCCTGGGAGCCAGATGCAAAAAAAAAAAAGTTCTGTGTTGGTTACTTCAGAGTTAACACAATTAAAGTGTATGGAACACACAAAAACATGCATACAGCATTTATTGTATTTATAAAGACCCTAGTCTGTACTGTATATACAGATGGATGATGCATCTTCATTTTCTACCACTGTACAATAGTTGAGCCAAAATATCCCGGGCACAAGTGCCGCCATCTTGTGCTGCTGAACCACACTCTTTTTCCTTTTGCACACTATTTTTAGTTTATGGTTTTTAGCTGGGAATCTGCACAGACTTTTACTGGTCTGGCTGCAGGAGATAGATTTGCATTTGGTGCCGCCACATGTTGGCACATTGATTGGAGAGCTGCTGTGAAGTGATGTGGGCGCTCCGTCTCTCATGATGTATCATTAATCACATCACCAGGATCTCTCCCTTATTACAAGAGCTGCCGCCAGAACACAGGACCAGGTTGTGCAGCAGGTCACAAATATGTTTAAACATTCACACTCAGTCATTCGACACCTCGGGGGATTCAGGCAGAAGGATGATTGATGAACAAGAGTTTGTGAATGAAAGGAACTGTGTGGGACATGAAGCGGGGGGGAAAGAACAAATAGACTGAAGGCAGGTTTCATTACATGCACATGTACATGCATATACATTACACATATATATATCTATATCTGTGTGCACCATCAGAGAGGCAGCATGTGAGAGCTGCCCAACTTCTCATCTTGTGTTTCCAGCTCATGTGGGGTTTTTGTGCATCAATTATAAACCTGGCTCTATGTATCTGCATCTCTGTAGTTGTCTCTTCCTCTCAGATTTATCCTGGAGCTTTTTTATCACTTTCCATATTCACTCTCCTGATTTATTGCAACTGAACAGTGTGTATGCACCATCTTATTTTTTTTTTTCCCGGGGCCCCCTAGCAGCTTAATTTGGCCGCGCTTCCCTCAGTTTCACGGCAGCGGTGTATCCACAGACTGGAATCGGCAGTTCTGAAAGTTCTTAAGGGTCTACAACACTCACTTGCCATATGTGCACTGAAAGAGTTTATGGTTCACTGAGATCTTCCCCTCCTTCCTAACGAAAACGCTCTGTAACAAAGTGTGGGATAAATCCTTGTTTGTTTTATAAGTTGGGCCGGCTGAGTTGCTCAGTTTGCAACCGAGCGGTAACTGAAGCAAACTCCTGACAGAGGCAGAGACACGGTCCCGGTTCATCCAGTGTGTCCTGCTCCCTATCATCATGTCTGTAATACAGCCAAACTACACAACAAACTCACTCTGTCTTTTCTTGACAAGAGAAAGAGAAAATAACTGATAAATAAGCCACGATGACCGGGAGTCATTCCCCCTCTGCTGCTCTGCAGCTCTGATCAAATCAATAGCTATTTGATGATCAGAACATTGTCTGACAGAACACACAGCTGTGCTCTATGATCAACAACACCGACATTTCAGATGAGTTACACAGAGAAATGTGAGCGGCAACAAAGAGAGCAGAGCACATCCATTTTGGATGGAAAAGTAATTAAGTTCATTATTTAATATCTTGTAAAATATTGAGGTTTTTTTAATCAGGACATGGGTTACTTACCATCCCTGAATGAGCACAATTGTTTAATTTTGTATTATCAGTTGTTCGCTGAAGAAAGTGCCACCGGCAAATATGATGGATTAAAAAACAAAACACAGCCATCTTTTCTCCATGGATTTTTTTTTTCATCCTGCGCTACGTTTCATTCTGAGGAACCAAGGAAAGAGCGAAAACAATGAGGAGCGAATGGAGGCTGGAGGAAGATAAAGAAACCCTGACTTATTAAAACATCAAGACTGTCAGTGAGTCCGACTAACCAGCGGAAAATTTCAAAAGAAAAAGATTATTCTTTTCCCTATTTCAAAGGGAAAGAAGAGCGAGAGATAGTTTGTTTGACTGTTTTAGAGGAGAGAGACAGCTCATCATCATTTCAAAGAAGAGAGAAAAATAAGGAGAGGGATTGATTATCAGCATTTCTGTGGAGACAATGAGACAGCTTTGTCAACACAAGTTATCAGCGCTTCATAAACAAACATTTATGCATTTTAAGACGAGAGAATGAAACACAAGTGTTGGTTTTATCCTTCTCTTCTGTCGAGGTCGTGTCAAACTCGGCCAGGCACAAAGGGTGACACACTGTTGTAGAAAACATTTACCTTCAGCCCGCTGGATAACATCTTATAATCACAGCATGATACTGGAACCAGCCTGAAGCTCTGCAGCAGCAGCTACTTTGGAAAGAACCTGGTACCAAAGGTGCAGGCCAGCTGGACCTCAGTAGGAAATGCATTTACCTTCAGTCTCAAACTAATGTTTGCTTCGTTCATTTGGACTGAACACTGAAAGGCAAAATCATATTCCCCAGACCTCTCATTTGGAAATATTGATTGCTAATATAACTGCAGGCGAAATAACACGGGCGGCAGAGGAGGGACGCTGCTCCAGACTGCAGAGAGTGTGACGACAATGATAATAGAGTGAAGTGCAGGATGGGAAGCTGTACCTTTTATAATATCCCACAGTTTATACATACAGCCCCGTCTGTGCTACTTCTCAGCCATTAATGTCAGATTAACACGCCTGTGAGTTTGGATCTGCTGTGGTGGCTCTTTGTCTCACCTCCTGCGTCCTGCGTCAGCTGAGGACACCCTCCATCTGCTGCCTCTGGACCACGCTGGTCTTTAAGGAGACACAACCCGCCATCCAATTATATATATAACAACTTTCAAATGACATAAAACTTTTCAGAGCAGAGCAACTGCAGCAGCACTCACACATCACCTGTTTCATTGCACTACAATAACTCCCCCAGTCATTCTTGATAAACGCCTCCTTAACTTTCCTATAAAGCTCCAACCTCCCAAATTAGAGGCATAAACACTGAAGAAATAATAATAATAATTAAAAAAACCTCTCCCCTCTATCTGAGCCTCGGCAAACGCTGCTCTGCTCTCCCCCACCCCGCGGCGCTGAAATAGGTCCCATGATGAACGATAGGCTGACCCTTCACCACAAGCATCAATCAGCCTCGTTATCTGGACCGCTGTGTACCTCCTAAAGGAAAAGTAATATCTAACTGCTCGTATTGAAAAACCTGCTGCTGCAGCACTTTTCTGCTGCTCTGTCCCAACACTAATGCCCCAGGTCCTGGGCCTGCAGATGCACCGATATGTTTCCAAATAAATAAAAACCCCACCATGCAGGGAGCTTTTCAGAAGAGAACAGTGAAGACAACACATATCTGGCTATAAGACGATAAACAGAAAATAGCTGAAACATGCAACTTAATCTGCATTTGATTCATTTATACATCAGCAGCTGTTTTAAATGTTAGACATTTAAATGTCTAAGTTTACAAAACTGTGGCTGCACTTTAAGTTTTCATAAGGAATTGCCATTTATTTTTTATGACTGAGTCAAATTAAATCATGAAAAAAGAAAGTTTCTTTGGCATTCGTGTAGTCGTTCATGTTTTACGAAGGGTTTAACCCGCGTCATGCCAGACAGTGATGATATCATATCACATCCACAGAGGGTGAGATCAGTATCAAGTTTACGTTTCCAAGATTAAACTCTTGTATCTTTAGTTCACTGACTATATTACCTTCTTAATATAGCTCATTATTGTAAACTGGCAGCTGTTTTGTCTGCTGTTCCTCTCCTGTCCACCAGTGACCCCGCCCCTCCGGCTCACCTGATCCTCCCCCTGTGTGCACACCTGCTTCTCATTGCCTCATTAACCCCCCCACCCCCCCACCCCCCACCTATAAATACCTGCACAGCCAAGCCGCTCTCTTCACTGGGTTGTGCGGTTCATGTTTCACCCTGCTCGCCTGTTTTGTTTGGTCTTTCCCTGCTGATCGCCCACCTGCTGCCAACCCTTATTCTGCCTAGCGGGGAGGCAGAGTCCCAGCGATTTCCTCCTCAGTGCCGATTGTTTGGCTCAAAGTGTCTGCTGATGCAGCTCTGATGCAACGCCGGCGCTCTCCACGAGCTCGCTGGAGTCATGTTTAGGGGAACATGAGACCGGGGATTTGCTGTGGCAGTGAAAACTGAGACTGGATGAATGAACACTGGACTTTGTGGCTCTGGCAAAGAAACAGACATGAATGTGGGTACATTATGGCCAATGCCTGTTCTATCCAATCATGATCGATTAGCTCTATCAGATCAATGCCTCCCTGGTGCATAGACAACCTAAGTAAAGCCTTATTTCATTCCTTATGCTCCCATCTGCTGGATGTGATTGACGCAGTTTTTTTGTTGCAAGCTTGTGCATGGCCGCTAGGGGGCGTTATTGTCTAAATTTCTGTTTGCTGTGTTACAAAGATTTGAGGTTGTTTTGTTTTTTTTCAATGATGATGAGAAGGTTTAAGATTTAATTATCTGTGTTTAATTTCTTTTCCAGCTGTGGCACATCCTGCACTTGCAGTAGCATGCACATGGTGTGTGTGTGTGTGTGTGTGTGTGTGTGTGGGGGGGGTCGTTTTGGCCCATTGCATACCCTTTTTTTTAATACACTCAACTCAATTTAGCCTAAATGGAAACATGTAAAGAGAGAAAATGCAGAAAGCAGGAAGGTCAGGGGTTTCATAAAATGAGAGGACGAAAGAGAGACAGGGGAGTCATGTAGGGAGACATACAGTGAAGGAAGAAGGGAAAATGTGTTTGTTTGTGTGTGTGTGTGTGTGTGGGGGGGGTATTTTGTGAATGGGAGATGATCCACCTGCCTGTCAACCAGGCATGTTCATCAGTTTGTCTATGGAGCAGCAGAAAAAAGGAGCAAGTCTGACATCTGGTGTCTGGACACGGAACAGCAGTTTAAATTAAATCATTTGGATTCATAGTCTCCTGCTTGTTGGAGCTGAAACCTGTTCAGTCCCTCCAGTTCCACATAACAAAGTCATGTTATTTGTTCTAGTTCCAGGGTTCTGGATGATTGGTTAAAGAATAGAAATAAAAATAGGCCCTGATGGTTAAAATAATGTCTATCTGATGACATAATCATCAGCGGTCACTGTCACTGCAACAACATTGACTTGTGTGAAAAATGGACCCAATCAAAACCTGTTCAGGGTTGTCAGGTAATTATGAGAAATCACTTCTCCCCCCCAACTGATATTAGTCTAATATATCCTGCAATTTGTCATACCTGCAGAGATCACATGGTTTTTAATCCTGCAATAATCTTTGCACCCTCTTTGAGATGTCAGATTATATAAACTTGAGTCCTTGTGAAGGTAAAGTCTTCTGTGAGAAACCTTGAAGTTATTTCCTTTCCAGTCAGAAACATTATTGACGTTACATCAGTGCTGCACAAAAGTACAAATCCTCCATGTGCTCAAAGACAGTGTATTACTACTACATGCTCTTATATACAGTATTTACACATATGTTTCTGAGGCCTTGTTTTATATTTCATATTAAACCATCAGCATCAGAACAGTCAAACAATCAAAAACACAACAAAAGCTGGTAAATATTACATATAACCTCTGAGGGAAATGATGGTCAAGTTGTTCCTCTTTTTTTCATGTGTTTGTCTTTTAAACAAAACAGAAAAGTCATATCATACTTCATTCAAATATAAGCTAAAAACATGTTTCTTCCTGAAAAGTCATTCTTTTTAAATAAACGTTAATTCAGTTGCAAACTTGTCAAAATGCTGACAGCGTGTGTGTGTCCAAAACACACACTCGAGTCGAGATGAAAGGATGTGTGTAAAATGACACACCTCTCCCTCTTCTTATCAGCGCTCGCCTCGTCGCACGCTGTTGTCTCCTGCTCAGCAGCAGTTGCTGGCCGCCTGCGTCTGTTTCTCCCCTCCCAGCCACAGGGGGGCGCTGTCGATCTTGGCGCTCTGGGCCCTGGTCTCCGTCGACGCGCCCTGCATCCCCCCTCCCTCGCTGGCCAGGCGCTTGTGGATCTCAGAGGCCATGGTGAGGAAAGCCCTCTCCACGTTGTCAGAGCTCTTAGCGCTGGTCTCCAGGAAGGGGATCTTCAGAGACAAGGCGAGGTCCTGCAGAGAAATGGGGGGAGGGGGATCGAACAGCACGTAACAAACAATAACAAATCTCACTGGTATGATTTCCAGTTTTGTTTTTCATGCTGCACCGTGCGTGGCCTGTCACCTGAGCAGTGGCGGCGTCCACCACTTTCTTGCCCACGAGGTCACACTTGTTTCCCACCAGCAGCATGGAGACGTTTTCGCAGGCGTAGCGATCGATCTCGTCCAGCCACTGCTTCACGTTGTTGAAGGACTCCTGAGCCGCAGAAGAAGAGTTAACGCTCAAACCCTCCTGCTGCGTCGGCGGCAAAAAAAACGCACGCGCTGACCTGCTCGGTGACGTCGTAGACGATGATGATGCCGTGAGCTCCCCTGTAGTAGCTGGAGGTGATGGTTCGAAACCGCTCCTGTCCGGCTGTGTCCCACTACGTTGCGCACACACACACACACACACACACAAACGATCAGGGCCATGCCGTCCCACCGATCAAATCTGACCAAGAAACTCTTACAATCTGCAGTTTCACCGTCTTCCCGTCCATGTCGATGGTCCTGATCTTGAAGTCCACGCCGATCGTGGAGATGTAGCTCTCAGTGTAGGTGTCATCCTGGGGTGGGTGGAGGGGGAGTGACAAATATGATCAGGATCGAGCAATGAAGTGCTTAAAATGGTGTGTGTGTGTTTAGAGGCCTACCGCGAAGCGTAGCAGCAGACAGGACTTTCCCACTCCAGAGTCACCAATCAGGAGAAGTTTGAACAGGTAGTCACTGCAGCGTGGAGACACACACACACACACACAAATGAAGACGTACTTCATATTGTACATGCAGTACATAAAAACACAGATGAGGCACGCTGCACAGAAAAACTCTAAACAAAATTGTAATATTATTCTATTATTCACCATCTTGGCAGAGAATTTAATAATAATTAATTATAATTCTTGCCTACTAATAGGATTTTGTTATGACAAAAGTAGGAGCATATGACTGTAATTTAGGACCGACTGTGAAGTCAACATGGCTGCCAAGAAGCATCTGCTGCTTTTAATACATTTGTTGACTTTTCTGTTGTGTTGCGTATTGTCCATTGTTTTTAAAGTGCACATGATTGTACTTACAATATTTTTTTAGGGATTAGAGACAATGTGATAAACTATAAATGCAAAAAAAATCCTCCAGTGTACTTTGTGTAAAGTATTAGAGCAGAGCACAGCAGCATGAACTGGCTGTAAGGCCTACAATACCCATCAGCCTCAGCGGCCTGGAGATTCACCTGTGCAGAAAACAAAGCAGACTCTTCTTCTTCACAGTTTAAACTAAATCCATTCTGTACTTTACATTTGACAACACATCCACACTCAGACACAGTGGAGTGAAAGTTTGTGTTAGCATATCGCTACTTAAATGTGGGACAAAGTTACTTGAAGTTACTGCACTTCCAGGTCTGATGCTCATTAATCATAAGATAGAAAACAAAGAGCCGAGGACAAAACACGACTCCAGGATGTCACAGTGTCCTAAAGCGTCCATGTCAGCAGCCAGTGTTGTTGCGCAGATGTCCGTGCATCCTCCAGGGGTATACAGTATCTGTTGTGTACATTTACACCTCAGTAAAACATGAACCACACAGCACACAGAAGAGAAAACAACACTTACTACTCAGGATTCATGACTGGTGGTGAAATCCCTGCAGATGGATCCTGAAAACCTGAAAACCGTCAGATTGTCTTCCAGCTCTGAGTATGTGTGTGTCTGTGTGTGTCCTCTTTGGAGGGCAAATGGCAGAATGAAGCAGAGCTAACTATCCCACAAGCTGACTGATGAGCTGCCTGGTTCTGAAGCATTATTTATTAATAAGGAGCGAGCTCGGGTTACACAGGGGACAGCACCTGGAACCAAGACACCGACAAGAACAAGCGCTCCCTGCATCGCCTGCTAACTTTACACCTCACCCTTCAACTCATTTCTCTACTGTTTTAACTCGCTGATGTGTTTGTGCTGATCTGTCACTGTTGCTGCAGCGACCTGCACCGCACAGCGCCTCTGCTCCCGACCTGACGTCACATCAAACCGACAGCACGATCCTGTGCGTCATACGTCAGCGAGTCAAACTCCCAAACAAACCAGCAGGAAGTGCAAGCACAGACAACCGCAGGCTGGCAGCTGCCGTCTTACAGATATTAAAGACGGATTACGACACACAGGCCTTTTACTTCTTTAATATTTAGAAGGTTTTCTTCTTTAACAGCTGAATCTTCTCTTTAACCGAAGAGCATCCCATCGTCCCTGGTCCAAGTTCTTAACTTTGCTTTGTTTCATTTCATTTTTTGTGGGTTTTTGGGGTTTTTTTCTGCTATAACATATATTCACCTGTTATAAGTATAGTAGTAGTAGCAGTTTAAACACTTCACTGGCAGGGAAAACCAAATTTGAGCGGAGCCTGATTTGTCTGTAATAACTACTCACTGTGCAGGAAAAGCGCACACACATACATAAAGTAACTATGGAGAGTCAGAGCTAAAGCAGGCACACCTTCTTATCTAATCTCTTAAAGCAAAAAAAATCTGTGAGATTAACTCTTCATTTTTATATTTCAGATATCATGGTTAGTGTTGTGGTCAAATCATCATGTTTCACCTAATGTCATCACACACACACGCACAACAAACACTTACAGAACAATACAAACAGGCCAGTAATTGTTTCCCTAATGAGCGGTAAATCGTTGCTGCTCTCGCCGCTGTTTGTCGAAGCACGGCGTCCTATAGCTTTATATTCTCACTGCACCTCTAATGGAATAATGGAGCTGTTCATCATAAACCGAGCTGGGGTTAGTCGGATGAGTCGCACATGATTAAATATCTATCCAGTCCAACTTTATCATCTTTGTCGATTTACCGACGTTAAAGCTCAAATGCTTCTTCTGAGGCTGTAACACGCCGACACCGTTTTAAAAATCACCGGCAAAACACTGTAATTTACAGATAACGACTGTTGGTACAAACTATTGTCTGACAGCAGCTTTAAACAGAAAATATTGTTGATGTGAGTGTGTTTATTGGACAGTAAAACAGATAGTGTGAACCTGGCCGAGGCCGCACTAATGCTTTGGGCCTTTTTTTACAGACAGCTGGAATATTAATATATCTTCCTGAAAACGCTCTGCAAAAGAAAAACACAAAAATATTGGTGTCCTTGAATGACTGATTTTCTTGTTGTCTTCTCATTGCCTCATCCTTTCTCCTCTCCTTGTTTCCTCGATTCCTCTCCTCTGTTTATAGGAATGGTCGGAGGACAAAGCGAAGGAGATGCAGTTTGATTCACCACTGATCTCCGCGTGTGACCCCCCTGGTCACGGGAGCGAGCAGAGAGCAGGGCATTGTGGGATATGCGATGGCTGAGCAGCTGTTGTGGGGTCAGGGGTCAGCAGCCCTAACGACGGCCTGTTGCCGGGGCAGAGGCGGCGGCACGGTGGTTGCTAGGGCCGGCTTTGTGGCGCTCCCGATGGAGCACAGAGGTGGGAAAACTGGGGGAAGGGACAGGGAGAAAGGAAAGAAATAAAGAAGAAGAAGGAAATTTACAAAGAGAGAGGGTTAAAAAGCAAGAGGATGGGTGGGAAAACGAGAGGAGAAATCAAGAAACAAAGGAGGGAAAAAGAGGGGAAGGAAAATTAAGCCATGTTCCAAAAACCAGAGAACTGGAGAAGGGAAGAATCACAGAGGAAATTGGGGAGAAATAGACTATATTTTGATTTTAACACACACAATTAGAAATGCTGAGAGTGTGTTCCCATATTTAACTAACTGACAGTGAATCAGGGAAGAATGTGAAAATAAACAAGTGAACCTAAACAAAGAAACTGAATCAGTCCTGACCAACCTGCTCACAAGAGAGAAGTGACTGCAATCAGATAAGGACGCTGTGTGTGTGTGTGTGTGTGTGTGTGTGTGTGTGTGTGTGTGTGTGTGCACACAGCTGAAAGTGACGACAATCCAGAGTCACACAGCGGAGGTGTCTGCACATGTCTGCACGTGTTTAGGGTGTTTACACCAAGAGTTGTTGACTGCAGACAAACAGGTAGCTGCAGCACGGGGCTCAGATGCTAAACATGATTAGTTTGTGTTGGTTTTTGTATTTTATTCTCCTATTAGTGGGATCTATGGATAAACTAGTTGTTTTAAGAAGTGAACACCTTCAAAGATGAGCGTCAGCCCTTTAATTGTGTAGTTGCTGTTTAATTCTAAATGTGTTGTGCTTGATTACAGCAACAATAATGCCAGAAAGATGTGTCACTGCCCACTGTGTCGGTCCACGCTGCATCTGTGTGAGCAATAACACAACAAGAAAGGGTGCGAGAATAATGGAGGAGGCGCACAAGGAGGGGGCCACAAAAATAGTGACTAATATGTGTGTGATTAGAAGTGAATTCTCATGGTTGTGTGTCACTCGGCAGCTGATTGATGGATCGGGAAAGTCCCAGGTCGTCAATATGTAGATTCACATTTATCTGGGAACTAGTTACACACTGTTTCACTATCTCAGAGGTGTTAGTGTGAGAGTCTTTGTGTGTGTTCAGCAGAGTGTGTGTGCGTGTTTGTGTCCCAGACAGAATGAAGAGTGTGTGTGTGAGTCAGGTTATACATAAACACCAGAGTGTGGGAGGTTCTGTGTGTGTGTGTGTGCGACACACACACACACACACACACACACACACACACACAGGTCAGTGGATGGAGTTAAACCGGTCATTGTTCCTATCAGTGTGTGTCCCAGGAGACCTGGGAGGGAATGGGGATAAATAGGTGCTTTTCACTATTCACCTTTATTTTACCACGCTCCCTGACTCCTGCACGCAGCGAGTTTGTTTGTCAGCATGTGTGTGTGTGTGTGTGTGTGTCTGCATGTGTGTCTCAGTGTCTCTGAAATCATGTAGTGTTGAGTGTGTAAGAGTGTGAAAGAGATTATAGCTGGAAATAAATCAATAAACCAACAAAACAGTTTTTACTGAGCTGTCCTGTTTTATTTTGCTTTGTCAGAACCAGATTCAAAGAATTTAGAATATAAACTTATTTTAATAAAAAAAAAATAAAATCTAAAAGAGAAATCAAGTAATAGGTAAGGAAACTAAGCTCAGATTAAAACACTGGCATGTTTGTGTATGTGTTTGTATCCGTCTTTGTGTGTGTGATTTATGTGGAGTTACTTAGTCACTTAGTGTGTGTGTGCGTGTGTGTGTGCGACCATACAGGGACGGCCCTGAGGCCAATTAGGGGACAGATAATTAACCTCATTGAGACTGTGGATGTGGAATGAAAGCCTTATTGTGGAGACTCAGACGACAGAACGACAGAGATGAGAAGCACAAGAGCTGAATATTCTTAAAATGAACATGTCGCCACGCAAACAAGCTTGACAGGAGTTCTGTGGATATGAAACTAATCTGCCAAATGTTGAGTAAAAAATGAGTGTGTTTCATCGGTTTCCATCTGTATGACATTTACTTGTAGCAACTACAGCATTACTGACTTTTGTTAGGACTTGATTAGAACGTGATTGAATAGCGAGAAAGTATGATACGACTTGTTTTTATTATTGTGGCATTTCACTGAAACCGTGATCTTTCCCCGACCTTCACCAACCAGGCGAGGGACAACGAGAATGTGTTTAACGTTATCTGATTATTCAATTTAAGAGAGAGAGAGAGACAGCGTCGCCTTTGACTGAATAATAAGATGAGCGTTAGGGCAGGATTGGTGCATTTGATAAACACTGAAACGCTGGAAAATGCGAAAATCTAATTTTGTTCTTTCTCTCTGCAATGCGATTTAAATGTTTGTCAGATTTTGATTGAGGATCACTGAGAGCGACGGCTTCTGCACAGTAAAAACACACATCTTCCTTGTAGGAAACGTTTCAAACGTTAACTGGAGGAAGATTTCACATCATCAGCGCTGCAGGACTTTCCCTGCGACTAAAAGGTTTCCTTCTTTGGAGAATTTTCTCGGATTTCCCCCACGTGTTGCCCACATGCACCGCAGTCTTTGTCTCAACAGTGAGTCTGCAGCGCAGCGCTAAGTAACTGCTGCAAACAGAAATTAACTTCCCAGATTAAGGTAATACTGGAGATCAAAGTAGATTAAGATTATTTACAAGTTGTCTGATAAATCCAGCTGTTATGTAACACAGTTATGTAAGTGATGGTGCGTAATGAGTTGTCCTGCTGTAATTGTTTGTATTGAAAATACAACGACTTTCTGTGAGTTTGTGGGGAAACTTTGCAGAAACATGGAGCTTCCCGCTCTGAAACATTTGACAGTATAGAAAGTGTTTGGGGTTTTTTGTTATAGCTAATGTCGTTAGTCTCCAATTAAACCAATAAATCCAGCAGGGAGGAAACTGTGCAGTGTTTCACATGACGCTGAGGGTTTGCTCTCTCTTCACTTCCTCCTTCCTCCTGCCTCCGTACATGTTTATTTCAGTCTCAAGACATTTATCTTTTCCTCTCGTCCTTTCCATCCTTTCGTGAATGTAACCCCACCCCCAGCACTCTGTCTCTGTGACAGCTGGTCCCGCGTTTTCCCGCCAACAGACCAGCTGTCCAGACCAACCAGAGGTATTTGAGAAGCGTGTGTGTGTGTGTGTGTGTGTGTGTGTGTGCCCTTCTCTGTCAGTTTCCATGTCTGATGCTCTTTCACGAAAACACACTTCACAGACAGGAAGCAACATGACACTCACATTAGAAGACCCCCTCTCTTCTGCTCCCACAGAAAAAGAATAAACACACACGCTCACACACGCACACACACACACACACACACACAGCCGGTAGTATTAAGTTAACACACCATCACAGCCTCTCTGTTCACACACCGTTAAAAGTAAAGCTGAAATCCGATCTTGTTCCCCGTCCCTGTGAATAAATGTTGTTACCTGTGGTGCAGGTCAGAGGTCACCTGTCGGCCCATCACGTCTGGCGCTGCGCCGACATCTTCTTCCCTTTTTTTTGCCTCCTGAAGTGTGACTTCCTGTAGCCGGCGCTCCGTGCTTTGCCTCAGCGCCCAAAGCTGCGTGATTCTTCCTCTGCTTTTATCTGCTCTGACCCAGATACACTGAACCAGATACAGTGAGTTGGAAGTGGAATTGTTTTGACCTTCACGCTGAGGTGATGACACATGTCACACTCATTTGGTGCAGGATGAGGCCGAGTCAGACCTCCACTGTTACTTTTTTTTTTAATGCGGCTCCACATGGCAGAGCGGTCCAGGCCGCATCCGCTTCACCTCACTTCTCCTCAGTGTATTGATTTGGTGTCAGCTGCTCATTTGCACAGACCTGAGAACAGCAGCGGTCCTGCAGCACCACTGCTAACTAAACTAAACTAAACATGGTTTGTCTCTGGCAGGAAACACGTGATCTGACCTTTTTCAGGCCAAACTACAAGACACACAACTGTGTTTGACTTCTCTGAGCGACAAACTGTTCTTACGTGACTTTTACTTGTGTGTTGTGTGTTCACTTTCTTACAGTTTTCTTTGTGCGTGATAAGAAATTGCACCGAAGTTAATCCACATGATGAGTCGGTTTGGATCTTTCTTCCTCTCCCGGCTTCATGTAGCATAACTTTTAGAGAAACAACCTTGATGTGTAAAGTTGATTTCTAGATTCTGTGGCATGTTCAAATACAGGAACACACACACACACACACACACACACACACACACACACACACACACATTCAGATACAGTCAACAGTAAACCACATCCAGAATTCTGGCTGTACGCTCTAACTGACGGCAGCTGCGTTCGTTAACCCCTCGTCGCTCAAACATTACCACACAGCTAACCGCACATACACACACGGGCACACACACACACACACACACACACACACACACACACACACACACACACACACACACACACACACGGGCACACACGTAGGCAGAGTAAGCCTCCTAACACCCGTTGTGTCTCGTTAACTGCTCGGATTATCAATGTGAGGCAATGGATGTGGTCAGAGCGGCTCACTTGCTTATCAACAGCATGTGAGTGGCGCACACACACACACACACACACACACACACACACACACACACACACACACACACACTTTCAATTAGCTCAACTGGTTCATGTCAGTGGCGGACATGTGAAAACACATTCACACAGAGCATAAAGACACAGTGTGTGTCAGTCTGTGTGTGTGTCTAATTGTGTGTGCGTGTTTGTTTTTGTGTCTGCCATCAAGGTTTGAGAGTGTACCAGACCACCCCTGAAACACACACACACACACACACCTCTGTCGCCCCTGTTTCTCTTCCTGTAGTAATTATGTCACTGAGCGTTTGGTCTGCAGACCCGTTGACAGGGGACACGTGGAACTGTGAACACACACAAATGCTGTTGCTTGTGTATTGTTTCCCTTTCCCTGTGTGTTTGTGTAAGGGCAAGAGAGACGGGAAGTGTGTTTTCTCCACCGTCACATGCTGAGGAAAAAAAAAAGACACACATTTTGGAAATGAAAACATTGTCATTGTACAAAACTTTTTTTTTATTGTTGGCTGAGGAGGAAGTTGAACAAAATTCAACAAAGTGCAACAGAAACAGACCTAAAAATAATAAATCATGGCGCACAAGAAGAATATGAGTTGAGACTGTAATATTCCTCAAACAAATACATGAGTTTTAACTATAACGCTCTTCTAATCATCTCGTTGTGCCTTCTTCTTTTGCAGTGATTTAATGGCCTCTGATTTGCCCCACCAGCTGTTTATCTATAATAGTAAAGTTGCAAATGATTCTGGAAATTTGCTCAAATTTGTCTTGTCGTTGTGAAAGGAGGAATCCCTGACCTGCTCCGTTGAAAGCTGGATTCACAGTAACCGGGACACATTGTCCGAGGCAGAAGCCGCAGGTTAATCATCTCCCTCAGCACCGACACCTGAGTCTTTCTCCGTGTTTGTTGTTTTCTTTTTTTCCCCCAGGAACAATAAAAGACTGTAAACGGCGGCGGGACCCGTTGTGGATTAATGGGGTCGGTCGTGGAAAAACAGCTCCTGAACAATGGCAGCGGGAAGGGAAACAGTTGAATGGACTGCTGCATGAACTCGGCTGGTTTGCATTGTACAGGAAAACAGGGCAGGAATTCCAAAGGGAATTAATGTTTCTTATGGTAATGACTCCATTAGATATGGCTGGGTGGCTGCGGCCGTAAACAGACTCGTTTCACCGGGCGTGTGGCTGATGATGCTGAATATGCTCTGAAGTTCAACCGCTGAGTATGTTTCTTCATCGTCATCAAAACAAGGAAACAGTAATAGTTGTCTGTTTTGACATGGAACATAATTTTTCCCGTTGAGCGTCACCTCACACGTCTGACACACGTACTGAACACATGTGATGTCGGGTTTTTAGACTTATTCAGAAATTGCTCAGTTGTGGAAAAACCATCACAGCAGCTAAATGGCCAATGACGTTCAAAAGTGTGAAAGTGAGGACGTCTAACCCCTCTGACCTCACTGGTCCATAGCCAACATTCCTGCAAGATTACTGCAAATCCTGCAGTTGCGGAAAATGGATGAATTAAATTTTAGTGTATTAAGACAATTAATCAAGTGACGTCATATTGTTGCTGTATTTTAACCGCAGGAGCTTACATGTCCCGTTACAGTTTCTCAGAACAATGTAATGTACATGTTCTTTTCCCTGGGGTGAAATCTAAATATATAAAATGGGTTTTATTAAGTTTAGCTTATAAGTCCCATTTTATCAAATCAAATTAAATGTTCTTTTTCCTTGTGCTGGAGGTAGAAGTTTAATGCTGGGGACGTCCAGGTCTAAAAAAAAAAACGGTGTCACGTTCACAAGATGTTTAGTCTGTAAGTCGAACCGGTGCCTCAACACAAACTGTACATGTGTGTAACACAGGTGCGTGTTTGAGACGCTACTGCTGACTGACGCACAACTTGATTCATTTTCTGACAAATGCATGGATGTGTCACTCCACATTTTGATGATGAGTTTACACACCAGACGCACAACAGTAGCTGAAACACGTTCAGGGGGTTTTATGGTTTTTGTTTTTTTTGCGGTACTGATTACAGGTGTCTGTCTGTCCTCCACTCTATGATGTAATTCACAAACTCAAAAGCTCTCGCCGCGAACAGCTGAGGTGCACAAACACACACAAACACACACACACACAGACACACACACACACACACACACACACACGACAGCCCCTTTTAAAACAACATACCAGCAGCTGCTGAGGAGACTGGTCTCATTTAACACGAAAGAGCACCTCTCAGACTCACACCCCAGACCCAGTCAGTGTGTGTGTGTGTGTGTGTGTTACTTCACACTGTATCAGAAGACTGGGGCTGTCTGGAGTGAACAAGGTCCAGTCTGTCTCACACACACACACACATTAGTAACCCTCCTCACCAGTTGTGGCAGTTGACAGTTTGGCATCGGAGGTTTGTGCCTGTGTGTGTGTGTGTGTGTGTGTGTGTGTGTGTGTGTGTGTGTGTGTGTGTGTGTGTGTGTGTGTGTGTGTGTGTGTGTGTGTGTGTGTGTGTGTGTGTGTGTGTGTGTGTGTGTGTGTGTGTGTGTGTGTGTGTGTGTGTGTGTGTGCGTCAGGGAGGCAGGCGTTTGTCCTCGCAGACATTTGCAGTGTTGAGTGTGAGTCTGCACAGCGTCCCCAGCGTGTTCTGCACGGTGTCGGTACATTTGCGAAGCCGCAGCGGCTTTTGGTCGAGGGAGCGCGAGGTTTCCGCCAGCCGCCGTTTGACTTTCACTCCGATGCTGCGGGGAAGATTTAACCTGCATGTTGTAATCCTCCTGCAACAACACGGGTCACATGACCTGACTTCATGACTCGAGTCCGACACTGTTTGGATTTGACATGGGTCTGACTGGCTGATGAATTATGAATCAAAACAGTTTGGACCTGACTGGAATAATGAGTTAGTTGAGTGATGCTGGAAGTTTGTGAATACATAATCCAGAAAAATCTGTCTTACAGATGCAGAACAGTATTAGCTACTGTACACAGGTTTGTCAACAACCTGCCTGGTCGTTCGTATTTATCATCGAACTCCAGCATCGTCAGCTGGATTTCAGCAGATAACTTGGTGAGAAGGAGGTTGTGCTTTAGCTCTTTATGGCCGTCTGTCACACGTGTCCATGTACATGGGCCTTATTATAACTGTACACATTTTGAGCGTTGCTTATTTTCCAGTGTTTGGTGTTGAGCAGCTTTTAAGACCACAGGGGTGCAGGAAACATTAAGACGATTGCCTTGAGTTGAGTGGGAAATAAACAAACTCAAAATACTCCAGACGTTCAGAAGTCCAGACGCGGGTATACCAAGGCAACACAACACTCCATCCTCCTGGTACTATTCAACATTTTATTTCCTCTTCCGTATTTCTCTTTATTAATACAGAGGACCTGGTGGGGGATACGTGTGTGAGATGTACAGCGTTTTTAGGAACAAACCACATGTTGAACATACTGTAAGAATCGAAAACACTGACAGTGTGGAAAATAATCCTTTATTATTCTCATAGGGTGAATAGGATTCTCCGCGTTAAGGCGATTTCCAGGCGATGGGATAAAATAATATATGGATTATGTTCCCGGGGATTTAATGAAAGGAAGTCTTTATTGCCCAGATGCCCCGAGGGCTCGCTGGACACTCTGCTGTTGCATCATAGTGAGCAGCTGGCACCAAATGGCCTGTGTGTGTGTGTGTGTGTGTGTGTGTGTGTGTGTGTGTGTGTGTGTGTGTGCCTGTGTGACACGTTGCCAGATTCCAGGAAACAGGAAACTGAGTGGCGGGAAAATTACAGCAGCGGGGGGTCCGGTCTTTTGTCAAAACATAATTCAGTGGACGCTTTTAACACTCTGTTCACCCACCAACCGCCCCCCAACCCAGCCCACCCTTCACCCAAACACACACACACACACACACACACACACACACACACTGCTTCTTTGGTCACCAGATTTTTCCAGGAAGCCCGACCAGCTGCTGCTTCCCTCCTTAAGAGTGAAGTGAAGAGGAGAAGTTTGTTGTTGGGGGAGGAAGAGACGGTGCCGCTGAGGATCAGGGTGAAAAGGATCGTGGCTGCTCCCCCGCTGACCATGACCGTGTGGAGAAAGAAAACCTCGTCCATGACAAAGTTCTGCTGCAGCTCCATGTGTTCTGCATCTCCCAAGTTTTCACATTTTAACCAAACTGCACAAACGTCTGTCCAACTACACGCCTCATGTCCGACACTAAAACAGGCATCTGGTGTGAGCGTTTCCTTTCTAAATGACTTAACAGATTTTTCTCTCAGTCGTACCAGCCATATGTGGTTCACAGTCTGTAGTCAGATTTCTTCATCAACTCTCAGCCTCTCTTCCAGTGCGATAAGTTGTTCTTCCTAGTAGTTAAACAGTACAGAGGTGAAGGTTCCTCTCTTAAAAAAGACAAAGGGAAAAAAATCCCATCATTTGTAATTAAAAAACTAATTATATGTTGCAGCAAGTGTGTAAATAAAGGTCAATCGCAAACATGACACATTCACGTTCAGGTAATTTGTCATTCGATTAGCAGCTGATTGAACCTGCAGCTTCTGTTGGGTCCCATCAGTTTTGTTTTTTTTTTCCGCAAACCCGAGACCCGGCGAACAGAAACAGAGGAGCGAGTCATAATAGCTTCAGTTCACCACACAGGAGAACACCTTTTTCTGAAATTAAACTGAGAAAAGGTTTTCCCGGGGGGTAGAAGCACAATCAGGAGAGAGAGGAAGCCGCCTTGATGGATGGAACGAGGCCAGAGACAAAGTGAAATATCCTCCCCGGGCAGTTTGTCGTGACATGGTGGTTTTGTGCGACCTCGCCGGAGTCAGGTCCCCCGCACGGTGATTTATCCGCCTTCGCGGAACAGTCCCCAACGGCCCCTGGGTCACCGTTCGTCTCTCGGCCTCGACGACACGTTCATTTCTCAACGGCGGTGTCACCATTAATCTCTATAAGTTTTCACTTTAATCAGCCGTTTAAAACTGTTCCACTGCTATCAGGGCTGGAAATATTTCCTGGCACCTTTAGAAAAGATCCCATAAATCACCAGCAGTTTAAGAGCAGATAGAGCTGCTGCGGTCCCGGCACAAACAGAGTAAAGTTACAGAAAGAGCAAAACGCTCACTGTCTCCCGCCGCAGAATGAGAACCATACATCAGCAGGCTGGGACGGGGCTCCGAGCGCTTATCTTTGCCGCTTTTACAAATGACTTGGCGGATCGAGCCCCTTCCTCACCTGTCGGATGATAAAGTTTACGATAAAGCCGTGTTGTAATTGTTG
The DNA here is from genome assembly GCA_016785225.1 of Psettodes erumei. Lineage (NCBI taxonomy): Eukaryota > Metazoa > Chordata > Actinopteri > Pleuronectiformes > Psettodidae > Psettodes > Psettodes erumei. The sequence continues at coordinate 247,119 of JAFBJZ010000003.1, read as the reverse complement.
TTGCCGTGGGTGTGGGTGGGTGGACAGAACAAAGGAATGAACAAACAACATGATGGAGGTAGGAAAGTAGGAGAAAAGTAGCGGCGCAGCAAACGAGCACAGCAGGTTACAACAACAGGCTGACGACCACTCAGATCGACCCTGAGGTGGAAACGACCTGAGAGAGCTGACATCCATGACAAAGAACATGCGAGCAACACATTCCAGAAACAACGGCCCTCTTCATACCCGGCATTAACATAAATATTGACATTGATATTGAAATTTTGACCCGATCACAAGTATCAGTATCGATGTTGAAGTTCAAACAATCTTGCGCACGGCAAGGAAACAACCCAGTCTGCAGAATTTTGATTTTACTGTTCTTGTAATTTAAAAAAAAGTCAGATGTACAAGCCTGTGCAAGGAAAAAAAAACAAGTTCCCAGGGTGCATTTCAGTGAGAAACATGCTAGATGCATGTGAAGGGAAAGACAGGTTAAAGATTATTTATTGTAGAAACCCCCATAAATACATTTTCTGTTATACTTTCAGATCCAGGCTACTTATTGATAAATGCTGCAACGAGGGTGCGGCGTTAGGTTCCACACATTTTGTATTTAACTACAGGGCTGATCCGTGTCTCTAATTGGGTTTCTTTCCCATAGCAACAGTGGCTTAAGCTCGCGGGTATTGTCCCGGAGACAAAGCAGAAATGATCCAAACTTATCAGTCGTGCTGCGAGATGCATGGCCGCCCCGTTTGAAAAATAATGAGTTCACTGCACAGCGGCCGCGCGGGTCTCGGGTCGAGTTCCCGTCCTTGATTAAGCCAGAGAGGACAGTTAGATCAGATCCTGTGTGCTGGTATTGTCCACAGCGCTATGCTGCGCCGTATATGGGGACATATGGAGAAGCCTCTGGACAATGGCCCTCTTGTCATGCTGGCCTCAACAAAGAGGCCAAGACAGGCTCAGACAGGAGGTGGTCGACAAGCGTGCTGTGTGTGTGTGTGTGTGTGTGTGTGTGTGAGAGAGGGCCGGACAGAGATGTGTTTTTCTGCATGTGGTGGTTTGGACATTGTGATTAAAGAAGCCTGCAGTATATTACACAGTAATTCTGTGTATGTTCTTTTATTATTAGATTCATATTTTAATTTCCCTTCCACATATTTCTTATTTCTTAACAGGAGGGGGGTCGTGAGGTTGAACAAAATGGTCGTTTATCGTATCAAACGGGCTCGTTCTTAACTTTCAGTGTGATTTAAAGGGGAGAGTTCTTGTTGCAGAAATACCTGCTACCTCCACACGTCATCCATCCTCCATGAAGACACGTCCATCTGTGATACACGCTTGGTGTTTCCAGCTCTTTTTCACTTTTGGCAGACGGACACGACTTACCCCACATTTGCCTCCATTGTCAACATGTTGCAAACTGTAAAAACCAGCTTCTGTAAACCCGCCCCTCCCGCGTCTCCACCCAAACCACTGCTAACTGACATGGGCAGAGATGATACCCAACCAAAGTTCAAATAAAACACCAAAATTTAACGCAGGCGTCACGCTGGAGCGATGGTTTTCCCTGATCAAACCCGATCACAGCTCGACATCAAAGTCTGTCCTGTGTCCTGAGGCATCTCGGTGGATTTTAACCTGTTGACACATGTCCAAAATAAAAGGCTTGTTGCTTTTGGACAGCAGCCACTTTGCAACTGTGACTGTAACAGTAACAAAAACTGGAAGTGAAAGATTGCACCTAAGGCTTGGTCGTGCTCTCTGGTTGGATATTGCCTGATCTGAATGGTTGTTTTTGACAGTTTTTAGAGGAACTTTATTTAAAATGTGAGAAAAACTCTACAGTAAGGTATCCAAGAAGTTCTCAAGTAACTGATATGTCAAGCCCAGTGTGGGTATTACAGTAATACTAGCAGTAAACACTGCATGAATCACACACACAGTCAAAGGACATTTATCTCCATGACCACGTTGTGGGTTTACCTGAACCGTCACACTTTACAACCTGAGCTCCGCAAACCACAGAAATACACAAGAAAAACCTGCAAACACACAGACACACACACACACACACACACATGTCCTTCACACAGCTGTGCTGGTTATGTAAGAACAGATTCAGTTGCTGGGAGAGAGAACGGATGTGATAATTGATTTACATGATCAAACATGAAAAAAACTAAAGCACATGCAGGGAACAGAGGGAAGGTGGTGTTAGAAAGAAAGAAAGAGAGTCGGTTACCAAACCAAGCGGCCTCAGGGAGGAAACCACACTGGATTACAGTTATTTAACACTGAAAACACACACACACACACACACACACTCCACTGTAACGTATCAGTGAGGCGGTGTGATAAGGAACGTTTTTACAGCCTCTGTACAGTGAACTGTCACTCACTTCTCACAGCCACAAACAGCAAACCGCTAACTGCCCCGGTTGCTTGTTCCCTCATAATAGATAAATAAATATAAGAGGTTATGTGACAGACAATGTGCATTTCTTCCATAAATATCATCTTCCACCCGTTAAAGCCAGGACAGACAAACAATCTCTTCTTCTTACTGTATCTGTTGTTCCACAACTGACCAGGTGAACACCAGAGATTTGACTTCTGCACCGGGATGTCAGTGTAAATTTATGATTACAAGTCGTCTGCCAACACCAACATCCATATATTGTGGATTAATAGCATGACCTGTGTGATTGGCTGTTTCTCCCGGGCACGTTTGAACAAACTCATATATTTTCTAAAAGCTCAGTTTAGACTTTTTATTTTATTTTCTTTTTTAATTCTTTTTTCCAGGGACTATTTTAGAAAAGCATTTTTTTTCAGGATGCTTTGTGTGGACGGAGGGCCAGATCTCTTATCGCTCCGTCACACACACATATTTAAACATTGGCAGTTTCACATATCATTCCACCACATTGTTTCAGTGTCACCTGCTCAGTAAACATGGCTGCTTTTACATTTTTCTCTTTTCAGCCACTCCAAACTTTTAGATGGGCTCGACGCCTCCGCTGTCTGAAACGTGTCCCTGTGTCCATACAGAGACACAATGTGCAACACAAACAGTGCTGTTTGAGCTGCTATACACAGTGAGTTAACCTTGATTTCTAATAAGCAAGATTCTCTTGCAGACGAACTGTGTGGACAAGAACAAACTCCACTTCCTGGTTTAATTTGCCCACGGTGCTTCTGCATGTTCTGAATAGGCTATTTAAAACTGTTCATCAGCGTCTGTCCAGATCTTCTCCTTCAAGGCCCAAACATACCACACACACACATAAAACAGTCACATCACATTTCCAAAGTCTTTGTTTTTGAAGTGTGTATTGCTGGGCAGCGGTCAGCGGTTGGCACGTTTCCATCCCGTTAGATTTGAGCCACGTTTATTGACCCGAATTTGCATCTCAACACGACAACAAGCTTTGAGATGACACAGCGTGACGATGAAAACAGCACTGCTGCAGGCGTGGCTGGGCCCTTCGTCTTATCTGCCTGACATGTGGGGCCATGAATGCAAAATATAAACTGAGATAAGCGTGAACTTTTAATACATTCAGAATTTTATGACAGGAAAAACACGTCGTTTATGTGCATGTGATGTGGTTGAATGTTAATAATGATGACAGCGATCTCGGGTTGCAGGAGTTCTTTGTCTAGTTTGTTTGTCTATATTTCAACAAGTGGCCTCATTTTTGCCTCCACGTTTGCTCTTGAAATACACAGTCTGTGCTGACAGTTAGACAATCTGACGGTGAGAACATATCATGAAGAAATAATGTCCCGCCTGTTTTTAATACGCTGGACTGAGTTTTATTAAAGTGGCAACCACTTGTTCTGGGGAAAAAAAAACTTTTCCATCATGTGCTGAAGAAACTGTTTTTCTTTGCAGCTGGTGTGGAAGCTGTTTTATTGAAGTATGCACTTCAGAATTATTACTCTTAAAAGTTGTGATCACTCATAATAATGTTCCCCAGCGTCCCGTTTGAGTCCTGCATAAAATGCCCGCCAAATCAAAAGAATGGTGGGACCCGTTAGTCGCATGATATGTCACATGTACTTTTACATTACTTTGCTGCATTTCACGTGCACTAATGGCATTTAATGTGTTTTGTTATCTGCAATACTTATCATTATCTCCTCAGCTGTATCGATTGTGAACAAAGTGAGGGGACGGGCTGCTTGGAAGTAAAAAGGAAGGAGAAGAATGCATCTTTAAGGATTTGGTAATGAATGGGTGGAAAAGTAGCTTCATTCAGCCTCCCTCCTCTTCTTGCTGTGCCCACCCTGCCCCCAAGCACACCGTTACAATGCAGGACCCCTCCCCCCGTCCCCCCCAGCACACACACACATTAACACACACTCCCTGCCCTGCCCCCTTGAGACCACAGACTGGGGGTGGGTGTGTATGGGTGGGTTTCCCCAACTATTTAAGGAGATTCCAGCAGATGGTCCAGAAACTTTCCTCCTGTCCTGTCCCGTCGCTCTCTCTCCCAACCCTCAACGGACCCGGCTGCCTCATTTCTCTCCCCTTCCCTCTCCCTCTCCCCCCCATCTCTTGGAACAAGTAGCTTCTCTACAGAACAAGTTTTTGGTGGGACAAACTGAAATCTGTGAGGTTTTCCCAGCCCTCGTCCACTGTGGGATCAGACGTTGGAGCGAACCATGCCCTCTGACTTTCTAACACCTTTTCTGGAACTGGATGAGGTGTTCTGCAAGGTGAGAACAACCAATGCAACATTTAGACGTGTCCACAGACGACCTGCTCTGTCCTATGATTCCTATGATTTCCAATGCTTAATTGTTGGATGTGTCTTTTTGTGGAGAGTGATGAAAAGTTGAAAACTAATGCACATAAATGCAAAATTCCCTCATTAATGAGGATTGGAGGTTGATGGGAGTTTGTGACGTTCATCTTTGCTGCAGTTTTTGGGTTAAAGCTCAAATTTACCTGTTGAAAATATTTTAAAGGATCTTATCCTTCAGTATTTTGTACTTGCAAAAGTAAAGTGGCTGAAACCAGTACGGCTAAACACTGAATGGAGTTTTATTTTTGGTGCATTTTGAATTTCTGCATGCTTACACCACTTTGCAGCAACCCTCAATCAGAAATGGAGGGAAATGTTTCTGCAGCACAAAGTTTCAAGATAAAACACTGTCCCAAACTTTTTCTGGTCAAACTGACTAATACCTCCTCCTCCTGAGTTCAGCTCGGCCCTGCCAGTCTTGCTCCAACGCTCGAGGAATGCAGTGAGCTCACATCTTTCCCTCTCTCCCTTTGTGTGACAGAATTTCCGCAGCCTGGAGGCGACAGATGGCTCGTCTGCCGGCGCGCAGCAGCAACGGCAGCAGCACAGTCAAAGGGTCCTGGGCTTCCAGCGCCGCCATTCTCTCTGCCCCGTGACCCTCCCCAACTCCAAGTTCAACAGCTCCGAGGCGTCGGAGTGGGGCCTCAACGTGGCCTCCAACCAGCAGTGGAGCAGGGAGGGCCAGCTTCCCCGCTCCTCGCTCAGCCACATCCCCTTCAGGGTCGACCGCTCCGTCAGCATGATCGAGGGCAACGGCGGCAGCCTGGGAAGCAGGGAAGACAAAATGGCCACCGTGTCCCCAACGGTGCTGCTGCCACCACCGGGCCTCTGCATCAGCAACGCTTCTCTCTCCTCCGCGGCCTCCAGACCCCCGGCCCCGTCGCCTCACATCTCCACCCGCTACAAGACCGAACTCTGCCGCACCTACGAGGAAAGCGGGACCTGCAAGTACGGCACCAAGTGTCAGTTTGCCCACGGCATGGACGAGCTGAGAGGCCTGAGCAGGCACCCCAAGTACAAGACGGAGCCCTGCCGCACTTTCCACACCATAGGCTTCTGCCCGTACGGCGCCCGCTGCCACTTCATCCACAACGCAGACGAGCTCCACGCCGGCAACGCCGCCGCGCCGCCACAAAGGCAGAGGCTGAGGCCTCCTCTGCTGCGCCACAGCCTCAGCTTCGCCGGCTTCTCCTCTCCGCAGACCTTCCAGCCGGTGGAGGAGTCGCAGCCTTCCTCGCTCCTCTTCACCCGGGCCTCTTCTGTCTCGCCTCCTCCATCCTCCACAGGGAGCCCAGAGTTGCTCTCCCCTCTCTTCCCTGAGCCGGGAGCATTGAAGCATTGCCCCTACCCGTTCTCCGGCATCACCGACCTGGCGGGCGACAGCAACGACTCGGCCCTGCGCTTCTACGCGGTGACCGACTCCATCAAGTGTCCCACCTCAAACTTCGCCCCCAAAAACCAAAACCTCCCATACCACCTCCCGCAGCAGCTGCCGGCCTCCCTGAGCAGCCTCCCCGGCCTCCAGCGCAGCTCCTCGGCCGACTCCCTGTCCGAGGAGGGCTACACCTCCTCGTGCTCCCTCAGCTCTTCCTCCAGCGGCACAGAGTCGCCGAGCTTCGAGGGCCGACGCCTGCCCATCTTCAGCCGCCTGTCTGTTTCAGACGAGTAGGGAAGGTTTTACTGTAGGGCTGAATTTAATCAGGGATAGACGGTCTCACTGTTTTAAATCTGCGTGACCAGGATCTGATGTTAAGTTTTAGAGTAAGAAGAAACCTCCTCTGTCAAAACTAGACATTTTCAAACAGATGCAAGTCACAAAGGATCAAAACAGTAGGTTTTCAGTTCCCCCCCAAACGCAGCCGTGTAAACGTACCTAACTTTGTGCATATTGCATTTCTCATCCAAGCAGCTGTAAGCGCTGCTCAGTGTTCGTCCAGTTTTAGCCGACTTCTCTTCTTGTTTTTTCGTTTTATTTTTTTTATGGTTGTTCTTTTATGCCGTTGTTACTGCTGTATACTGTTGTATACCCATTTTTTTAGAGACTACTTGGAGGGTACTTCACTTAGCTCAGCCTCTGCTGGTCCTGCTCAGTGTGGGAAGTTCTGTGTGAGAATTTCCTGTGCCCCGATTTAAGATGGATTTGAAGATTTAGTGCTGTTGGGCCGACGAATGACTGGTGTGCTATCCACTTTTTTTACCATAGCGATGTTGTTTGTGACAGAGCTGCTTTCTTCTTTTAACTCCTTACGAACTGTATGAAACCCACCTCTTGTCTTTGAGTTAGAGGTTTTAAAAAAAAAACTGTATGCCATCACTAATTGATTGATTGATTGATTGATTTGCTGGGGCCATTTTAACTGCCTGGCAAGGATTCAGCTAAACTGCCTTAGCAGCAAAAAAGAAATAGCACAAATGTAGGCGACCCACACTGACTCTCTAGTTACCAAAGTTGATGTTAGAGCTCCCCTAACCTACTAGTACTGCTAACACCTAGCCTAGCCTTTAGCCATGACAGTTAACATACAGTGTTGTGATTCCTTTATTGTTGCTTAACACTTTTTATGACTTATTTATTGCTTTTTATGATTTTCTGTCAGAGTTCGTTTGGCTATTGTGTTTTGTTTTTTCTTATGATGCCAGAGAAATTATGCTTTATACTTATGCATTCATGTTGTCCGTCCGCTCAGTTTTACACTGTCCAGTAGCTTTAAGAGGGCTCGCGGGGGGGAGAGGAAAAGGTGGATGAGAAGAAGAAACTTTTTGGCATTCTATATGTGTGTTGCCTTATTGGCTAACGGGCCTGGCAGAAATCAAGACTCGATGAGTTTTCGCATCTCGACAGGTTCGCCGGCGGGTTCTCTCTCCCGAGCGGAGGTGACTACCGGTGAACGCTTCGCAGCACGAGCGAATTCTCCTCCGCTGCTGGTGTGAAGTCTCAGCGGGTCTACTCTCCTCTCCGCTAAGCCTCACACCTCTTGACTGTAACAACATTATCTTCTCTAGTTGTTATCTGCTGTTTTTAATACAAAGCGGTGTAAAAATTCGCCGCACATTCAGAAAATGTGAATACATTATGACCATCATTTAGGGAGCAGCACGACCAGAAAAGAGTGTTAATATTTCATCTCCCATGTGTGACTAATCTGAGCGTCGATCAGGACTGTTGTGTTGCTGCATCACAGTGTTTGTGTGTGGAAAATGGCTCTCGCCCTCCTCTCTTGTGATGTTAACACACAGGTGAATAGGTGACCTTTGTTTGTAATTGATCTTTATCTATCAGAATTGGCTTTGATGAAAGTGCGTCCTTAAGGCCAACTTCTGTTGCACGTTAGCTAGCTTAACTCTGAGCGGCAGGTGAAATCAAGTGAGTTCAAATGAAATAGGGCAAAAAAAAAATGTTGTTTTTGTCTTTGTCGTGAAACTGGCTGAACTTGCCCCGACGAGTCCGGAGACGCTTCCTGTCGCTGTAGCTTATCGTTGGCTCAACTTGACGGCGAGCCGTTTTTGTAACTTGTTAACTTAAAAGTCTTATTTATTTTGTTTTTCAAAGCAAAAACCTATATTGTGTTGTTTGATATTGTGTTTTTTGTGGTTTTACATAATTTAAGTGCATTTATTGTTTACATTCCATGGGTTATGTTGATATCCTAGCTCTTTATCTTAATATATTTGTCCATCTTGATTTCAAAATAAAAGTCTTGAAAAACATGGGAGTGAGGTCTGGAGTGATTTTATCAAATCCAGGATATTTTATGTTTTTTCTTATCCTATCCAGCTCTTTCACTCTCTTCTCCCAAATAAGCTGTTGATTCTGATTCACATCTTCCGAACTGTTTTTTCATTGAAACCTCAAATCCCAGTGTCCCAGAACACTCACACTTTATTGTTCTCTGTGAGATCATGTCTAATACATCGGAGGGAAATGACTCCTCTCATCTAAATTAACAATTGAGGGCAGTTACACTCTGCACAGACAACATACACAACATCTCTTTGTATCACTAGAAGAAAATCTGGAATATGAGGGAATGCAGAATCAAACTTTTACACTTGTTGTTGCTCATTGATTTCTGTGGAAACTTTGGACTTGAGCACTTAACTAAATATTTTAACTCTACAGGATTTGTGTTGTTGTCCTGTGAAAAGTGTGAGCAATGGGGGTCCAGTTCCCTGCAGCAAAAGTTCAGCTGACAGCGCTGAGCAGGAAATCTTTGTGGGTAACACGATGGGATAAATGAGTTTTCCCATGAGCCGCGCTTTAGAAAATTTCTGCCACCACCCTTGGGCACTTTACGATCATCTGTGCTCTCACTGACACACAAAAAAAGAACAAAGATTAACTCTTTCTCTAACTTGCGTTTAGGGAATCTCCCAGCCCTCCCCTCTGTGTGCATGTGTGTGTGTGTTGTGTGGGAAGAGGAGGGAGTTTTGTAGCAACTCGTCTGAACAGACCAATTTAGAGTGAGTGACACTGAGGAGAATGTTTGGGCAACAGATGCTCGAACAAAGACTTCCCAGCGCACAATGGGGACACAGAGATACTTGTGACTGATTTCCATCTATTCACACAAAGTGGAGCAGAAGTTGAGGTCCTCCCCTGAGTCTGTGTGTGTGTGTGCGTGCACGTGTGTGTGTGTGTGTGTGTGTGTGTGTGTGTGTAAGTGTTGGCATTCAGCTGGCTGAGGATTTCCCTCTGGTGAATGAATATCAGTAGAGTGAAGCATGAGCAGACTCCCACAACCCCCATGGCTACTTACCATTCAATACCCGTGGATCTGTGTGTGTGTGTGTGTGTGTGTGTGTGAGCATGCATGAATGTGTGTGTGTGCCTGTAAGACCTTAAAAAGGCCAAGGGCCATCCCTGTGCAGCCCCCACCCCACCCTGACCCCTCCCTCCCCTCCTGGTCATGCAGGCCCCTTTTGTGTTTCCCTGCTTTCCCTTTTCAGTTGAACATCTGTATGCTAATGCAGCTCAATGGGAATGGACTGGAATCAGCCTGGGAGAGCGGGTGAGGGGCAGCTTCCCTGTGTGTGTGTGTGTGTGTGTGTGTGTGTTTGTGTGGACAGAGACGGGTGAATGAAGTGATTTAGGAGAATTCAGCAGCAGGAGAGGGTTTGTGCCGAGCTTACAGAGAGAAGAGTGAAAAAGAAGAATTATTGGGTAACGGGTATCTCAGGAGGGAACGAGTGTGCAAAGTGTGTGTGTGTGTGTGTCTGTGTGTGTGAGTAGGTGTCTCTCTGAATCACAAATGTCTTGTACCTCTCGAATAAGGCTGCAGCTACACTAGTGTGTTTTTTTTTTGATAGGTACACAAGCCGCTCCACGTAGGGCTGATAACATTGCTGCACATATACATTGTCTCACATCTTTTAAACAATACGTTGCCTCTTGCACATGTTGGCAGCTGTAACATTGTAAGAAGACGAATCCAACTGAACAACAGCTGCTTGCAAAGGCAACAAGGTCAGCAACACTTGTAGTTCATTCTCAATGTTGCGTTACCATTTGTTTTCTTACAGAAAAGGGGTCACATGACTGGAACGTGATGAACCTGGGAAGGTTACCTTGTGACTGATAAGACCCAATCAGGACGTGAACGTTGGTGTCTGCATCATCATCTGTTCCAAAAGTCTCAGTTTCTGCTCCTCCAACTAAAGTGTTGTTTTTTTCAAACATGAGCGGGGCCAGCAGTGATTCCTCCAAAAGTCTGAGACGAGCTGAAGTACAAGCTGAGTTCAGATGTTTCCTGTTTGCCTGCAGCTCACTACAACCATGTATGCATCTGTGTGTATTTTAGTAATTTAGGGCATCACAACTAGTTTGGAAACCAATCAGGGTTGTAGCCAGTTAATTGAACATTTCTGCAGAACACAGTGTCTGATAAACATTATCATTCACATCAGAGTGTCTCATGCATCTTTAAACGTGTCTGAAGGGGAAAGTAAAGAAAGCGGGTCAGTGCATGAGAACACACACACACACACACACACACACACAGCGTCATAACCCACAGAGACATTCACACAATCGCTTGCTCTCAGTCCTGTAATTGCTCCTGTTGACTGGGTTGTGTTGCTGATGTTGTCTGGCCTTTTACATGAACTGACTGCAGTCATTGGTTGCATTGTGTGTGATTGTTTGCTGTTTACAGTCTCTACCTCCTTATGCACTGTGCCGCTTTTAGTCCCAGTGGGAGTCTCCTGCTGCAGAGGAGCAGTAAAGTCATGCTGCTGGGAACAGAGCGAACACTCGTCTCTCAGCAAGCGTTGGATGTACCGCTATGAAGCCGTGCTGGTTTACTTCAGCACATGAATGGACCTGACGTCTGGAGATGACGTGGTTTTTATTGAAACATGTATTTCAATGCTTACCAGAGGTTAATGTGAGGCCTCAACAGTCAGAGCTAGACATATCACTGTTACACTCTCTATCTCTGTCTGTCTGTCTTCTTGTATACAAATATGTGTGTTAGTGTGTGAGTGCAGATATAACTACTGTGACATACTGCAGGACTACTGTATTTAAATCCACATGTATACATACACACATTAAAATAAAATATCACAGAAATAGAAACTGAAATAAATATCAACCAATACATTGCAATGTAAGGCAGCACAGCACCAGTGTTGTGTTGTGTTATAAGGGAAACACACTTAGAGCTCTTCATGAAAAACATCTTGCAAAAGAAATATTTGTGCAGCTTCCTCTGCAGATCCATATGTAGCACAGCAGGTGTTACCTGATAAATCTGCCTTCTGCATCATCATGCTTTGTCCTCACATTATTTATATCCACATGCAGCAGCCCATGTTCTTTGCAATTACTGTGCATCCATCTGCTGCACTGCTCCAGAAGTACTTAAGAACTGGCTGCGCTCCACATTTTATCAGAATGCTTTACCTGCCAGAATGAACATATAGTAAAGCAGTAAACTTCATTCAAAGGACTAGTTTGGTAATCTGAAGGAATGAGATATTCAAAAAATCATTTTAGATAATGTTCATTCTGTAGGCATCATCAGTCATCAGAACATACATTTTGGTGAATGCATATTAAAATTATACACTTTAGCCATAAACGAGCTGTAGTTGCATGTTAAACCTGTCAGCACTACAGATTACATTCCTTTGAGCACTAATGTAATTTTCACCTTTGGCCGAGAATCAGTGCTGATGTAGAGGTAGTGCCATCTAGTGGAAGTTTCAGTAAAATACTGTGTGTGTGTGTGTGTGTGTGTGTGTGTGTGTGTGTGTGTGTGTGTGTGTGTGTGTGTGTGTGTGTGTGTGTGTGTGTGTGTGTGTGCGCGTGTGTGTGTGTTTTGACCACAAGATGGCGGTAGTATTCATGAATTCCACCCGTTGATTCGAATTGTTTCTTTATATGATTTGTTTGCAAAACCTTTAATATGTTACGTAACACGTAACTAACTAACTTAACTTTGAAATAGTTGAAATGTTACAGCGAAAAAGTATAAAGAAACAGCGACCGCTAGATAAAAGAAACACTACATATCCCAGCGGCCGCATGAATATGACGTCACAGGAAGTGCGCATCTTAGTATAAAACCATTTCCGCGTCTAGCGACGGTCCTTTCCTGTCAACGGCCTTTTGGAAGATGGCGGTGCAAATCTCCAAGAAGAGGAAGGTTAGTGTCGTTTCATCCGCGTTTCACGACCAAAGAAAGCGACTTTCTACAAAATGGCGACAACTCGGTTACATTACGACCCTTTCGTGCTCGTCCCGGTGTCGGCCGAGCCTGTGCGCCGCCGGCCCGCGGAGGATTAATCCAGATGCTGCCGGCGCCATCGATGTCCGCATTTGGCCCGTCACTAACATGGCTCGGTCCACCGTGGCCGGAGATGTGTGGGTAGCCCCAGGACTCGCGGACACGAGACACGGCGCCCGGTTAAAACTTCCAGACGTTGCCGTGTACGCGGAGGTTTTATCACGCACCGAACACGACGTGAAATGCGGCCGCGCGTCGCCTCCGCCGCCTGAAGCCCTGCTAATGTGGGCTAGCTGTGGAGTTAGCCTCGCAGCCAGGTGAACGAAAGCCCCCAAAACCCAGATAAACCAGCACAAATCAGTGCGTTTAGCGAGTAAAAAGTAGTTTCCCTAAGTAAACCCGTTAGAATTAAGCATCTGAAGGCGGCCAACGGCCGTGTAGTCTGATTTAAATGAATGAAAACCACTGACAGTAGCATCGTTTTGGGTCCAGTGGCGTGTACAAGCTCCTTGTAATAGACCTAACATGTGCTTCCTGGTGAACGAAGAAATTATTTAACATCCCCACGAACTGGATACTTAAACCGCTGATATGACACGTGTGTGTTTGTGGAGTCTAACTACTTATTTTACCTTTGTTGGATACAACAGCCCAGTTGCTGGACCTATATGTCTGTAAATGAGAATGTGCCTCTGCTGTCATTTCATCCTTGTATTCAGTGTCTGCAGTGCATCTCCAGAGATTGTCTTTACAGATCATACAGCCTTTAAACAAATGCACAAAAATATAAAGTGGACATGAGCACTGACACTGATCCTGTTCTGCCCTCAGTTCGTCTCAGACGGTATCTTCAAGGCCGAGCTGAACGAGTTCCTGACTCGTGAGCTTGCCGAGGATGGCTACTCCGGTGTGGAGGTGCGTGTGACTCCAACCAGGACTGAGATCATCATCCTGGCTACAAGGTGAGTGTCAGGGCTCTCAGGTGGTTGAACACAGGTTGTTTGCTTGAGCATGCAGTCAGTTGTGTGCACTAAAGATGTCAGGGTTCAGATGCTGAGATAAGAGGTTGATAAGAAGAAAATTGATCTAACTCATGACAACAGCACATCTGGAAACATAAGCATGACAGAACCGGTTCACATTTTGGTGTTGGGGGGTCTTGTTGCTCTGGAATACAGTGTAATCCTAAATGCTGTCATCTGTTTCTAGGACCCAGAATGTTCTGGGAGAGAAGGGCCGTCGGATCAGAGAGCTGACCGCTGTGGTCCAGAAGAGGTTTGGTTTCCCCGAGGGCAGTGTGGAGGTAAGAGGACCAGGATGAAGTACATGAAGTTAAAGTGTCTTCTCACTGCATCATTTATTGCAAAACAACAACTGAGCCTTGCTGCAGGAAAGTAAATGCTGTTAGTATTTATATTTGTCCTTAACATCTGAACAAAATGGTAAAAAGTCTCAACTATTAATGCAAGTGTACATGTTATAGATCAATATGAAGATAGCCTTTAATGTAGGTGCAATATAACTGGTTATATGTCAGGATTATTTGATCCTTGCTGTAGTTGGCAGGGCTCTTGCAAAAACAAAAGAAGAAAAAAAACTTTGAAGAGACATTTGTCTCTGAAAGTGAATAAGATGAACGCAGGTGCAAAGCTCCTGGATCTCAATGGTCCTCCCTTCTGTGATGATACGATGACGAGACAGAACAGGGCTCAGTCTGGCTCTGCGGGTGACTGGTTCAGGTCCACGTTCTGTGGGCTCTGTCCTGGTCCCTCAGATCAGGGAGTCCTATCCATGTGAAGACACAGAGGCATTTGTCTGAGAAGGGTCGGAGCGTCGGGAGTGTACTGCATTTCCCCCAAAACAACCGACCCCATGGTGCTGTTTTCTGGTAGCAGGTTGCACACCAGCTCTTTGTGGTTTTGAATTGACAACGTGCATCATGTGTGACCGCTCTGTCCTCCTCTCTCTCTAGCTGTATGCCGAGAAAGTTGCCACTCGTGGTCTGTGTGCCATCGCTCAGGCTGAGTCTCTGCGCTACAAGCTGCTGGGGGGCCTGGCTGTTCGTAGGTAAGTGGTGGGCTCAAACCATCCAGCTGCTGCAGCTCATTATGTCCTGACAGTGTTCAGAAATGTGCTGTTTAATTAGCAAAGCACAGTTATACCAGAATTACAGAAAGGATTCATGTGGAAAACTCAGCCCCCATCCAGTTTTTGGCCACAACGTAGTTTTGTTTGTCTGGTTGTGAGTTTGTATTTCTGTGTGAAGGTGTAACAGTAAGTGACCTGCACCTCTGCAACAAATGCAGCTTAAGGTCTGGGCTTTGGTGTCTGCGGAGACAGCAAGGGCTGTGATTGGTCGGCTCTTTCTGTTTTCTCCTCCCACTTTGTGATGGTTGACAGTGAAGCTGGTTGAAGAGTAGGCTTCATAATCTGCTGCTTCTGCAGGAGCTCGCAGTTTTTTTGCATGATGAATAAATTTTTAATTTAGAGGAATGGTCTGAGAGACAGGCAGACATTTTGTATTAAATAAAAAAACAAATACTAAGAAGTGGGTCAGACACGTACATCAAAAGCCGGTATGAGATACAGTTGGGTCCAGAAAGTGGTGTCAGGCTTTTGTGAAGTGAGTATCAGGAACGGTCACGTTCAAGCCAAGTGAGTTTTTGTCCCTTCGGTGATGATACGATGACGAGTCGGAACAGGACTCAGTCCGGTTCTGGTGGCAACTGGCTCAGAGTCACGTTCTGTGGTTCTGCTCCGGTTCCTCAGAGCCGGGGAGTTCTTTTCGGTTGAAGACATCGAGGCATTTGTCTGAGAAGGGTTGAAGCAGAACAAACAGGGATTTCGCTGCTTACAGTGGAGGCCTGTCACCAACATGTTAACACATTTAATAGAACGAGGTGGTTCTGCACATTAAAAGTAATGAGTACTGTAGATGAAGCTGAAGTGAATTAATAACAGAACGACTACTGTTAATTCTGCACATCAAGTTTAAACCCATCTTGAACTTCCAGCGGTGCAGGAAACACTCGCGTCTTAATGTTCTCATCCCATCTCTCTTTCAGGGCGTGCTACGGTGTGCTGAGGTTCATCATGGAGAGCGGTGCCAAGGGCTGTGAGGTCGTTGTGTCCGGCAAGCTGAGGGGTCAGAGGGCCAAGTCCATGAAGTTCGTGGACGGCCTGATGATCCACAGCGGAGACCCCGTCAACTACTACGTCGACACAGCTGTCCGCCACGTCCTGCTAAGGCAGGGTGAGTGTCCGGCTGAAGGCCCCGCTTAAACGACACCGCTTTTCTCTGTTTGGGACTCTGCCAGCTTCTTGTCTGTGCCGATTTTGACCCGTGCGCTGTCCATCCCCAGGTGTGCTGGGCATCAAGGTGAAGATCATGCTGCCCTGGGACCCCAGCGGCAAGATCGGCCCCAAGAAGCCCCTGCCCGACCACGTCAGCATCGTGGAGCCCAAGGAGGAGCACCTGCCCACCACACCCATTTCTGAGCAGAAGGGGGCCAAGCCAGAGGTGCCCGTCATGCCCCAGGGAGCACCTGTGCCCACCGCATAAGAGGGTAAGGCTGGGGTCATGATGTGAAGAGACGCTAACGCTAAAATGGTCAGTTCTGATGGAACCCTGTTCGGTTTAGACACAGCGTAGAGGCTCAGTAACACGAGAACATGGCTGGAACCTGGAGATCTTTATAATGCTAAACAAACTGAAGCTGCCTCCAGACATGTTGATAGCACAGAAGCTTTGGCTGAAGCTGGTTCTGTGTTTCCATCATGTGAGCCAGTGGCTAAATGATGCAGGTTGCAGTTTATCCGTTTGCTTCATGTGAGGATGTCAGTGCAGGAACAAGTTGTCCTCGAGTTTGTGTCCCTTCGGTGATGATACGATGACGAGTCGGAACAGGACTCAGTCCGGTTCTGGTGGCAACTAGCTCAGAGTCACGTTCTGTGGTTCTGCTCCGGTTCCTCAGAGCCGGGGAGTTTCTTTTCGGTTGAAGACATCGAGGCATTTGTCTGAGAAGGGTTGAAGCAGAACAAACGGGGATTTAGCTGCTTAAAGCTAAAGCTGCTCTGAAGTGTACAGATCAATAAGAATTCATTTTGGCTACAACCATTGATTGGTTTTGTTACCAAGCAAACAAAGCATTAATGCTTCTTTGGTCAGAAGGACCAGAGTAACCTCAGTGTCTGAAGCTGTGTTTTTTAATTCAGATTGTCTTTGTGATTATTTGCAGGTTTTCAACCGTTCCACCTCATGGAAGGAAGACCCTGTGATTTTTGTGTACAAAAACAATAAAATCTGGAAAATACATTTAAACATGGTGGTGAGCCTTTAAAATGTTAGTCTTCTTGTCACTCAAATATTAATTAAATGTGAAGCTCATATTTCATCACATTCTTAGATACACAATTTAATAAAGCACAACAGAACATTTAAGGTGAGAAAAGCCTGTCATACTCGGACAGGAAGTAGTAGTCACTGTTCAAGTTTTAGCAAAAAAAACATATTAGTTAATATGCGATATTAGATCAATTTTACACGTTTGGATATAGATTTCATATACATTTTGTTGGGAACTCCCTTTATTTTTACCCCGAGTATCAGTCGCCCGGCACGATTCGCTTTGAAAGACACAAAGCGTGACAGTGTAAGGTCACGTGACACCCACCTGAATTTAGGAAGACAGAGGTGTCACTCTGCTGCTTTTCCTGGGAGCGGAAATGACAGTAAGTTCTCAGGTTACAATAAGTATCACTTATTAAAAACAATGAAAATATTTTGTTTGACAAGGAACAAAGTAAGACTTTACTGATATGATATCAGTATTATGACATTTTGCTTATTTATTTAAGAAATATAAACTTCGGCAAGAACCCGGAAGTATAATGTTGCCATGGTTTCGGTGAGTCACAGTGGGCTGCACCACGATTAGCCACCTTAGCTTTCTTCATTTCGCAAAATGAAGTCTTATTGGATGAGCTGACGACCTTTAGCGACTTATTTTGATATTAAGAAGTCTTGAAAACAAAGTTCCTGCCCCATCCGGTGTATGTTATCACATTTTCCTCATAAAAATTATGAGATAGCTTCTCGCGAATAATGAAAGCGTCTAATAATCATAGGTCTCCAAGGTTTGTGAATGTAAAGAGCATCCGTAGACATGGGAAACGCAGTGTTAAATTTAAAGGGAGCGGTCAAAATCATAAAGATAAAAACACTTCACATATGCTTGCAGTATAAATATAAAGTTGTTGGGTAATTCTCAGTTTGCCTGTCCGTATCAGAAATATTAAAGAGTAAGTGTAACCTCTGGGATGGTTCAGAGAAGACCGAGAATGTGGTCAAAGAAATTTCGAGCCGCGTGACTCATCTTCTCGAGCACTGAAGTGCCATGTCCGGGTCAGGCCACGCCCCCAAGCCGCTTACCTGTTGAGAGAGGGAGAAGAAAGCTCCCAGCTCCCACCTGGACAAGCTGAAGACACGATGAGTCTGCCTGACTACAAATCATCCGACAAACAGTCTACCCCCGCATTTCCAGTGAGACTCATTTTAACATCTATATTTTCTATAATTGTTTAATAATTAGTGACGCAGCGATCTTAGCTTTCTACCTGCTGAGTGACTGATCAGCTCTACTTTTACTTTTAGTTGGTCACTGCAGATATTTTCGCCGTCTTTCCTTTTTTGAGCGAGTTACAGACCTCAGAGAGTTTGTTTAAGGCGGTTTTAACAGCCCACACCTTTTGCCACAGTCATGTGAAATCCAGCCTCGAGGAGGAAGGATTAGACAGAAGATTAACTAGTAAATGATACACCTTCAAACACGCTTGAATGGTTCACATGAAGGTGAAGAAATTCTTCTGAGCTGTTGGTGGGCGCTTTAGATGACATAAAGTGCATTTATGATGCTGCACAGGTTTGCTTGTGTTCAACTTGCCTCACAGCTGTTTCATTTGTGAATATTTAAACGGATCGATTAAAACCTTTATCGGTTCTGTCTTTCCAAACGCTACGACATAAGGCGCCCAATAAGAACAAATAATGTGTTTTTATCTGCATTTACACATTAGTTTATTGATTATCCATTATGGATTTTACTTTTTCTAAGACGATAAAGTTTTCAACAGCATATGAAAAAAACAAACAAACAGATTTTGGATTAGTGACTGAGATTAATGTGAAGTTTTTCATCTGTAAAGCTGCTGCCTCTGGTCTTATCAACCTGAGCTAATCAACGTGTGGGTGAGTCAGGCTGTCCACCCTTCTCCTAGCTACTCCAAGTCTTATTTTGTGTGTCACTGTCATTTAAGCTGCAGTATCAGTTACATTTTGTGTATCATATATACTGTATAATGTTAGTCCTTTAAAATGATCATCACAAAGTTTTCTTACTTAATATAACCACCATCTAATTTATCTAATAGAGTTCAACTCTCGCTGGATTTCTGAGGCTGATACTCACTGTTGAGAGTTTGATAACATGAGCAAACATTATTGATAAGGATCATTTACATTTATGGTGAAAATACATTATGTACTGGGAGTTGCCACTGCTCTCGTCGTAGTTGGCCAAGAACAGCATCCAGACAGGCAACAAAACTGATTTATAAACCAAACGAATGCTCGTTCTCCCTCAGCACACTCCCGTCGTGCAGCTAAATGTCGGGGGTCACCTGTTCACCACCTCCCTGTCCACCCTGAGGAAACACCCTGACTCCAAGCTGGCAGAGCTGTTCGGCGGGCAGCCCAAACTGCGCACAGACGCGCAGGGACGCTACTTCATCGACCGGGAAGGTTCCCACTTCGGAGCCCTCCTGGAGTTCCTGCGGTCGGAGCGGCTGCCCACAGAGAACATCCCCGAGGTTGGCCTCGTGCGGAGTCGGTCACGAAGGAGCCGTGTCCGGCGAACTGTCTGAACCATGGTGTGTTTGTGCAGGTTCACAGGGAGGCAGTGCACTACAACATCAGGCCGCTCATCAAACGTTTGGAGGAGACGCCGCGGCTGTTTGGAGAGCTGGTGGCAAGGCAGCAGTTCCTCTCCAGAGTCCCCCACTACAAGGAAAACATCGAGGTCAGAGGTCACACTCGCTGATGTGGATGTAGAGTCCCTTGTTCATAGAACGTCGTCTCAGGGTGATGAAAGAGATCGTTTGGCTTTTTTTCCTCTTCCAGGTGCTGATCCGTATCGCCCGAGCCGAGGCCATCGCCGTGCGCCACTCCACCATCATGATCTGTGTGCTGCGCAGAGAGGAGGACTTGCGCCACTACGAGGACGCCACCAGCAGCCTAGAGGCGGACAAGGAGTCGGTGGTGACGTTCGGGCCCTGGAAGGGGACCCCCTGCGTCAACGACCTGCTGGACTGCGTGAAGATGGACATCGAGAGTCAGGGCTACAAGGTGAGCATCCAGCCCCACGTCATGGAGAGGAGCTTCCTGTCCAGGAGCTACGACTACTTCTACAAACTCATATTCACCTGGTGGTGAGGAGGAGGCCGCTGCTCCTCTGTTTTCATTCAGAGCAGACGTGGAAGATGCACGTCCTGTTTCTGGAAAAATAACAGGAGGCATTTTGATAAATCCTATTTAACTTGTAAAAGACCAGGTTGCCACCAATCATGCACCCGTGTACAAAAAGGGGGGGTCTTGGTTTTTAACAATAACTCTTTTAGACACAAGGGGCCAGTACAGAATCTGTAAATAAATCATTTCTTCTGTTTTTTTTATATAAATGATGGGTCCAGCAAAGTATTTTTATATATCCTCAATATCTCAATATATCTTTATAAATTATCTTATGCATTTTAGGCGCCTATAAATATGACTTAATATCCTGTGTAATGCCAGTGAAATCATGTTTTACTATTGATAAACGTTAATAAACAATAAACTGCTCAGTTACAAAAATCTTTTTTTTTTCCACCAGCAAAGTTTAGAAGTGGGTTGCTTAATATTTCACCTTTTGTGCAGCTGATCAGCTGCAGGAGAAAGGACATATAATGTGAACAGCTGCATTATCAACCATGTCATCATCCATCTTGAAACCATATGTGTTTCAATAGCATCTTACAGTTTTTATAAGGAGAGCTAAATTTAAAAAAATTGTAGCAGGGTGAATGAAGTCACTGAGGAAATTATTGTGTCATACAGACAACATGGCCCCAACACACATTATAAGAAATCCAACGGCTGTGGTGGCAAAAAGTTGAAGAGTTTTCAGCAGAAGACAGCCTCGGTGTTCAGGGTACACGACAGACCACTTCCTGTGTGTAAGTGTGAAAAATTATGGGCCATAAAAAAACCTCCTGCCTGCTCTTTGAGTGTTTGGATCAGGGCCGACAGTCGGCCCAGTGATAATACATGTGAAATCATTCTAACGCGACCTGAATACAAATGACATCTTTTTGTATTTGATGAAGATTTTTTTGAAGATGAAATATATTCTGCATTTGCTCCTGAATTTAGGACATTTGCCTCTGAACCACATTCAGAGCTTTTAAATAGGACACAAAACCTGCTGACTGAGTGACTTTTAAGGGGCACCACCACAGAGTGACAGGAAACGTTAGAGTTTTTAAATTAAAAAAAAAAAATCTTCTAATTTACCAACAACTGGGGGAATGGAATGGACAGTGGTGGCTTTTACTGGAGCCATCTCATAAATCATCTTCATCTGTTACCATCATCATCATCATGAGTTGTGATTGGAAGCTCTGGAGAAAACTTGTAAGTAGATCATTATTTTATTAAAGTTCTTTTTTTGTAAAACTACTGTTTACAGGGAGGAGAATGAGCTTTCATATACAGTATTGTGACATTGGCATATTGATGCTTTCATACTGCCAACAATCGTCTGCATTCTTACAGGACAGCATACAAATCTTGAAGGCTGATGTGTGTGAGTGTGTGTGTGTCGTTTTCACTTCAGTGTAACAGGATATGAGTTGAATAGTCTCGAAGGAGCAGCATCTGCAGAGGAACAATCAGAGCTGCTGAGGTGAAAACATAAAACATGATGGGTATAAAAAACCCAACAGGAGTTCTGTTGCTCATCAGTCTGCTTGGAACAGGTACAGGAGGTTGGTTTTCTTCTTTATTTTCTCATTTTGCTTTGTTTGGGGCAGCTGTAAAAGAATTACTTTTTTAAATGTAAAAAGTACTGGTTGTGCTCCTACTCGAGCTGGTTTACTCCACTTTGTATAGTTTGGTATTTAAAGGGTTACAAAATAAATCTGAGGGCTCATTAGAAGTCCTGCTCTATTAACCTGGGATTATTTTTGGACATTTTTTCAAATCTTTGCTTTATAATTTGCTTGATAATTTGATGAGTTTTGTCTGCTGGCAGGAGGAAGCTTGACTTGTCCGTGAGTCTGACAGGGTCTTTGCTGTTTCCAGGTGATGGAAGAGACGCTGTGTTTGTGTACAGCAGACTTGGACATAGCGTCCTCCTGCCCTGCACCAGTCTGGTGGGCCCAGACTGCTCCCTCGTCTCCTGGATCTTCGAAAAGAGAGGCGAGGAGCGGCACGTCCGCGAGGTCAGCGGGGGGAAGGTGAGGGCGGAGTCGGACAAATCCAGCCGCATGTCCGTCACGTCCAACTGCTCTCTGCGCCTCTGTGACCTCAAGGTTGACGACGCTGGCAGCTACGCCTGCCTGAACCAGGCCAGCGTCGTCACTGACGTCTACCTGTCTCTGCTCACCGTCACGACACTTTCCAAAATGTCTGACCTGCAGCCTGGAGGGAGCCTGGCCCTGACGTGCACCCTGTTCACGTTCTATGACACTGGAAACTGCGGGCCGTACTCCAGCACGTTCAGCCTCAGCTGGGTGGCGGAGGACGGTGCTGTGCTGCCCAAGGAGAGCAGGTTGTCAAGCTTGAAATGTCCTTTGCATCCTATGTTGAGGAAAATTATGTTTTTTTAATGTTAGTTCAACAACATTCAACAATGAATATTAAAGATAATATACCTTTATAATGATCATAATACACCCTTACATTTATTATATTGTTTAATTTAAACTTTTTTTTAACCTTACTTGTAACAGGTGACATTATTTTATATATATACTATATATATTATATATATATATATATATATATATATATATATATATATATAGATTTATATATATAATTAAAATATATATATATATATATATTTAAGTAATTAAAAATATTACAAAAGAAAACAACTAATCACAACTAATTAAATCCACTGCTGTGGGTGCCAGTTTCTGCCACAAAAATAAATACGTTTTTTCTTTAAAGGGTAAAAAGTACACTAGTATAATTACTTTTGTCATGTTTAACATTTCATCTGCTGTTTTTCTTTTTTTCAGAAATGGGCTTCCATACATTATAAGCAAAAACCCTGTATTAAATTATCAGTTTAATTATCAGTCTTCTTAACATTGCTTTTACTGTAATTCATGTGATTTGCCAGTTATCCAAACATGAGGAAAGGATTAAGTCAATACAAACTTTACTTACTACATCTTATCACTGGATTCGTTGACATTAAGATATACTATTATCAATTTAACGACTCAAAAAAGCAAAAGACAAGACGTAAAAAGCATGAACCCCTTATGAATGACAGCTGGATGATGTGTCTTTGATGATCTCCTCCCTGTGCAGGTATCAGCTGATTAGCCATACTCGTTGCAACATCACTCTGGTCACAAAACTCCAGTGGGAAGACAGAAACAGGAAGTGGAGATGTCAGGTGAACACCACAGGAAGCAGCAGGGTGGTGTTTCAGGACTTCACATCTGTCTTTCTGTTGCAAAATCACTCCACAGCCCAGAATCCGAATCCCTCACCCACAGTGGCCTGTACGGTCCAGCTGCCCATCAGCCGCATCCTGCTCTGCGTGACTCTGCCGGTCCTGGTCCTCACAGTGGGATTCTTCACATGGAGAGCAGACAAGAGGGCCAAAATACCTGCGGTCGACATTGAGCTCCAGGAAATCAGATGACTGTTGATTACTGAATCTGTCCTTGACCTGTGGCAGTTTGCAAATGTATCTATATAGTATTATCAAATCCAGGATGAGCTGCATTGCTTTTCACAAGCAACAGCATTTGGAGCTGAGTTTATTCATTAGTTAAACTGTGTATTTTAACAGTTTGGTTGTAAAACTCTTTACGTTACAGAATACAAGTTGTGTGTTAATTTTGTCCTATTTGTATCTGAAGTCTCTATATTCTCTAAAAATATTGTGTTAAATTCTATCCAATGTACTTTGTTGTCTACAATGACGTTAATAACAATAGTTAATAATAATAACTACAGCTGAAACTATTTGTCAATTAATCAATTAGTTCACTGATAAATAATCCGCCACGGGTTAATCGTTTTAATATGAGGGTTTGTCCCATTTCCACAGCTCCGTGAGATAACGATAAAGGGAAAGTTTTAATATTAACATTTTTACACACAAAATGTAGTCTGTAGTTTGGCCACCCGAAAATGTTAATATTAATGATTCTGTCGCCGGATGCTGTTATCAAGAAAAAAAATAAAGGGGGCAGGGGGTCATTTCATCGGGAAACTAATATACAAAACGCGTTTTACTTGACCGGCCGTAGCTACGGGAGCCGGTACGGGAATTGTTCCGTGTTGCTGCCGAGGAGGGACACTCAGCTAACAAGTCTCTCCGCGACCATGGCGGCGCACCTGAAAAAGCGAGTGTATGAGGAGTTTTCCAAAGTCGTACAGGTGAGCGCACGTTGCTGCGTCACCGCCGCAGACCCAGAGCGCGGGCTGAACGATGCGGTCGGGAGTCGCTTCACCTGCTAATGCTAATGATGTTGCTAATGCTAAACGGCTAACTCGCGCAGCTTGACAACAGGCAAACCGCGACCAGTCACAAC
Source organism: Psettodes erumei (assembly GCA_016785225.1). Classification (NCBI taxonomy): domain Eukaryota; kingdom Metazoa; phylum Chordata; class Actinopteri; order Pleuronectiformes; family Psettodidae; genus Psettodes; species Psettodes erumei. Next base: position 222,707 of record JAFBJZ010000003.1, on the reverse strand, counting down.
ACAACGCAGGTCACAAACCCGCTGTTTTACGGTTGGACTCGGTGAGCCTGGACTCCGGTGATCGAGCAGCCCCAGACGTTAACGTCAGTCAACTTTTAACATATTTGAAGCGGTTAGTGGTTCCTCATAGAACCTGGATTGACAGGCGAACCTCATGTTTATAAGCCCGTAAACACCTGGGTGTTGCTTTCTGACTTGTACCGCGGCGGACTTGATGGTTACTGTTTCCCCCCAAACCGACTGGTTTGCTCAGTGTTTACAGAGTTATTATGAAAGGTCAACGTGAACTTTCCAGGTGAGTGACGTCACGTCAAAACAAAGATTGCAGCGCCTGCCTGACGTCTAAGTGTTTGGGGTTATCACATTACTGCGAATTTGACAGGGTTATGTTGAGGTACCAGAAGAATCAGTACGAATCAGTGCTAGAGTCAGACTCAAGTGATGCTGTCTCCTTTTATGTAAAAAAAAAAAAAATCAGTTCAAGCTTTTGCATGCTGACAGATTCCCCATGAAGAGGCTCCGGCCAAGAAGCTGCGCCTGTCCAAACCCAGCAAATCTGCAGCTCTGCACATTGACCTCTGCAAAGCCACCAACTCCACAGATGCTCTGCAGTACCTGCTGCAGTTTGCACGCAAGCCCGTGGAGGCAGAGAGCGTGGAGGGTGTGGTCAGGATCCTGTTGGAGCACTACTACAAGGTAAAGAACCACTGAGAGATTAAGAAATATAAATATAATCTCTGCAAAGATCAATACCTCGGTTGCACTCATAAATAGCCTATTATGTCTTTTAATGGAACTGTATCCTGCATGAAGGAAACAAAACAATGCTTTGCAGCTGTATGGACTACTTACAGTATCTTAAAGTTTTATTCATTCTAAACTGAGATAAACTGATAGAACCCGTCTGATGCTGGTTATGATGTCCTCTCCCAGGAGACAGATAATTCAGTGAGGCTGAAGATCGCCTCTCTGCTGGGTCCGCTGTCCAAAACGCAGGGCTTCATCCCCGACTGCATCGTAGACGACGCCATTAACACGCTCAGCAATGAGAGTAAGACACATTTACACAGTACTCACCCCTGCACATGTGTTTAATCTCACCCAACAAATAAACTCAGGCTGTGAAAGTTCAAGATTAACAAAGCGTGTGTTTCTCTGCGTGTCTGCAGAGTCCCACCAGGTCCTTGCCCAGCTGCTGGACACTCTGCTGGTCATCGGTACACAACTACCTGACAGTCCTGCAGTCAGACAGAGGCTCATAGAGGTGGCCTGCAAGGTAACACACATATACACAGCACTCATCATTACATGTTCACACACTCATCAGGACCCTCCGCACAAAACAACCCAACACTTCCTTGTTTTTTTCTCTTTCTTCCCCCCCAGCACCTGGCTGATACATATTTTGGGGTGAGGAACAAGTGTCTGCAGCTCCTGGGATGTCTCGGCACGGTGGACTCTCCTCTGGGCAAAGACAACGAGGGGCCGGGCACATCGATAGGTGCCGGCCATTACTTCATATAATAATATACAACAACATGGGCGTGATGTTAAACCAAATCATGTGTCCAATGTAGAGAGGAATGTACCGCATGTCACACAGTTTCCAAGAATGCGTTCCCTTAGAAATATTTAGAGTATTTGTGGAACTCTACAAGTCTTTAAAGTGTCTGCCATTATAATCAACACTCAGTTAAGTTATCTTGTATGGGTCATGGTTGTGATGTGTCATTTTCCACATTACCTGGTGCTCCAGGAGGAGCGAGGGACGTCCAGAGTATCATCAGTGACTACTTCGGAGACCAGGACCCGAGGGTTCGAACCGCAGCCCTCAAAGCTATGGTAGGACACGTAACAACCGTAACCACACAGCACAGTGAGACAGGCCGGACACTCCTGTTCCGCTCATGACTGGTTTCATGAAACTCATTCTGCGTGCTGCCGATTGTTTTCCAGCTGCAGCTGCATGAGAGAGGAATAAAGATTCATCAGATCATTTATGACCAGGTAACAGCTGCCTCTTTCATGAGTTTTACTGTGATTATTATGCATGCGAGTGATATTACAAGACACTTTAACAAAATAGTAATAGATCATAATGATAAGTGTCAGCCATGAGAAACGGGTTTTATGGATTTACTCATAATCATCCTCTGGTGGTGGTGGCCATAGCAAACAGTCACAGCTGTAGTGGCTGTTCAGGTGTAAATGTGTGTATTTACTGTATTTCTTTATGTCCATCTTTATCCCTGAATGTCAAAGAACACATGAATATATCTGTGCATATTTGAGCCCGGGGAGTTGTTGCTGTAATTGGCTGATTCTTTTAAAGTGTTGTGTGTTGTTGCAGGCCTGCAGGTTGCTGTCAGATGACTACGAGCAGGTCCGCTCCGCAGCGGTGCAGATTGTTTGGGTGCTGAGTCAGCTGTACCCAGAAAGGTGAGAGGACCCCGACGTTTGGCGGGACGTCCCGTCAGCTTTACGTCATTAGGGACTAAAAGGTTTCTCCCTGGAGGACATGATGGAGGTGTAATAAGCACGGTGTATGTAACGAGTGTTCCTCAGTTAGACGCTGACGTTAGAAGCAGAAACTCATAGAATATTGATTTGCTAATATTTTTGATTTGGTTACCAACATCTTTTACTAACTGGCTACAAGGGTTTGCCGTGGCCTTGCCTGACTTGTAATTCACTGTTTTCTCTGACCAATCAGCATTGTGCCCATCCCATCATCCAATGAGGAGATCCGACTGGTGGATGACGCATTCGGGAAGATCAGTCACATGGTCAGCGACGGCTCCTGGATGGTGCGGGTGCAGGCCGCCAAAACGCTGGTGAGGGAACCGGATCAGACTGACACACACACACACACACACACACACACACACAGTGTTCACAGGTATTTTTAGTCTCAGCCTTGTAGAAAGGAGTGAAGTGATGGAAGATGGAGAAACAAGTTGACACCTAAACAATAACGCAGTTTTCCCTCCTCATGGTGAAGCTTTAACGGCAAACTACGGCACAAACACCACGTTCAAACTCATTGAATGTTTTTGTGTGTCAGGGTTCGATGCTGCAGGTCAGTCCTCACTTTCTGGAGCAAACTTTGGATAAGAAGCTGATGTCAGATCTCAGGGTGAGTACTTGTCTACTCACAGGATTCCTGCTTTTTAACAGAAAACGTGGACGCGAAACAAGAAATTTTTCAGCACACTTGCACTCACTGCCTCTTCCTCCTCCCCTCTTCTGCATCCAGAGGAAGCGTACGGCCCACGAACGGGCCAAGGAGCTCTTCGCCTCCGGGGAGTTCTCCTCCGGCAGGAAGTGGGCCGACGACGCCCCCAAGGAGAAACTGGACACCAACACTGTCAACCTCATCGCCTCCGGGGCCTGCGGTGCTTTCGTTCACGGCCTGGAGGACGAGATGTACGGTATGGGAAACGCAGTGCAGCATATCTTTTATTTTTCAGCAAAGAATTTTGACCCTCTATTGTACACTCAGGATTAGATCTGCTGCTTTGCTGTACATCCTGTGTTTAATGGTCTGATGAGTCGGCTGGTGTTTGCTCCGGTGTTATTTCAGAGGTCCGTATCGCAGCGGTTGAGGCCTTGTGCCAGCTGGCTCGGTCGTCTCCGAGCTTTGCCGAAAAGTGTCTGGACTTCCTGGTCGACATGTTCAACGACGAGATCGAGGAAGTGAGGCTGCAGTCCATCCACGTGCTGAGAGAGATCTCGACGCACATCACGCTCAGAGAGGACCAGCTGGACACGGTGCTGGCTGTGCTGGAGGTGTGTACAAAGACACAAAGACACACAATCTGTCCGGTTACTGTTTCCACACACTGAAGTTGTTGTCGACCTGCAGGACTCATCTCGTGACATCAGAGAAGCTCTGCATGAATTACTCTGTTACACCAACGTCTCCACTAAAGAGTGCATCCAGCTGGCTCTGCTGGAGCTGCTGAAGAACCTCAACAAGTATCCCACCGACCGGAACTCTGTCTGGAAGTAAGATTGGAAGAAAGTTTTCCCACAGAAAAACAAGCATGTCATTGCAAGGCACGTGAGTTTTGCAGGTCCACAGGTGACCTGATGACCGGTTGTGTTCTTTTTGTCTCTTTCATTCTGTCCCTGCAGGTGTCTGAAGTTTGTGGGTTCCCGTCACCCAACGCTGGTGTTGCCGCTGGTTTCTGAACTGCTCAGCACACACCCATATTTCGACACGCCAGAGCCTGACATGGACGATCCGGCCTGTATCCTGCACACGCACAAATGAACACAAACAAACATTCTTTAAATTTGTTTTGATTCCATCCTTGTTGTATAGTCCCATATGTAGGCCAAGGTAAACTTCAAATGATGACTGTCTCTACAGTCATTAAAATAATCGTCTTATTCTGTCATTAACAGAATAGGTTTACTTCTGATACTGTCACTTTAAATCTCAATATGCAGGAGATGAGTAAATAAAAACACGAAGCACCTTATACAGCTGCAATGACAAAGTTAGTGAAGTGTAACAAGTGTAGAAAACGGATCATAGAATGGATTCATGTTGTGAATGTGAACACTGTCAGAGCAGGTTCACACAGTGTTTATGACCTGACTGAGGTAGAGGAACCTTTTGGCCCGTTGTCTTCTTTCTTGACTCTGGTTGCTGACCTCAGATATTGCGGTGCTGGTGTTGGTCTTCAACGCCGCCAAGTCGTGCCCCACCATGCCGGCGCTGTTCTCGGACCACACCTTCAGACACTACGCCTACCTGAGGGACAGCCTGTCGCACCTCGTGCCGCCGCTGAGGGTGAGAATCGAAGCGCGTTCACGTTCCTGCAGTCCAGTACTGCACATGACACTGTCAGGAATGTCAGGAATGTGTTGTTGGCTTTTGGCTCGTGTTGGTCCAGTCAGACGTGTTCAGCACAGCACACTCGGCTCTGTCTTCTAGCTGCCAGGCCGGAAGCAGGTGTACGGCCTGGACTCGGTGGACTCGGGTTGCGGTTCCGGCTCCGTAGAATCGGCTCAGCTCTTCCTTCAGCAGAGTCTGAACAGGGTCAGCACCATCCAGAACCTGGAAGCCCCTGGAGCTCAGGACCTGCTGGACTTCACTATACGGTACAAACGCACACTCACGCAAAATATCAAAGACAGGAAACCCTTCTTTTTTAAATTCCTTCAATTTTTATAAATAACAAGATTAACAGTGCTGCAGGAGTCACAGATGAGGAGTTAAAGGTTTGTGTCCCGTGTCTCTCATCAGGGACCTGCGGCGGCTCGGGGAGCTGCAGACAGAGCTCGCTGGAGCTGCTGATTTCTGCGCTACGTACCTGCGCTGCCAGCTGCTGCTCATGAAGGTAAGTTTGAATGTTTTACAAAAGATCAGCCTGAGTATGAGGAAGCAGAATCGTGGTCTGGAAGTGAGGATCACTGTGCTTTGCCCAGGCTTTGCAGGAGAAGCTGTGGAACATGGCCGTCCCGCTCTGCCTCAAACAAAACGTCACAGCCACAGCAGCTGCTCAACAGGTCGGCGCCCCCTCAACTTTGCTGTCAGCCCCGCCCACCTGTGACATCATCCAGGGTGACTTTTTGCATGTGATGGTGTTTGCAGATCTTAGAGGAAACCTACAAACTGGAGTTTCTGTACAGCGGCTTGGAAAGCCGACAGGTGGCCACCATACATCACGTCCGCCTGCAGGCCAAAGCGCTGCAGCTCGTCCTGACGGCTCGCACCAGGCAAGGGTCAGTTACACATGTTCAGCATGGAAGGTTTCATCTGTGCACGCACACAGCAGCATCCATGCACATGTCTCTTCACTTTCCTTCAGGTTGGAGCCTCTCATCAGCAGCTGTGAGAAGTTTTTGCAGGACGTCGAGTCTTTTCAGAGGTGACATCTTTATCTCTCTGCACGTCTCTAACTCTAACACTCCAGCTTTACTTTGGGAGTCAAAGTGTTAGTGTTTACTGCTAATTCTCCACTCTCTGTGTGCTTTGTTGGTCCACACAAACTTTCCAGGCAAAGTCCCTGAAAGGGAGACTCACTATTTCTTCATTCCAATGTTTTCCACAAACCCACAGGCTGTTTCTGACGGAGCTACCCCACCTCCAGGACAGTTTTGTGGATAAGCTGTTGGAGCTGATGCCCCGGCTGTCGTCCTGCAAACCGGTGGAACTGGTGAAGATCCTCCAGACAACCCTCAGACAGAGCGGCCTGCAGCAGTTGAAAGTGCCTGAACAGGTAGAATAAACTAACCAGCCGTCCACACCCTCATGCAGTAAATATTTACAAGCATGAGTCCTGGGTCCATGACGATTGTTCTACCCAACACATACAGTACTGTTGTGTTTTCTCGAACATTTCCTCGCTGGTTGAACAGATCCATCGGGCGTCAGCCACCATCATAGAGCCGACGGGCGAGTCTGACAATCCGCTGAGGTTCACGTCCGGCCTTGTGGTGGCGCTCGACATCGATGCGACGCTGGAGCACGTCCAGGATCCCCAGAACAGTGTGAAAGTGCAGGTCTGTGTGGTGTGCAGCAGAATGACCAACCTCAGCTCTTCACTTCACGTTCTGGCTTTAAATGACTTCCTCAGCAACCCTTTGGCAGTTTGTTAGTTTACCAGGGCAGCAAAACATCATGAAGTCTATAAATGTAGCTTAGTCCTGTCCTTTCATCGTCTGCAAGCTGGAACCCCGAACTGTTTGCTCATTGGCTGAATCGCCTGTCTTCTGTCTGCAGGTTCTGTATCCAGACGGCCAGAGTCACGTGATACATCCTAAACCTGGCGACTTCAGGAAGCCTGGACCCGACAGACACCGGCTCATCACACAGGTCTACCTCTCACACACAGCATGGACAGGTCAGTGTCATACTGTGCTATACGTGTGATGTTGGTGTTTCACTGACAAATACAGATGTTTCAATTCCTCTTTAAATAATTGTGTTCAAATTATCCAAACAAATTATCTATATATCCCCTCCTCACTGTCTTCATTTTGACTCCATCACTGTTCATCCGTCTGCTCTCGTCTTTCTCTCTCAGAGCCGTCCCAGATCGAGGTGCGCCTCCTGCTGGCCTACAGCTCCTCCTCCACCTCCCTCTCGTCCTCAGCTCCCAAGCAGGGATGGAGCGACAGCATCGACGGCATCCCCCCACCAGAGGCCGCCGTCGAGGGAACCATTCCCTTCAGCAAGCCTGTCAAAGTCTACATCATGCCCAAACCCGCCCGGCGCTAACAAACCGAACATGGCTCCAGTTTCTCAGCTTGTTTTTTTTTGTCTTTCTTGATCCGGACTGAATGAGCTCATCACCCGCTCAGTGTTAGCTCGTGTTTCCATTCACAATAACTGAACAAGACTCAAAACTGTACAGAAAAGGATTAAACATTCTGTTTTCTCATTTCATTTTTAAAACAATTAAAAAAGAATAATTTATAGCTAAGCAAGAAGAAAAATGAGTATTTGAACTCATGGCTTGTCATTTGTTTGGGGAATATTCTTGTACTTTTCTTTCTTATGAGAACAAAAACCCAAGTGATGGACATGAGTCCTTTTCTAGTTTTATTTTCTGTAGCATACAAGCAGACAAACATTTTCACAAAATAACCACAGCTGACATATTTCATTTATCCATCTAGAATCAAAAATACAAAAGCCATCTGAAATGATTTTCTCTGAATTCCCAGATTTGTGAAATTCAGCAGATTTGTAATGATTCTCTAAAGTTGCCAGTGCTCTCCTACAGCACAGTGAACACCACCTGGGCTGAAATAAGGGCCTCACCCTGATCCTCTGCTCTGCAGCCATGCTGAGAGAAAGCTGAGAGCTGGATGAGACTGCCATCTAACACTGAGACTGTGGGCCGCTGTGCTCTACAGGCTGCCCCCCATCCTCTGTGGGTCACCTCAGTCCAGCAAGAGGAGGGGCATGGTCAGCAGGTGGAGTGAAAGACCCCGCCCACCTTGGCACCCTGGCGGGCCAGTTTGTTGTACTCGTCAACGGCCCGCTCTGTCTGCAGGACTTTGACGTCGACACCTTTCTGCTTCACAAAGTCCACAGTGGAGGAGGGAACCTGGGGGGAGACAACAACACAAACTGACTGAAATCATGTCCATGCTCTGTCCTTTTTTAAGTCTTTTGTATAGCAGTAAGCCTTATCGCCATGATAAACTGATGACTGGTTAAACTCTGAAGAGACTGGACTGTGTGTGGATCATTTCTACCTGCAGAGCTTCACTCATGCCTCTGCCGATGACCAGCAGGTCTATCCCCTTCTTCAGCACCTCCTCCAGGTCAGCAGGTTGTACTCCTGGGTAGTGCTGGGTTGGGGGGGGGAAATCAAACATTAAAAAGTGCTGGGTTAAAATGCATGTCTGCACATACACACGCGTTTCACTCACGTCGGTCCCGGTCTCCCTCCAGTCCCAGGTCCTGCTGCCGCCAGGCCACACCTTACAGTCCTTGTAGCTGGAGGAGCATCCCTTCACTTTCATGTGGCCCCAGGAGAGAGAGGCGATCTCGGGGGAGGACATGGCTCCGTCCGGCTGCCTGCTGAGCGACACGGAGCGGACGTGGAGATCTGTGATGATGTCATACTGTTAACGGGCTCCGACAGGGCTGGGGGAGAAACAGCGCGGCAGCAGAAATCTTTCCCGCTTCAAGTCGCGGAAGTCCCCGGAAGTCGAACACAAACGCGTAACAGAAGGAGAATGCGGTTACGGCGGAATCGTCCGATAACACCCGAAGTGCGACGGGTGGCGTGACGTCACACCCTACAAACACGTACCAAGTTTACGGCGCTGTAAAGTCGCCCGCGTCTCCACAGCTCAGCGTGCTAGCAGCAAGTTAGCTAGCAAGCTAACGTACTTGTTGATTGTTTGGTCTGTGACGCAATAGGTCGACTGGGCATACTTCCGTCAACAAAGCGACCCCCCCTCTCTAGTGCGTGTATACGGCACATTAGTTCAGCGCATTATGTAAAATAAATATGGTTGTAAATGGCTGCATTGACAGGACACGTTCATCCAAAGTGCTTTTACAATTTGTACTCAGAGGCAGAAAGTTAGCATGTCAGCTCCGGCCATAAATTCACCACAGCACAGCAAATCAGTTGATAATAACTTTTGTCAGCTACAAAAGCCTCTGCTGCCATACATGGGCTGACTGGGAGCTATTTTTGTACTAACCAGAGACTGTTTACGCCACCCGCCAAAAAAACTGGGGGGAAAACTGCGTCAAAGTCTGCTGCATTCATGCAAAAGTTTTAGAACAATTAGAAAAGTGGCTGTTGTCGTCAGTTGATGACGTTATAAGGGAGATAGTTGTGAAGCAAAGGCCTGTTACTGCCCCTTACCTTGTCTCGTTGTCCAGGATCTGGCCTCACCCCACCTGGTATTAAAGGTCAACACATTCAGCTTCATTCAGATAGAAACGCAGGCTGACTGGGAGCTATTTTTGTACGAGCCACAGATGGGTTAGCCACCCACCAAACCGGTTTGGGGGAAAGGCAATGCCACAAAATTATTCTTTTTTTTTATTTTGAAAATTTTGATTTTTGACCACCATACTTTTGGCCCAGTGTCATGTGAGTTCAGTGGTTCTGTGGTCAGAGCCTTGTTATTGGCATTCAGACGGCTAACCCTCTATAAACCCTCTAAAAACGGAAGAAGAACTGGGAAATTCAAATTGAAAATGTTAATAAACAAAATTACAAACAATTAAATCAAACTGAAGCTGATATATTTGGTTTCATATTGGTTTTCATTTTTGGTAACACATTTCTCACATATCTCACATTTTTTGCGTATTTATGAACATGCAGCTAGTATTCAATCTCCTGCTCGGTAATGAGGAAAAAAACCCAACCAGCTGATTAAAGACAACTCGACCTCCGGAACGACCAAACTCACGAGCTGCATGTGAAGGCGTCACCGAACTGGAAAATCAGTTTGCACTTGAACGCGTCTGCCTTTTTAAGACGGGCGGAAGAAGTTTTTGTTGTTTTTTTTCCTCACAGGAAGAAGGTTCATTCCGAAAGTTGTTTTTATTGTTCCATCTGTTGAACGTGTATTCCGCCGTCGCGCAGCCCGGCTCCGTCCTGGAGCCCGTTCACACCTCAGCCTATGCACTTTAATGGAGAAGTCGACTTTAACGGTAGCGGACCGGTAGGTAAATTCAAATCCACTTTCCCGTTTTGCAGCACATACAACAACAAACCGGGTTGTGTTCAGTTAAATGAAAGCTTTTAAGCGTGGTCATGTTGCGGTTCCATCACAGTTAAGCAAACTCCCAAATAATGTGATTTTTTGTTGTTGTTGGGGGGAAAAACCCAAAATAGCTGCGAAATGTAAAAATGCGAATCTGCTCAGCCAAACAAAGGAGCCTGTTGAAGTTGTGGTTACACAGTCACGCGTTGTTTTTCGCTTCTGTTTTTATTCACCGTTTATAACCTCCTATAGTCAAACCAGGCCGAGATACTGAGTTGGAAAATACCGAAATGAAAGAAGAAGAAAAAAATCAGTCATGGTTCAACAATCACTCAAATCAGTCTGTGTTTACACAAATGACAAAAAAATTACGTTTTGAGCTGTGGCTTCATTAGATTAAAGAGAATTATGATGTAAGTAAGATAAGTAAGAAGATAATTCAAATAACCTCAATCAAATGTATAAAAAATAATAAGAAGAAGTAGTGACCAGCTGCCAATCACACTGGTGAACTTCATCTGTGGTGGTCTGTTGTGTCCTTTGGTGCGTATCCACATTGTCTACCTGACACCTTTATTTTGCATTCTACAGCTGAAATTTAACATGCATAAAGACAACAGGAAGCTGCAGACAATGTGGAGGAAACATGTCAATACTTTATGCAGAGAATGAATATAACTACCTGGAACATGACAACAGAGGTTTCATGTTTTTTGTGCGTGTCTGCAGGTGTCGTTATTTATGTGCCACAGGTAAGAGCAGAGCGGTGAGATGGCCATCGCCCACGTGGCTACGGAGTACGTGTTCAGCGATTTTCTGCTGAAGGACCCAAACCAGGCTCGATACCGCAGCGTCCGAACTGAGCTGGCTGTGGACAAGATGGTGACCTGCGTGGCCGTGGGCCTGCCCCTCCTCCTCATCTCCCTGGCCTTTGCTCAGGAAGTTTCAGTCGGTGAGTGCGGGCGCACATCCAGGGCTGGAGTCAAGACCTCAAAGTCTGATTTAAGACCGGATCTGATCCGGTTTAAGTCAGGACTACTTGTTCCAGGAAGGAGGATAAGAAAAGATGACCTGTGAAGAACTAAATTATGTTTAAATCCAAGGGTGATTGAAGCCTGATCATGTCAGTCAGCAGTAGCCGCACACTCTCATGTTTTTGTGCGTCTGTGTTGTGTTCTGTTTCTTTCAGGTACTCAGATCAGCTGCTTTGCTCCCAGTAACTTCTCCTGGAGGCAGGCTGCTTATGTAGACTCATACTGCTGGGCGTCCGTACATACACACACTCTACCTCTGTGGCTTCACAAGGTACAGACTCACGCATGCACACGCACACATGGCCGAACAATAAGTCAGGTTTAGACTGTTACTGCTGCAACAGTCACTCCACGCAGTAACAATATGGGGAGAAACTGTACCAGCGCTTGGCTGTAACAGGGCGGATTACTTTTAACCTGGTTGACAAAGTTTTTTATTTTTGACACAACCTGTCTGTAACATTGATGTTCCGGCAGCTTTTGTTTCTTGATATTTAGGGTGTGGTTCAGAATACCTTTGGTCGGATGTTGTAGCCTGTGCACAGAGAGAAACAATGGGTGTGTGTCTCTTTAAATTCCTGGATTAACGCTGGTTAAAGAGTTTCTTTCTTTATGATTGGCCTCATTATTTTTATTGGGTTGTTGGAGAGTCAGCTGTCGCTCCCGTGTCTGCACTAAATCCTCTTTAGCAGTGACACGAAGGGGATTTCAGATTTTATGCTGTTTGCTATATGTACTGAAACAAGCACATGATTGCTTTGACAATGCAACACAGCTTCTCATTTTGTCTTTGTCTGACAAAATGAGAAGCTGTGTTGCAAATAAACCATCAAATCAAAAAATGTTCAGGTGTTAGTCAATCGGGTTTCCAGCAAGGATATGATGATCTGCTGTAAACAAATACCAGAGGATAAAAACAACAACAATGTCACATGTCTGTCAGCTGAAGCCCTGTGACTGCTGAGCTTTGGTGAGGACTTGGACTTTTGTATAATTTTGTGTGGTGTTTTTTTGTGCCCCCCCCCCGTCCAGTTCTTCCCCTATATCCTGCTGTTGGTGGCGGTGCTGATGTACACCCCGGCGTTGTTCTGGAGGTTCTCCGCCGCCCCCCTCCTGCAGTCGGACCTCGGCTTCATTATGGAGGAGTTGGACCGGTGTTACAACCGCGCTGTGACTCTGGCGAAACGCTTGGCCACCTCAGGACTGCTCACGCCAGACAGGTACAGAGGGACACCTGAAGTACGAACCACGTTACTGTCGGCTTTTTTATGTCACTTCACCATATTGGTCCTCAGAATCCTCTTCACAGATTTTTTTTCCTGCAGCTCTGCCCTCCATAGCTGGTGTTGATTTTGAGGTTAGGTTGTTCCTTTTATTGGTGCCCAACACCATGTGACCTCGTGCTCTTCCCTCTCTCTGCTCTCGGGCCAGTGACCCGACCGAGGGCTTTTTTAATTACCCACTGGTGGAGAAGTTCCTGATGACCAAGCGCTGCTCACGGACGATGCTGTTTTACTACCTGTTGTGTCGCGGCCTGACTCTCGTCACCCTGCTGTGTGCCTGCGTGTACTTGGGCTACTACCTCCGCCTGGCCTCCGTCACCGACGACTTCGGCTGCGGGCTCCGCGTCGGCCTGCTCACCTCAGACCCCGACATCCCTGAGAAGGTGCAGTGTAAGCTCATCGCCGTGGGAGTCTTCTCTTTGCTCAGGTACGTGTGCAGTCCACCATTTGGTTATTATAGAATTACAGTAGCTATATAACAGTCATTATATGAGTTCAATTAATGGTCATCGCGGATCTCTCACATTGATTCCTTTTAGCAGCTATGCCCATAACATAAACGCCTGCACGATATACGAGTATATCTACTTCAAAATATTACGTCTGTGTACAGTGAGAGCTGCCCCTGTGAATCTCAGCTTTTCTGCAGGCTGCGTCACAACATGTTGATTTGAAGCTGTTTTTGTGACGTGGTGATGTACTGGATTTCATCAGTATCGCCGTGATGTAATATGAGTGACCCGCCCCCTCTCTGCGTATCAAACCACCGTCTGCTTGTTTTGCTGTCTGTGCCCAGCCTTGTCAACTTGATCGTGTTCATTGCACTGATTCCCGTGGTGATCTACGCCAGCCTCCGTCCCCTCCTCTGCAATGGATACGCCCGCTTCCTGGAGACCTACCAGTCGCTCCCCACAGTGAGCGTCCTGCCCACCCCCGGGGGCCAGTGGGACGATCTGTCATTGTACCTGCTCTTCCTGGAGGAGAACATCAGCGAACTCAAGTCCTACAAGTACATCAAGGTGTGTTGTGCAAAACTGTTGCGTGCTGCTAACGGTGTCAGTGAGGACAGTGTGTGCCACACCACATGATGATGACTCATTCAAGATTAAAACACAATAATACTGTTGTATACAATCACTGATTTTAGCAGCTGAAACATGAGTCTTTTCTCTGTTTTCTGACCGTAGGTGCTGGAGTTGCTGAGGAGACGAGGCGAATGCTCGGGAGAGGACTTCGATGCCATGGGTCTGCTGCAGACTCTCTGTCTGGTGAAGATGGACAGCGTTGATGGGGGCAAACGTCCTGGAGATGCAGGGAAACAGGATCAGGTTAAAGCGAATGCGGCCGACTCTGCGGGCAGCGCCCCCCCAGCAGCAGCCGGCGCTGGAGCGGTTAAGAACAGCGGCAGCCGTCCAAATTCAGCCGCAGGCGAGGTCAAGATGGAAACTGAAATGAAAGGTGAGACTGGATGAGACCAGATTCTATTAGATTTAATGTTGGGACACAAAGTTTAGCTCACTTTATATTATTATTATGTTGTTTTAAAGAATTATTATATCATCTTACATGATTTTGTGCATTTTAGCTGATTTAACTGGTGTGAAACTAGCTTGCTATAATTTTTTGTTACATTAATTATTATCGGTCCAGTCCAGCCTTTCCTTTTCTCAGTCTCAGTGCAGAGTTCAGGTCTAAACCTTGTGTGAGAAGTTCTAACCATCTTTCACGTGTTACTTTTTTAAAACTGTGTAGAAACTGGTATGAACAGAGACGCTCGCCGACCTCGCTGCTTTAAGGGCAGGTGGAGGGAAGAATGAGAGATGACAGGAAACAGAGTTTGAGGTGGAGACAGTGGTGACAATTAGCTTAACCCGCCAAAACCTGTTTCCTGAGCACACATGCTGTTTCCCAGAATGCAAGCAGGAGGTTTGACAGCATATCATACAGTTATGACTGAGATACAGAGCCAGGGTAGCTGCTTACTGCTCGTTCACTGTTTTTATGCTAAAATGAGCTTAGCTACACATTTCATCTGAATATTAATATGACGCTAATCCTGTCCAGAACATATGTGAGTCTATTGAAGCCTGTACACAACCCTCCCCCAAAATAATCCAGTATCATACTAATTAATTTGATTTGTTTATTTTCAGAGTTCACTCCCTTGCTGCCAGGAAACAGCGACACAACGGACGGCAGAAACAGCGAGGGAGGGGCTGTCCGACAGCGGGCCATGTGATCAGCTGGGTGTTTGGGGATGGAACACTAAAGGAAGGGGGTCAGGAAAATAAGGTTCATGTTGGCATAGATTCCCAGAATTATTGGCTCCATTTTACTCTGACTTCCCCCGTTTAGCATTCACACACAGCATATCTGAATAAATGGTTCATAACTAACTTATACTGTAGTTGTAGCCAGCTGAGGACACTTAAATGTTGATTACATTATCTGTTTGTGCTCCTGTCTCCATTTATGGATCTCCATCTGCTTATACAATAAACCATGTACTAAATGTTTATATCTTATGCTTATGAATGCTAAATAGGGGGACTTAGATACTCATCGCATTTGTCAAACAGTCCACATTTATTTCTGAGTTAATGGTCCAAACACTGCAGCTTGGAACGGTACTGTTCTGCTCTATTCTGCTGCTGTGTTTATACACTGTTGGGATGTTTCTATAAAGAATGAGTTTGTCGTTTCCTTTACATGTTCCCCGTGACTTCACGTGCCTGATGCAGTTTCTGTACAGTGAGTGTTCAGTAGATGGATATCTGAACAGTGGGATATTTAGGGTGGGGGTTTACGGTACGTTTTGAAAACCATTGACTGAAAGTTGAAATTGTGACCTTTTTGCCACACTTTCATTTGTCCATGAAGCAACTTCTATGAAACTGACAATTTCAGGATCAAGTTCAGAGGAAATTGTCCGTTTTCATGGAAAGGAGAGATGATGTATTTATTTTTTGCACTGGCATTTTTATGAGATTCTCAATCCCATTTCAAGACAGTGTTGTAAAGGGGAAAACCACTCGGTGAGGAATTCCTTCTTAATTATTGTTTTGAGGAGAGTGACATGACAAGGCAGCTAAGGAGTGAACCTGTGGTCATAGAGGTCAGAGGTTTCGCTTGTTCAGCTCTCTGGCCTGTTTTAGTCGAGTGTTCTCAGATTGTGGATTATCCATTTTACAAAAAATAAGATGGTTCCCTAAAATTTTAAGAGCAGGATGTTTCTCATTTATGTGGATTGGAATTTTCTCATGTGTATGTCAGTTTATTGTTGTTTTACATGTCAAGCCACAGCCAAAAGTGGTACGAACACAGAAAGTTTTCATTTAATGACATTTATCTTGTTTTAACAAAAATGGTAAAAGGTATTTATGTTTGTGTTGTAAATGCATAATTACTTCACAGTCACAGGTAGTGTCTCATGAAATGTCCAGTCTGGGGGCTTGATGTCTCCACCTGGAATTAAATGCTTGTTCAGACTCTCAGGGATAAAAACATCTCACTACATCACTGCTGTCTGTTTGTTGTGTTTACTTCTGAACTCACTGAGTGGAACATTTTAACATATCTTCGTGAAAGCATGGCTATGGTTTTGCTGTTTTAAACTTTTCTGCTGTTTTTTTCATATGATGGTTTACATGTCATTGGGATCCTAATTCTGTGCAATGCGGCACTTTATTAATGTCAAGTTTCGGAAAGAAACAAATGCTTGTTGTCTTATTTGATATGGAAATACCTTCCTAGAAATAAACATTGCTGTTGAATTACATGTGTTGTGGGGTAAAGATCCTAGTTTTATTCTAAGGCGGGACTTGCAGGAGCAGGAGGAAGTTGGTTATATATATAAGTTTATGATAATTTACTGATTGGATGGTGATGAAATCATCACCAGTGGAAATCTGCTCAAATTGATGTATATTCACTGAGCTGTTTGTTAGGAACACCAACTCAGTCGTGCAACCTTCCACCCCCGGGTGGAATAAGTATTTCTGAAACTGCTGATCTCCTGGGATTTTCACACCCAAGCCGATCCAGTGAGTGGCACTTTTGTGGACAGAATCTGGTTTGGGCCAACAGAAAAGCTTCGCTAACCATTATTTACAATTATGCTTCTCAGGCTGAACCACAGGTTGAACCTTGAAGCAGACGAGCAAGAACAGCAGAAGAACCAGAACAGAAATCTTAGGCTGCTGTGGGCACAAGCTCACCCAAACTGGGCAACTGAAGAATTTGTGTATTTGGATTTCTGCTGAGTTTGACGGGCCAGTTCAGAATTGGGTATAAACTACAAGAACCCATAGAGCCGAGCAGCCTTGTGTTGGTGGTGTAATTGTGTGTGGATTTTTGTTGGCACTTTGGGCCACTTAATACCAAGTGATGGTCTAAGTTTCAAAACCTCCCAGAGTTGTTGCTGATCATGTGCATCCCTGTGTGGTCACAGTTAAGCATCTTCTAACATTGTGCGTTACACAATCCTGAACTACCTAATTAATCCAGTGGAGGCAGTGTGGCGTTTACGTTACACAACCGCGACGGTTCGCCGGGCTCCCGTGTCCCGCCGAGGACATGGCAGTCTTTCAATTTGATATAAACATACATTTTGGCGTCAGGACCGTATGGGGTAAGTTAATGTTTTGAAAATTCAGTTTTCTGTTCTGTCAGACGCTTCACCTGCCGACAATGTCCGTATTTTTTTAGGAGCTGTTTGCCGCGTTTTGGTATCCGCCATGGTTTTAGCCACAGGTGTTGAGTGGCGTCGTTGTCATCGTACAGGTGAACAGAAAGCTTGTCCAAACTCAGCGAACATTTCCAACATTTATCACCGTGTTTCGTTTGAAGGTGTCGTGGCTGGTTGCATATTAGTAACACTGTATTGGTAAATTAGACCGCGCTGTGTTAGCTTTCCTGTCATTTTGGAGGCCACAACGAGAGGCCTGTGTCTGCACAGGTACAGCTTATCATATATATATTTTAAAACAACTTTTAACTGAAGTTAATAGATTATTACTCCAACAAAACAGTGAACTATCCATTAAATGTGTTTCTGTGAGTCTTTTAGAGAAGTTTTTATCCAACATGGGGGACACGGCTGCAGTTGTCTCAATTATCCAACAGATGGCGCGACACTTCTCTTGAAAGTCACAAGCATTCGGTAATAGTTTAAATCGTGCAGTGAAGTTTGATTAAAACTAGGTTTGGTTGGCTGGTGCACATTTCATATCGTTAATTTAACCCCCTTCCGGATTTACTTGAACTGGTCGGCTCAAATTTACGTAAAATGGTGCCAGCAGCAGAACAGCCAGTGGACTGCAGCTCTAAGGACACTTGGTAATAAAAACCATTACAGCCCGTTGGCACTATGTCCGCTGACGGCTGTATCCAAATACAGTCGATTTATAACACTACGAGGGACCACTGGGCAGGCACCACATTGGTTGTTATCTTGTTACTGTTTAAAATTATATCGATGTATATCTTTTCACCTAAAGTTGTTATTTCTTTACATGTTTACTTATGGCCGTAAATATCAATTAAAAACACTCGAAATTGTGTGTATTTTACATTGTTACGGCGATTAAGCGCTTTGATTTCCTATTGGATTAGAACGTACCACGTGACCAGGAAGCGCCCGAGGAGCCGCGTTCTAAATGAAAATAATTTAGTTTGTAGTGATTCTGATACAGTTTTCTTTATTCACGTTCGTGATATTTTCTCCACGTTTACCCACACCGTCCGGACTGTCCCCAGTGGATCAGTGAACCGTCACTGTGGAGGACTGTGCGGGGAATGACCCACTTACCTCCGACAGTCCACCGGTATCGCTTCTCGGCCTTTTGGCTAAGATCAAGTGTAGTATCTGTTCTTATCAGTTTAATATCTGATACGTCCCCTACCCGGGGACCATATATTAAATTGATTTTTGGAACAGGGAGATGGAATAGGGGCTTGCTCCGTCCACTCCACGCATCGACCTGGTATTGCAGTATCTCCAGGAACGGTGCACCCCCCTTTCTATGTGGAAAAAAATTGTTGTTACTCTATGTTGTTATCATCGTGACATCGTATGTTCTGGCTACGTCTTCTGGAAGCTGTCGTTGCTACTGATGAGCTATTTCTGTAGTAGGTCAATATGTTGAAAAAAAACATTGTTCACCCTCCCAACCACTAGGCGGCAGTAGCGAGAATTTACCCATCACCATTGAACAAAGGAGCAGAGAAACAGGAAGTGGTAGTAACGTGAGCGGAAAGATGTGCTCTGTGTGTTTTTAGTCTTTTCTCTTAATTTTAAATGCTGCTGAAACAACGTGTGTAACAATGTGATTTACCTTTAGGACAGTTAAACTAGCAGCCAGGCTGTTGTCTCAATCTTAGGAGGGAAAAGAGGTGATATACGCAATTGTAGATCGGCATGTCATTATGCAAATGAGGCATTGCATCATGGGAAATATGAGCGTCTTTTATCAATTAAAATGAGAATATTCTGTCTGATCCTTTGTGTTTTTGTCCGTGACGAGTTCCCGCAGAGTCCCATCCCCGTACAGCCTGTTTTGCTCGCGTGTAGAGCATCAGCACCGTCAGTCAGCATGGTTTGTCTGATACACATGAGTCTGTCTCTTTGCTGTACAACTCATACTTACCTGGCAGGGGAGATACCATGATCAAGAAGGTGGTTCACCCAGGGCGAGGCTCAGCCATTGCACTCCGGTTGTGCTGACCCCTGCGAATTCCCCAAATGTGGGAATCTCGACTGCATAATTTCTGGTAGTGGGGGACTGCGTTCGCGCTCTCCCCTGATCACGTTGTTTAAAGAAATCTCGTGTTTTAATTAAGTTTAAGTGCTGATGTAGAACATCGATATCTTAGGTATGTTTTTCTCTTACTAATGATGTACGTGTGGTTTATCACTGCAGCCTTTAACTTGTACGGTTGAACTCCTGAACAATGCCTGCAGGAATGTTTAATGTTCCTTGTAAGGCGCGCGGTGACGTTTTGGCAGTGTTTTAACGAGTGTCCCTGAACGCATCAGACTGACGAAAACGACTGAGAAATTGTGGCAAGTATTTTTCTGTAAAATGTCGTAATCCCAGATATATGCTGTCGTGAGATAAAGTTCTGAAGTGAGTCCTTCTCGCCACTAGAGACTCTCTGTTAGAGATGAATGTCGAACTTGTTACTCGAAGTTCCCTCGTAAAGCGCGTGCAGAAGTTTTGTTATTGTTTTACCCAGTGTCCCCTGAACGCATCAGTCATCGTCAGACCTCTCACTGACGGAGACTGTGCGGGGAATCGGGTCGTTACCTCCGACAGCTGGGCAGCATCGCTTCTCGGCCTTTTGGCTAAGATCAAGTGTAGTATCTGTTCTTATCAGTTTAATATCTGATACGTCCCCTACCCGGGGACCATATATTAAATTGATTTTTGGAACAGGGAGATGGAACAGGGGCTTGCTCCGTCCACTCCACGCATCGACCTGGTATTGCAGTATCTCCAGGAACGGTGCACCCCCTTAAATTGTTCAATGATAACAAGGTTAGAAGTTACAGTTTGTGAGAAAGAAATTTATGTTTTAGTTAGTTTTGGCAGTGTTTTAACGAGTGTCCCTGAACGCATCAGACTGACGAAAACAACTGAGAAATTGTGGCAAGTATTTTTCTGTAAAATGTCGTAATCCCAGATATATGTTGTCGTGAGATAAAGTTCTGAAGTGAGTCCTTCTCGCCACTAGAGACTCTTTGTGGAAAGAAATCTGTTTTGTTGTTGTAGTTCTCCGCTAGTGTAGTTGTGTTAAGTGCTTATGTAGAACACCGAAATCCAATATGTTTTTTTTCCTGCATGATGTACGTGTGGTTTATCACTTCAATCTTAAATTAGTACGGTTGAACTTCTCCACAATACGTGCAGGAATGTTTAAATGTTCCTTGTAAAGCGCGCGGTGAAGTTTTGTTTTAACGAGGGTCCCTGAACGCATCAGACGACGAAAACGACTGAGAAATTGTGGCAAGTATTTTTCTGTAAAATGTCGTAATCCCAGATATATGCTGTCGTGAGATAAAGTTCTGAAGTGAGTCCTTCTCGCCACTAGAGACTCTCTGTTAGAGATAAATGTCGAACTTGTTACTCGAAGTTCCCTCGTAAAGCGCGTGCAGAAGTTTTGTTATTGTTTTACCCAGTGTCCCCTGAACGCATCAGTCATCGTCATACCTCTCACTGACGGAGACTGTGCGGGGCATCGGGTCGTTACCTCCGACAGTAGGGCAGCATCGCTTCTCGGCCTTTTGGCTAAGATCAAGTGTAGTATCTGTTCTTATCAGTTTAATATCTGATACGTCCCCTACCCGGGGACCATATATTAAATTGATTTTTGGAACAGGGAGATGGAATAGGGGCTTGCTCCGTCCACTCCACGCATCGACCTGGTATTGCAGTATCTCCAGGAACGGTGCACCCCCTTTCTATGTGGCAAAAAAGTGTTGTTAGTCTCCGTCGTCATCATTGTGACATCGTCAATCAGTTAGACAATTATCTAATCTCTATTATCGCCACAAGTGTAAATCCATCCTCAATCGTTGATGCTGTTGTTTCTCAGCCTGCTTTCCACTCACACGTCACGAAAAAGCTTCTCTGTAGTTTGTTAGTTAGTTGATGGGTGAGTCTGTGGACGTTGCTCCCACTCCTGACCAGCAGGTGGCAGTGGCCGAACCCCTTTAGAGAAAGGAAAACAGGAAGTGGTTGTTGTGAAGTGAGGGAAAAAAAACGTACTTTGTGATGTTATTTGTCTTTTCTCTGAAAATCAAATATGGATCGAGCTGTTTCACAGTCCGATGTATATGTGGCATACGTCAACTATCACCCAGGCTGTTGTCTCATTAGGAATAGGTCAAATAGATTAAATATATGATATCAGGTCCGATTGGTGTGAACAAACAGCATTGCATGATGGGAAATACAGTAGTCATCTATCAATAATTTTTTGCAGCCTGTATCATGTTTTGTGTTTAATCGTTTTATGGAGTTCCCGCAGAGTCCCATTCCCGTACAGCCTGTTTTGCTCGCGTGTAGAGCATCAGCACCGTCAGTCAGCATGGTTTGTCTGATACACATGAGTCTGTCTCTTTGCTGTACAACTCATACTTACCTGGCAGGGGAGATACCATGATCAAGAAGGTGGTTCACCCAGGGCGAGGCTCAGCCATTGCACTCCGGTTGTGCTGACCCCTGCGAATTCCCCAAATGTGGGAATCTCGACTGCATAATTTCTGGTAGTGGGGGACTGCGTTCGCGCTCTCCCCTGATCACGTTGTTTAAAGAAATCTCGTGTTTTAATTAAGTTTAAGTGCTGATGTAGAACATCGATATCTTAGGTATGTTTTTCTCTTACTTCTGATGTACGTGTGGTTTATTACTTCTAACTTTGTACGGTTAAACTTCTGCACAATACGTGTAGGAATGTTTAAATGTTCCTTGTAAAGCGCGCGGTGAAGTTTTGTTTTAACGAGGGTCCCTGAACGCATCAGACTGACGAAAACGACTGAGAAATTGTGGCAAGTATTTTTCTGTAAAATGTCGTAATCCCAGATATATGCTGTCGTGAGATAAAGTTCTGAAGTGAGTCCTTCTCGCCACTAGAGACTCTCTGTTAGAGATAAATGTCGAACTTGTTACTCGAAGTTCCCTCGTAAAGCGCGTGCAGAAGTTTTGTTATTGTTTTACCCAGTGTCCCCTGAACGCATCAGTCATCGTCAGACCTCTCACTGACGGAGACTGTGCGGGGAATCGGGTCGTTACCTCCGACAACTGGGCAGCATCGCTTCTCGGCCTTTTGGCTAAGATCAAGTGTAGTATCTGTTCTTATCAGTTTAATATCTGATACGTCCCCTACCCGGGGACCATATATTAAATTGATTTTTGGAACAGGGAGATGGAACAGGGGCTTGCTCCGTCCACTCCACGCATCGACCCGGTATTGCAGTATCTCCAGGAACGGTGCACCCCCTTAAATTGTTCAATGATAACAAGGTTAGAAGTTACAGTTTGTGAGAAAGAAATTTATGTTTTAGTTAGTTTTGGCAGTGTTTTAACGAGTGTCCCTGAACGCATCAGACTGACGAAAACAACTGAGAAATTGTGGCAAGTATTTTTCTGTAAAATGTCGTAATCCCAGATATATGTTGTCGTGAGATAAAGTTCTGAAGTGAGTCCTTCTCGCCACTAGAGACTCTTTGTGGAAAGAAATCTGTTTTGTTGTTGTAGTTCTCCGCTAGTATAGTTGTGTTAAGTGCTTATGTAGAACACCGAAATCCAATATGTTTTTTTTTCCTGCATGATGTACGTGTGGTTTATCACTTCAATCTTAAATTAGTACGGTTGAACTTCTCCACAATACGTGCAGGAATGTTTAAATGTTCCTTTTAAAGCGCGCGGTGAAGTTTTGTCAGTGTTTTATCGAGTGTCCCTGAACGCATCAGACTGACGCGAAGGACTGAGAATTTTTTCTGTAAAATGTCGTAATCCCAGATATATGTTTGCATCGTGAGATAAAGTTCGGAAGTGAGTCCGAATCTATAGATGAATGTCGAGCTTGTTACTCGACGTCGTAAAGCGCGTGCGGAAGTTTCGTCAGTGTTTTACCCAGTGTCCCCTGAACGCATCAGTCATCGTCATCCCTCTCACTGACGGAGACTGTGCGGGGAATGACCCACTTACCTCCGACAGTCCACCGGTATCGCTTCTCGGCCTTTTGGCTAAGATCAAGTGTAGTATCTGTTCTTATCAGTTTAATATCTGATACGTCCCCTACCCGGGGACCATATATTAAATTGATTTTTGGAACAGGGAGATGGAATAGGGGCTTGCTCCGTCCACTCCACGCATCGACCTGGTAGTTCCCGCAGAGTCCCATCCCGTACAGCCTGTTTTGCTCGCGTGTAGAGCATCAGCACCGTCAGTCAGCATGGTTTGTCTGATACACATGAGTCTGTCTCTTTGCTGTACAACTCATACTTACCTGGCAGGGGAGATACCATGATCAAGAAGGTGGTTCACCCAGGGCGAGGCTCAGCCATTGCACTCCGGTTGTGCTGACCCCTCCTGCGAATTCCCCAAATGTGGGAATCTCGACTGCATAATTTCTGGTAGTGGGGACTGCGTTCGCGCTCTCCCTGATGTTTTGCGTTGAAGAAAAACTTTCTCTAGTCCTGCGTTTCCTATGAGTTTTGTTAGATGGCAATTTCCCACAGATTCGCGTCAGCACTTTGTGACAGGGCTCCTGTTTTTAGCGAGGGGTTGAGTTCTGAAGTGAGTCCTCCTCGCCACTAGAGGTTCCCGGAGTTCCGTTAGAGATGAATTGTCGAGCTTGTCACTTTATCTTTGGGCTCCTACCTTTGCACTTGTTTTCACAATGTGTGGTATGTTTCTCGTATGACGCGCGATGGACTTTGTCAGTGTCCCTGAACGCACCAGTCATCGTCAGACCTCTCACTGACGGAGACTGTGCAAATGGGGTCGTTACCTCCGACAGCTGGGCAGCATCGCTTCTCGGCCTTTGCTGCAAAAGATCAAGTGTAGTATCTGTTCTTATCAGTTTAGTCTGATACGTCCCCTACGCGGGGACCATATATTAAATTGATTTTTTGGGAACAGGGAGATGGAACAGGGGCCTCTCACTGACGGAGACTGTGCGGGTGCAAAGTAATCGGGAAGCTCGTTACCTCCGACAGCTGGGCAGCATCGCTTCTCCCCTTGGCCTTTTGGCTAAGATCAAGTGTAGTATCTGTTCTTATCAGTTTAATATCTGATACGTCCCCCGACCCGGGGACCATATATTAAATTGATTTTTGGAACAGGGAGATGGAACAGGGCTTGCTTGCTCCGTCCACTCCACATCGACCCGGTATTGCAGCATCTCCAGGAACGGTGCACTCCTTCTCTACATGTTCACTAAAAATTGCTCTTGAACAACCGCAAGCGTTTGCTTTTTCAATGTCATAGAGCAGTTACTGAGTCTTTGTCAACTCGTTCCTTGTCCTCTTGTTATTAAGACATAAACCTGTGATTTTTCTTGCTGCTCTTTGCTTACTGGAGCAGCAAAAAGCCCCACAATCAAGCTCAAAATGGGTCACAGTGAAGACTCTCAAACTTGGGGAGATGTGAAGAATTGTTGAGGAGATTGTGAGTTCTCCAGACAGCACTTTTTTTTGTTATTATCAAATCGTTAAACTTGTTTGTTTTGATGGTTCCTCACAGTTACAGTGAAGTATGACAGACATTCAGATGAACTTGAATCAACACATTTTAGTGTTGTTCAACACTATCACAATATCACACACCGAAATAACCATCCAGCGCGTGTAACAGTCTGATTTCACTTGTCTCATCTTAGGAGGGAAAAGAGATGTCACACGCAATTGTCGGTCAGCGTGTCTTTATGGAAATGTAGCATTGCATCATGGGAAATATGAGCGTCTTTTATCAATTAAAATGAGAATATTCTGTCTGATCCTTTGTGTTTTTGTCCGTGACGAGTTCCCGCAGAGTCCCATCCCCGTACAGCCTGTTTTGCTCGCGTGTAGAGCATCAGCACCGTCAGTCAGCATGGTTTGTCTGATACACATGAGTCTGTCTCTTTGCTGTACAACTCATACTTACCTGGCAGGGGAGATACCATGATCAAGAAGGTGGTTCACCCAGGGCGAGGCTCAGCCATTGCACTCCGGTTGTGCTGACCCCTGCGAATTCCCCAAATGTGGGAATCTCGACTGCATAATTTCTGGTAGTGGGGGACTGCGTTCGCGCTCTCCCCTGATGTTTGCGTTGAAGAAAAACTTTCTCTAGTCCTGCGTTTCCTATGAGTGGGTTTGTTAGATGGCAATTTCCCACAGATTCGCGTCAGCACTTTGTGACAGGGCTCCTGTTTTTAGCGAGGGGTTGAGTTCTGAAGTGAGTCCTCCTCGCCACTAGAGGTTCCCGGAGTTCCGTTAGAGATGAATTGTCGAGCTTGTCACTTTATCTTTGGGCTCCTACCTTTGCACTTGTTTTCACAATGTGTGGTATGTTTCTCGTATGACGCGCGATGGACATTTGTCAGTGTCCCCTGAACGCACCAGTCATCGTCAGACCTCTCACTGACGGAGACTGTGCGGGGAATGGGGTCGTTACCTCCGACAGCTGGGCAGCATCGCTTCTCGGCCTTTTGGCTAAGATCAAGTGTAGTATCTGTTCTTATCAGTTTAATATCTGATACGTCCCCTACCCGGGGACCATATATTAAATTGATTTTTGGAACAGGGAGATGGAACAGGGGCTTGCTCCGTCCACTCCACGCATCGACCCGGTATTGCAGCATCTCCAGGAACGGTGCGCTCCTCCTCTATATGTGCAAAGTAAATCGCTTCTTCAAGAAAGAAGAAGCTCAAACTTCTCCTTGGACCTTTCAACGAAAGTAGTGGACACTTAGTCTTTGTGAGCTTGGCTCTTCTCCCCTTGTTGTTGCTTTATCTTTGGACTCATACGTTAACACACGTGCACAATCCGCCGTAAGTTCCCTCGTGAAGCGCGTGCAAAAGTTTCGTCAGTGTTTTACCCAGTGTCCCCTGAACGCATCAGTCATCGTCAGACCTCTCACTGACGGAGACTGTGCGGGGAATGGGGTCGTTACCTCCGACAGCTGGGCAGCATCGCTTCTCGGCCTTTTGGCTAAGATCAAGTGTAGTATCTGTTCTTATCAGTTTAATATCTGATACGTCCCCTACCCGGGGACCATATATTAAATTGATTTTTGGAACAGGGAGATGGAACAGGGGCTTGCTCCGTCCACTCCACGCATCGACCCGGTATTGCAGCATCTCCAGGAACGGTGCACTCCTTCTCTACATGTTCACTAAAAATTGCTCTTGAACAACCGCAAGCGTTTGCTTTTTCAATGTCATAGAGCAGTTACTGAGTCTTTGTCAACTCGTTCCTTGTCCTCTTGTTATTAAGACATAAACCTGTGATTTTTCTTGCTGCTCTTTGCTTACTGGAGCAGCAAAAAGCCCCACAATCAAGCTCAAAATGGGTCACAGTGAAGACTCTCAAACTTGGGGAGATGTGAAGAATTGTTGAGGAGATTGTGAGTTCTCCAGACAGCACTTTTTGTTATCAAATCGTTAAACTTGTTTGTTTTGATGGTTCCTCACAGTTACAGTGAAGTATGACAGACATTCAGATGAACTTGAATCAACACATTTTAGTGTTGTTCAACACTATCACAATATCACACACCGAAATAACCATCCAGCGCGTGTAACAGTCTGATTTCACTTGTCTCATCTTAGGAGGGAAAAGAGATGTCACACGCAATTGTCGGTCAGCGTGTCTTTATGGAAATGTAGCATTGCATCATGGGAAATATGAGCGTCTTTTATCAATTAAAATGAGAATATTCTGTCTGATCCTTTGTGTTTTTGTCCGTGACGAGTTCCCGCAGAGTCCCATCCCCGTACAGCCTGTTTTGCTCGCGTGTAGAGCATCAGCACCGTCAGTCAGCATGGTTTGTCTGATACACATGAGTCTGTCTCTTTGCTGTACAACTCATACTTACCTGGCAGGGGAGATACCATGATCAAGAAGGTGGTTCACCCAGGGCGAGGCTCAGCCATTGCACTCCGGTTGTGCTGACCCCTGCGAATTCCCCAAATGTGGGAATCTCGACTGCATAATTTCTGGTAGTGGGGGACTGCGTTCGCGCTCTCCCCTGATGTTTGCGTTGAAGAAAAACTTTCTCTAGTCCTGCGTTTCCTATGAGTGGGTTTGTTAGATGGCAATTTCCCACAGATTCGCGTCAGCACTTTGTGACAGGGCTCCTGTTTTTAGCGAGGGGTTGAGTTCTGAAGTGAGTCCTCCTCGCCACTAGAGGTTCCCGGAGTTCCGTTAGAGATGAATTGTCGAGCTTGTCACTTTATCTTTGGGCTCCTACCTTTGCACTTGTTTTCACAATGTGTGGTATGTTTCTCGTATGACGCGCGATGGACATTTGTCAGTGTCCCCTGAACGCACCAGTCATCGTCAGACCTCTCACTGACGGAGACTGTGCGGGGAATGGGGTCGTTACCTCCGACAGCTGGGCAGCATCGCTTCTCGGCCTTTTGGCTAAGATCAAGTGTAGTATCTGTTCTTATCAGTTTAATATCTGATACGTCCCCTACCCGGGGACCATATATTAAATTGATTTTTGGAACAGGGAGATGGAACAGGGGCTTGCTCCGTCCACTCCACGCATCGACCCGGTATTGCAGCATCTCCAGGAACGTGCGCTCCTCCTCTATATGTGCAAAAAGTAAATCGCTTCTTCAAGAAAGAAGAAGCTCAAACTTCTCCTTGGACCTTTCAACGAAAGTAGTGGACACTTAGTCTTTGTGAGCTTGGCTCTTCTCCCCTTGTTGTTGCTTTATCTTTGGACTCATACGTTAACACACGTGCACAATCCGCCGTAAGTTCCCTCGTGAAGCGCGTGCAAAAGTTTCGTCAGTGTTTTACCCAGTGTCCCCTGAACGCATCAGTCATCGTCAGACCTCTCACTGACGGAGACTGTGCGGGGAATGGGGTCGTTACCTCCGACAGCTGGGCAGCATCGCTTCTCGGCCTTTTGGCTAAGATCAAGTGTAGTATCTGTTCTTATCAGTTTAATATCTGATACGTCCCCTACCCGGGGACCATATATTAAATTGATTTTTGGAACAGGGAGATGGAACAGGGGCTTGCTCCGTCCACTCCACGCATCGACCCGGTATTGCAGCATCTCCAGGAACGGTGCGCTCCTCCTCTACATGTTCACTAAAAATTGCTCTTGAACAACCGCAAGCGTTTGCTTTTTCAATGTCATAGAGCAGTTACTGAGTCTTTGTCAACTCGTTCCTTGTCCTCTTGTTATTAAGACATAAACCTGTGATTTTTCTTGCTGCTCTTTGCTTACTGGAGCAGCAAAAAGCCCCACAATCAAGCTCAAAATGGGTCACAGTGAAGACTCTCAAACTTGGGGAGATGTGAAGAATTGTTGAGGAGATTGTGAGTTCTCCAGACAGCACTTTTTGTTATCAAATCGTTAAACTTGTTTGTTTTGATGGTTCCTCACAGTTACAGTGAAGTATGACAGACATTCAGATGAACTTGAATCAACACATTTTAGTGTTGTTCAACACTATCACAATATCACACACCGAAATAACCATCCAGCGCGTGTAACAGTCTGATTTCACTTGTCTCATCTTAGGAGGGAAAAGAGATGTCACACGCAATTGTCGGTCAGCGTGTCTTTATGGAAATGTAGCATTGCATCATGGGAAATATGAGCGTCTTTTATCAATTAAAATGAGAATATTCTGTCTGATCCTTTGTGTTTTTGTCCGTGACGAGTTCCCGCAGAGTCCCATCCCCGTACAGCCTGTTTTGCTCGCGTGTAGAGCATCAGCACCGTCAGTCAGCATGGTTTGTCTGATACACATGAGTCTGTCTCTTTGCTGTACAACTCATACTTACCTGGCAGGGGAGATACCATGATCAAGAAGGTGGTTCACCCAGGGCGAGGCTCAGCCATTGCACTCCGGTTGTGCTGACCCCTGCGAATTCCCCAAATGTGGGAATCTCGACTGCATAATTTCTGGTAGTGGGGGACTGCGTTCGCGCTCTCCCCTCATGTTTGCGTTGAAGAAAAACCCACTCTAGTCCTGCGTTTCCTATGAGTGGGTTTGTTAGATGGCAATTTCCCACAGATTCGCGTCAGCACTTTGTGACAGGGCTCCTGTTTTTAGCGAGGGGTTGAGTTCTGAAGTGAGTCCTCCTCGCCACTAGAGGTTCCCGGAGTTCCGTTAGAGATGAATTGTCGAGCTTGTCACTTTATCTTTGGGCTCCTACCTTTGCACTTGTTTTCACAATGTGTGGTATGTTTCTCGTATGACGCGCGATGGACATTTGTCAGTGTCCCCTGAACGCACCAGTCATCGTCAGACCTCTCACTGACGGAGACTGTGCGGGGAATGGGGTCGTTACCTCCGACAGCTGGGCAGCATCGCTTCTCGGCCTTTTGGCTAAGATCAAGTGTAGTATCTGTTCTTATCAGTTTAATATCTGATACGTCCCCTACCCGGGGACCATATATTAAATTGATTTTTGGAACAGGGAGATGGAACAGGGGCTTGCTCCGTCCACTCCACGCATCGACCCGGTATTGCAGCATCTCCAGGAACGGTGCTGAAAAGAGACATCGACGTTATTTTATATCGTCAACATATGTGTGTGTGTGTGTGTGTGTGTGTGTTGACGTTCTAACGACGAAGCGCTTTGACTTCCTATTGGATTGGAACGCACCACGTGACCAGGAAGCGGCCGAGGAGTCTCGTTTTTCATTCGTGTCTAAATGAAAATAATTTAGTTTGTAGTGATTCTGATACACTTTTCTTTATTCACGTTCGTGATATTTTCTCCACGTTTACCCACACCGTCCGGACTGTCCCCAGTGGATCAGTGAACCGTCACTGTGGAGGACTGTGCGGGGAATGACCCACTTACCTCCGACAGTCCACCGGTATCGCTTCTCGGCCTTTTGGCTAAGATCAAGTGTAGTATCTGTTCTTATCAGTTTAATATCTGATACGTCCCCTACCCGGGGACCATATATTAAATTGATTTTTGGAACAGGGAGATGGAATAGGGGCTTGCTCCGTCCACTCCACGCATCGACCTGGTATTGCAGTATCTCCAGGAACGGTGCACCCCCCTTTCTATGTTCAAAATAATCCAACCTCTTAGTTATATATGAAGCTGTCTTTGTTGTGAGGAGTTTCGTAGATGTGACCGATGTGTAATTATTTTACTATACGTTTTCAGTAGATTTTCACGCTGACTTTTTTGTAAATGTTGCTTTTCCGTGTGGCTTTTTACGTCACATCCAGAAAATTTTCATACCCCAAGACCAGTAGGTGGCAGTGGCGAGAATATGCCCACCATCCCCAAACAAAGGCACAGGGAAGCAGGAAGTGGTTGTTATGTGAGGGGAGAAGTGTGCTCTGTGAGTTTTTTCTTTTTCACCCCCCCCGAATTTCAAATGCAAATCGAATAACATGTTTTACAGTCTGATTTATCTTTGGGACAATTTCACTTGCATACACGATTCTCGATCAGCCTGTGGTATGGAAACGCAGCATTGATGAGATCAAATACAGGTATTGTTTATCAAACATTGTATGTCACAGAGTCTAATCGTTTTTGTAAAACAGTTTGACCGTTTCAATTTGAATCCCTGCAGAGCCGCAGCCCCGTAATTGCTGTAAACTGTTTTGCCTGCGGTTTTGTTAACTCGGAAGATCACGTCATCATCGTCGTCAGCACCGTCAGTCAGCATGGTTTGTCTGATACACATGAGTCTGTCTCTTTGCTGTACAACTCATACTTACCTGGCAGGGGAGATACCATGATCAAGAAGGTGGTTCACCCAGGGCGAGGCTCAGCCATTGCACTCCGGTTGTGCTGACCCCTGCGAATTCCCCAAATGTGGGAATCTCGACTGCATAATTTCTGGTAGTGGGGGACTGCGTTCGCGCTCTCCCCTGATCACGTTGTTTAAAGAAATTTATGTTTTAGTTAGGTTTGGCAGTGTTTTAACGAGTGTCCCTGAACGCATCAGACTATCTTTAAAATATATTAATATTTTTTTTTGGTATACTGATCATCTTATGTGGCTGTCTTCTTCTTACTGTTTTTTCTTGACTTCTCATTATTATATTCGGTGTCTTATTATGTGTAGTTATATTGGATGTTTATTGTGTGTTATTATTTCTCTTCGTAGAATACTTATGCTTGATTGAGTCAGTGAATCTTAACTGTAGCAGTTTGCCTCTTAAAAATTTACTGTCGAAAATTTAGATTCCCTCCGACCCCCCAGTTTTGGAGATTTTTCCAACAGGCCGTAAAGGCAGCATCTTCCCAGGCAGCGTGACTATCTACGCAGCATGCAGCAGCGCCGTGGTAAAAGAATAAACTGATACTGATCCTTAATACGTGTAAAAAAAAAAATTAAAACTGTTTATGGTAATGTGTATATATAAGCTGTACGCTCGACTAAGTTATATAGTTATGTATATTTGTGATTTGCGTAATAAAGTCTCTTTGATTGCATCGTTCAAACAAACATCACGGTGTCTATACTAGGCTATTTGTGTATTCTGGAAAGATTCTAGGAATACGCATCGACACCATTGTTGATTTGCTGTTGATGTTGGTCTTTCGCGAGGAATTCTGGGCATTTCTCGTTTTGCCCTCCCTGGACCTCCCAACTTCTCTCAGCTCCCTCAGGCTCCTGCAAAAGACGCGCAACGATGCCGGAAAGGGAATCATCAACGTCAAAATAAAGGCGTAAAAACATGCGTCTGAAGGAAACAGAAAAATAAAACAGATGGAAGGTTTTGTGATGCTAAAGCTCACGCGTACAGCCAGAATTATGACGATCTTGATCTCAACGTCACAGAGTCAGTTTGGGACCACATAGTGAGACAGAAGACATTTGGACCGCCTAAATCCACAGAGGAACTTCAGTAAGTTCGCCGCACACTTGAATAACCTACCTGCCGAGCACCTTGAAAAGCTGTAGTTGTGTTATTGTTGTAATTGTAAATAGTGTGGAATATCATGAGTTGATTAAGTGGTGTTCTGGTTACTTAACTGGGTATGAATCTAAGATTTGTTTTTCAAAATAAATAAGAAATAAATACTTTCTTGTCGTACCCAAACCGAAACTGTTTGCTTCTATGTGAACCTAGGCGCCCCCAGTTTGGTTTTATTTTGAAAATCTCACCCGGATGTAAATTGGCTAAGTAGGTATCCAGCTTGACGCCGGTAGAAGCGTCCCTCCCCTCCATTCATTTCGCTCGCGCACACAGTCGCATCCCAGCAGCCGAGCCCTCCCCTCCCGTTTCTCTCCGCCTGGAAAGATGGCTGCTCCGGCCGTGGCGAGAAGCTTCGGCCCGGCGCTCTGCCCGAGCTTCGCGGAGGTCTGCTCGTTCCTGGAGCGATACGGAGCGGCGCTGGATCTGCCCGAGATGACGTTCCCGCAGATGGAGAGGTTCCTGCGGGACACGACGGCAGGTGAGAGATCGGTGTTCGCCTCGGTTGGTGGTGGTGGTGGTGGTGTTGGGGGCGAAGAAGTGGTGAAGAGCTGCGACACTCAAAAACCGAAGGGGAAGAGGGGCCACCTCCGCTACCACAACCACCACCACCATCATCATCATCATCATCATCATTACGATGACGATGAGGATGACGAAAAATGTTGTGCGTGCGTGTGTGTGGCCCGGCAGCAGCAGCACCAGATTGGGAGTTTAGTCAGCGGAGCTTTTTCACTTTTCACTTAGCGGCTGTGGCTAACGTTGGCCCGAGCCAGAATCGACGTTTCCTCGAAAGACAGCCCGTGTTCTGCCCAAGTTTGTCCGGAAACACTCGGGGGCAGGCAGGAAAAAAAACGTAGCCGCTAACACGGAGCTAGCCCTCCCCCCTCCACCATTCCCCAAACCCCACTCACTTTGTGACTGGGTTCGTGTTGAAGTTAGAGGGGGACGGGTACGAACCGGGGGGGGGGGGGGGGCAGAAATTTGGCACGTTAATCCCGGGTATGGGGGGAGTTTAGTCAGAGTCAGGTGACAGGTCGTCGATAATGTTGTCAAGTCTGATATTGATCTGTAAACACCGAACTTGGTGTGGGAGCCATGATGCAGCACCGCCGAGTGACCGACCCCCCACACACACACACACACACACACACACACACACACACACACACACACACACACACACACACAACCAGCTAGCTCCGGAGTGTTGTCAGGTGTAATTTTTCACCGGCCTTGCCTCACAGGCAGTCGGACCGGAATGACACCACAGCCCTCCCCCCTCCTCCAAGTGTTTATATGTCGATCCTGTGCTCACGGCCACAATACCTCATTTTTTGTTCCGTATTTTATATCGTTAGTTTTAAAAACAAGTGGACGTCATGTTGTGGGGTTTTTTTTGTAGCCGAGTGGCTGTCAAACCTGCACAGGCGCAGTAACAGCCCGGATGCTCGCTAACTAGCTAGCATCAAGCCTTCCGTCCACTTTTTAAGTGAAAGTACACAACGGAGACCTGCAGTTAGTGCGTTATTTTTGTCAGAAGACGATGTCCCGGGCCGTTGGCCGTCCGGTTAGGGGCTTTGTGAACCTAACGACAGGCTAGCTCGCTTGTTAGCTCGGTAGTTTTCCATTACCGTTAGTTGCTTTGCTAATTGCTCCAACGCACTACATGAAAAACAACTCGACTGCTAATATCTATAATGTAGCTGACCGACACGTTTGTCAGGTATTTGACAATAAAAAAAAATAAAAACGGCTTGAGTGTAACCGTGTTTCCTTCGTCGTGATTCCGTGACTGTGCTCACGATGTGAAAACACAGAAAAACGTCTAAAACTGGAATGTCCTCCAAATTCGAGGTTCCCGTAAACGTCTCACCCCAGACCCCACATTACACACGTCGAGGGGATTTTCAGTCATTTTGAAGAGTCATAATAAAAGTATCATGGCAACAGCAAGTAGAAGCGAGATGAAACACACACTAACATACAGCCAACACTGATGGAGTCTGATACAACAGCTGCGCAAAAATGGAGGTTTTGATTGAAATTCAGTTTACAGATGTGTTGATTCCACTGCGTGATTGTTTTGATGTGTGTGTGTGTGTGTGTGTGTGTGTGTGTGTGTTTTTCCAGTCCCTAAACCCCTCGTGGAGCTCCACGTGAAGCTGCTCAGAAAGCTGGGGAGATCTGTGTCCACTGACCGCTGGGAGAAATACCTGGCTAAGGTGAGGGCTCGCCGTGCGTCTGTGGAGAGTTCCTCACCAACTTTCGAGCCTTATCTAGATGTGAGGAGTGAAATGAGAGGTTAAACTGAGCTGTCGGACAGAGAGCTTGTGAAAAGAGGCTTGGATGTGGTGACTGTTCCTAATCATTGTTTCCTGTAGGTTTGCCAGGAGTTGAACAGCACCTGGGCGTGGGAGTTGGAGCAGAAGGGCTACCAGGAGATGTCCATGGAGTGCAAGTCAAGCATCCTCAAAGTATGTCAGGTTCTCCTTCAGCGACACGGCCTGATATGTTGTCAAAAGGCCGAGACATCCACCGGCTGTGTTATTCCTCTTCCTCTTGTCCTTTCAGTATCTCTGCGAGTGTCAGTTTGATGACAACCTAAAGTTCAAGATGGCCATCAACGAGGAGGATCCGGAGAAGATGCGCCTGCAGCCGATAGGTCGCGACCGACAAGGTCTGATGTACTGGCTTCAGCTGGACCAGGAGCAGAACATCCGGCTGTACACGGAGGAGCAGGACGACCTGGACGGGTCCACCTGGAAGTGCATCGTCAGGTAGTGCTGGTGTCTTGAACTGGTTAATACTAGTTGTTTGGTTAAGTTCACATTGTAGATTAACATGTCTGGTCATTGCTGGATCTCTGTCCACCTCAGTCTTCTCTCAGTCTGTGTTCTCCTAATGTTTGCCTGAGCCACCTCTAATCTGTCTTCTCAGGACTCGTAACGACCTGGCCGAGGCTCTGGAGCTGCTCAAGGCTCAGATTGATCCAAGCCAAAATCCGGACCGGGATCAGAAACAGGCTGGATCCAGGAGCACCAGCCCCACGGAGAAAGACGCAGGTGCGTCCGGATCGTAGGGTTTACATCGAGGATGGAAACGATTAAAAAGCCTGTTCAGTTTTCATCGTCCTTCATGTCAGTCAGAAGATACAACAAAGAGTCCAGTTAACAGAATGGGCAGGATTAAATACAGCTCGTGAAGTGCAAGATGATCCAGTCGAACGCCAACCAAAGCACAGATCTGCTGAAAATAACGCTGTGGAGAGCTGGAGCCATGAATAAAAACAGCTGATCTCACAACAACACAAAGACTCTCTCACAACAGTGTTCAAAATAATGTGTTTCTGTACTTTCTCTATTTCTACTGTAGTAATATTAACTGAAGAGATGTTTGACTCCCCAAAACAAATTCACCACAACACTGTTTCTGGTGTGTGTGTGTGTGTGTGTGTGTTTTTTGTACTGATGAATTAGGGGTTGAGGCCATAGGAAGCACCAGGAGCAACCCTGACCCCTCCAAGACCAGCGAGGAAGACGCTGAGATGAAGAAGGTGGACCCTGTGAAAGAAGAGAAACCTCTGAGACCAGGTACATCCATGAGAGACGCCGCCACTTATTCCTCAATCTACTTTTCTTATTTACTGAACCAAAATATAAACGTCCAGGAAGTTTTCACCTGGAGCACGTAATAATTGAACAGGCTCACAGCGATGCCTTCTCAGGCGTCTGATGGTTGGACCAGCTGCGTGGTCCACTGCTGTCAGATATCTTCACGTGTCCTGCTGCTCTCTGCCTTTCTTGTTTTCGAGGAGCGTAACCGCGTTTGTCGTGTTTGATTTGCAGCGGTAAAGCAGGAGCTGACGCAGCCGATCAAGCAGGAACAGGCCGAGGTGAAAGAGGACAAGACCGAACGCAAACCCCCCGCGTTCGACAACCGCGTCAGCACCATCACCGCCGTCGTCAAATCAGAAACCAGGGACGTCGACGCCCCCAAAAACGCTGTGTCGGTCGTGATGGCGCCGGGCGCGACTGTGGCCAAGCAGGAGATGAACAAGGAGGAGGACGCAGCGGGACGGGCGGTCGTCCGGAGCAACCAGCAGGCCAAGATACCACTGAAGAAGAGAGAGCTGAAGCTCGCCGAGAGCTACCACAGCAACCACCTCCACAACAGCGGCGCCAGCGGCGGCGGCAGCAGCAGCAGCAGCAGCATAATTGTGTGTAACCCTTCAGTGATCCAGAGCAAGGACGCTCAGGGAAGAGAAGGGAAGTTGCCCAACTCAATAGCGCCCCCCGGTGGCCCAGCTGTCCCACAGCAGCAGCAGCATCCAGCGGTCACTGCACCGAGGCAAGAACTGACCAACGGCAGAGCGTCTCTGCTCCCGCCTCACAAAGAGGGCCAGAATGGCGTCATAGGGGTCATAGGTCAGGTCGGTGTTGTAGGTCACGTAGGGGTTATCCGCAGCCCATCCGAGCGGCACAGGGCCCCCGGCGCTGAGCAGCAGGAACAGAACGGGCCGTGTTTGGACCTCCGGGGCCCCAGAGCCACAGAGGACGAGAGGGAAGTGGGCCGGCAGTCGGTCCTGGTGAGGAAGGGACCTGCCGAAGGGGAGCCGGCGGCTGCCGCTCCTCCTCCTCCTCCTCATGCAGCAAAGGAGGCCCAAACAGCCAAAAAGCTACTGCTGTCATCCTCCAAACCCGACCGACCCCCCGAAGCTGCAGAGAGAAATGTGGACTCTGTCAGCACTTCCTCACCGTCTCAGTCCACAGAGGGACCCAAGAGACAGGCGCTGGAAGACCAGGGTCAAAAACCAACAGAGAAACAGTCAGACAGGGGGGCGGATACCGAGCACAGCAGTCGTCCAAAGAAAGATGACGACCTGGACGAGAGGGAGGGGGGCAGCAAAGAGGGGGCTGCACGCACTGTGGCAGAAAATGTGAGCAAAGATGACCAAGAGAAAAATCAAAGCACTTTAGTGGAGGTGGAGGCAGAATCGGGAGGAACCGTTCAGCCTCTAAAACCAGACCAGAAAGATGACAAAGACCTGGACCATCAGGGGGAGGGGGTCAACGGTGGGCTGGCAGCCCAGGTTCGAGTGAAGGACACTGGGCTTGGGTCAGAGGAGAGGCAGGGTCCCCTGGAGGAAGCCTCCTCCGAGCTGCAGAAGGAAGGAATCCGGCTGAAGATAAAGATCCCTCCTCACAGGAGGAACAAGCTGAGGGGGAAAGGGGGGAAGGAGGAGGAGAAAGACAAGGAGCAGGAGGTGCAAGAGGAAGGAAGGCCACTGAGGAGATCCGCCAGGATTTGCAGGTTTGTGTGCAATGAAACGTTGTGTTAGTGATCTCAGGCCGCGCTGCTTTGATTCCTGCAGTAAATTCAGTCCCACTTCTACCTCTTTCCTTGAAGATCATCTGCTTTGCCAACCTGCAGGCCCAGCTCGAAGGTGGCTGAGAGCCAGAGGAAGAAACCGCAAAGAAAGCAGGCGCTGCCCGCCAGAGCGAGGGAGGGGGAAGGGGGAGGAGGAGGAGGAGGAGGAGGATGAAGAAGAGGAAGACGAGGAGGAGGAGGAGGAAGAGGAGGAGGAGGAGCAGGGCTCGGCCGCAAAGAAAGACAGAAAGGCGGAGGCTGTCGGGCAAATCAGGAAGCGAAGGGTAAAGTGTTTGTGAAGGTTTGTCCTGTGAGACGGTCGGCTCGGTGTTTTGACAGCGTCTCCTCTCTCTGTCGCGTCCTCAGGGTAAGAGGAGGCACCGACGCCCCCGCTGGTCCAACGTTCGCTCGAAGAGGCGCAAGCTGAACGAGGGAGGGGAGGCGGACGACAGAGGGAGGAAGAGAGGAGACGGAGAGGAGGAGGAGGAGAGCGAAGGCGGGAGCGACTCGGACGACTCCTGCAAATCGGAGGAGATCCCCAGCGAGGACGCCTGCACGCACTGCGGCCTGCCCAACCACCCCGAACTGGTGAGAGAGGACGTCCCACGTGGACGAGTCAGACCTCGTCCAAAACTT
This sequence comes from Psettodes erumei, assembly GCA_016785225.1. NCBI lineage: Eukaryota > Metazoa > Chordata > Actinopteri > Pleuronectiformes > Psettodidae > Psettodes > Psettodes erumei. Next base: position 184,542 of record JAFBJZ010000003.1, on the reverse strand, counting down.
TAGTTTCATTAGGAGACGCTTTGGACACGTGGACAAAGCTGTTTGGACTCTTGTCATCTTTTTCTTGATAAACATGCAGCAGATGTCCTGTCTTCATGTCTGTAAACCACTGCCTACGCTGTGTGTTAACGTGTGTGTGTGTCTGTGTGTGTTCTCAGATCCTGCTGTGCGACTCTTGTGACAGCGGATACCACACTGCCTGTCTGCGGCCGCCGCTCATGTTGATTCCAGATGGAGAGTGGTTCTGCCCCCCCTGCCAGCATGTGAGCGCCGTGTGTGTGTGTGTGTGTGTGTGTGTGTGTGTGTGTGTGTGTCTGTCTGTCTGTCTGTCTGTGTGTGTGTGTGTGTGTGTGTCTGTCTGTGTGTGTGTGTGTGTGTGTGTGTGTGTGTGTGTGTGTGTGTGTGTGTGTGTCTGTCTGTCTGTCTGTCTGTCTGTGTGTGTGTGTGTGTGTGTGTGTGTGTGTGTGTGTGTGTGTGTGTGTCTGTCTGTCTGTGTGTGTGTGTGTGTGTGTGTGTGTGTGTGTGTGTGTGTGTGTGTGTGTGTGTGTGTGTGTGTGTGTGTGTGTGTGTGTGGTTCCCATCTGAGTTCATTCTGAATTTCGCTTTCACAGCCTGGGTATTGTTTTGAATACAGGTGCCGGTAAAATACAGCCCGAGTTTCGATATTGGCGTGAGAAAGTCTCTGCACTACTTAATCTGCAGAATTGACGCTGGATAAATGTCGTACCGGATGTTTTCGGTCAGGACGCGGCAGAGAGAAGCTTTTTAGTCATGTGACATGACGGTGGCGTTTGGTTCTTCCTCCCTCCAGAAGCTGCTGTGTGAGAAACTGGAGGAGCAGCTGCAGAATCTGGACAGCGCTCTGAAGAAGAGGGAGAGAGCAGAGAGGAGGTGTGGGCGCACACACACACACACGCGCACACACACACACACACACACACACACACACACACACACAGTACGATGGCCTTCCTGAAACAAACACAAACCAGCTGTAAATGACGTGGATTTTCTCGGCCTGTCTGTCCAGGAGGGAGCGGCTGGTGTATGTGGGCATCAGTGTGGAGAACATCATTCCTGTGAGTATTTTTAAATTCTAAAGTTTTTTCTTACTGAGTTTTGTGTGGAGAAAAATACAGATACAACCTGAACATTGCGTTCGATTCGCATCAAACTCCTCCCACTCAACGACCAGGCCTGTCTGACTCAGCGCTTCACAAAAGGTTTAACTGTACAAATATCATGACGTCTCATTCTCTGCTGATTTCTGAAGTTTCTGAACACATCCGTGAAGTGAACATCTCATCTTGTCTCGTTTAAGATATTGCATAACCTGTTTAATCCAGTGTCAACCACGATAATCCCTGTCAGCAGACAGATCTGTGCATGTTTAAAGGTGTGGGATGATGTGATGACTGTTCATTTGAACAGATTTTCAGGATTGTTGCACCGTGCACATACAGTCGTGCATTATTCTATGAGGTCCAGTGATTTCATGTGACCTGTTTCCTCTCAGCTGGATCAGTGAGCAGGGAGTTTCCCTCTGGATGCAACATGAAACCGGCCTTTGAAACTAGAATAGACGAACAAAGAAACCAGACCCCAGCGGTTGGCAGCTGTTTGATGTCGAGGCTCAAACGTATTAACGTATATTTTTAATGTGGTGGGTTTAAAAAAAAAAGACTTTGTGTTTTGACTGTGTTAGGAGGGAGATGAGGGGGAGGAGGAAGAGGAGAAGTCCACAAAGAAGAAAGATCCCAAAAAGAGTAAGAATCTGGGGAGGAGATCGACCAGAACCAGGAAACACATCAGCTACAGGTGTGTGTGTGTGTGTGTGTGTGTGTGTGCGTGGGGGGGGTAATGGCTTTTCATTCATCACATATTTGCTTGGCTCATATTTGGAGTTGACAGAACAAGCTGGATCAGCTGATTAGTTAAACCTGCTCTGCTGCTCTGTGGGTTTGGTTGGAGCCAGACTGCATCCCATTTAACACTTTCTACAAACGTGTGTGCGTTTGCAGGTTCGACGACTTCGACGACGCCATCGACGAGGCGATAGAGGAGGACATCAGAGACCTGTGCGGCGGTGAGCGAGAAACATTTTATTAATAAATCAATAGCTGTTTTATCTCAGTAAGACAGAAAGTCCGTCAGCAGAGCTCCAGTGAATAAAGTGCAGTCATTATTCTGGCGTAGGAACGGGGCAAGGCAAAGACATCACCGCCATCCTGTCAGAGGTCGGGAAGGAGAACCAGCAGCCAATCAGAAGCCAGGCTTGCTCCGCCAGGAACAGGAAGAAGCGGAGACTGAACGACCTGGAGAGCGACAGCACGGCGGCCGAGAGTGAGGACGAGTTCATGATCAGCAACAGGTAAGGCGTGCACACACACACACACACACACACACACACACACACACTTTCCTCCTGCTCTGTCTCTGCCATCCTCTTCCTCCTCTTACAGCTCAGAGGATGAAGATTTTGGTGCGTCGGGGGCAGAAGACGAGGAGGAGGAGGATGAGGAAGCCGGCAGCGAAGTGGGCAGCTGGGACAGCGGGACCCGGCCCAGACGGGCGGCGAGAGGGGCGCCCAAACACCGACCCAGCAAGACCCAGCACAGGGGCAGGAAGCGGCCGAGGAGGCGGCGGAGGCACTCCTCCGAAGAGGAGGAGGAGGAGAGCGAGGAGGAAATGGGTGAGTGCGTGATGAGAGAAGCTATCAAGCTGTGACGCTGACGAAATCGTTTTTTAATCAAGACTTTTAAAGAAACACTATCCGTTCTCTTCCTCTCTCCAGACTCGGATCAGTTCAGCGACATGACCGACAGCGACGCTGACAAAAAGAGGCGGGGCCTGAGGCGGGGCCAGCGCCAGCAGGTCAACTACCGCGAGACGTCCGAGTCGTCGGACAACTCTCAGGCGTCCGCCAACAAGGAGAAGGTGAAGCGGCGCGGCAGACCGCGGCGGGAGCGACTCTCCAGCGACTACAGCGATGGTCAGTCACCCGACGTGCAGAAGTGTTCGCATTTTAATTCAACCAAGTTTCCCCTCGTTTTCCACACGGTTTGTTTTTACAGTGTTTGATAAACTTTCTGAGCTTCTCTACATGGACTCACACACATTCAGCTGAACATCTCTGAGTTTCATTTGTGTGAAGGACGACTATTTCTTAATTTTCTGATCTCATGTGCTGCTTTGATTTTCTTCCAGTGTCGCCGTCCTCCAGAGACTCAGAGGAGGAGGATTACGAAGACGAAGAGGAGGATGAACACAGGAGGCGACGGAACAGGAGGAGACGAGAGGAGGAGGAGCGCCGGAGAAACAGGCTGAGAGAAAAGCGGAGGAGGTACAAGGACGAGGAGGACGAGGAGGATGCCAGAGAGAGAGGGCGGCGGCTCAAACGAAAGCTACGAGAGAAGGAGGAGGAGGAGGAGCGCGACAAGCGCAGGAGGTTAAAGAGGTCAGGGAGAGAAGAGGAGGACCTGGAGAAGATGGGCCGGGGGAAGAGGAGAGAGATCCTGTCCCAGCAGCGCCGCAAACGGCTCGCTCAGATGCTGAAGAAGCGGCGGCCGTCGACGGACGAGGAGGACGAGGACGAGGACGAGTCCGAGGAGTCAGAGTCGTCGTCGGAGGAGGACCGTCCGGTCCGCAAAAGACTCAACCGCATCGACTCTGACGACGATGAGGAAGAGGAGGAGGAGGAGGAGACGAGGACGAGGAGGAAGAGGGAAGGCAGAAGACGACGACCAAAAAGTCTTCAGCGGCGGAGAGGAGGGCCGACGGCGACGCTCAGGAAAAGGGAAGGGACCGGAGCCAGTCTCCGTCAAACACACATCGGACCTCCAGGGGCCCGGCGAAGCCCGAGGCCGGGAGTCCCGCCGCACCCTGGGACAGTGCAGCATCAGGCAGGCCGGGCAGGCACAACGGCCCCTTCCATCCGGAGGAGGAGGAGGAGGAGGAGGAGGAGGAGGAAGGCCAGACAGACTCATTAAACTCTGTCCAGAACAGTCCGCAGTCATGATGGCTGCGTTTGTGTGACAAACACTCGCTTCTTTCGTTCTTTCGTTTTGTTTTGTTTTTTTTTAACTGTCCGGCCTTCACCCCACAAACTCTCCTCCTCCTCCTCGTACGCCCACCGTCTTGCTCGTCCTCTTCACTGTTGTATTGTGGTATTCACCATTGCACACTGTACGTCACCACAGGAAGCCACAAGTTCCCATCTCACACACGTCTGGCGGGACGTGACGGCCGGCGGGCCGGACCAAAAGCATTCCTCACAGCAGAACGGCCGCGCGTCGCCGGAACGCTTCGCCGACCATTTCCCCCAACTCCAGTTACGGACGTCTTTCCTGCGTGGATCCGCGTGGCGGGATGGCGGCGGTTCCGTCCCGCCCGGGCCCGACGGAATGGGATGCAGGATTGTGTTTGTAGTGTACCTCGTTGTTAAGCACTTCATCATTCTCATAGCACTTAAGAACCTGCCGCCAAGCAGAGCGCCGGGGTCGGGCCGAACACCTGACGGGCGGAGACGTCAGACTGGATCCACCTCGCAAAAATTACACCGTCGCTTCCCCCCCGGGGGCGTCGACCCGCGCAGGTAGTTTTGGTTCTGTTTGTCCAGGTTTTGTGTTTGTGAGGACCAAAATCACAGTTTGGGTGATTTCACTGTTGTGGTGCCGTCCTAAAAAAAAAAAAAAAAGACCCAGTACTACTGAGGTTAACGTGTAGTCCAGAACCCCCCAAAAAAAAGTGTTTTGATTTTGGTCTTTTTGTTTTTAAATCCCGTTATTTTTTAACCTCAGTCGCATCTTTCAAAACCTGCAAAGATCAGAAAAATCAGAACCATCTGCACGGCGAGACGCTGTCCGACGGTTTGGGTTGAATCCAGTCGTCTTTCTGGATCAAATCACGACCCCAACAACCAAAGATGTAAAAACTACAGTGTGAAACTGTTAGGGCCCCCCCCCCCCCCGTCAACTACTGACATCAGAAAGTTTTACATTTTTTTTGACACGTGTCTGATAAATGTCCCAGATGAAAAGATCTGATGGTTGAATCCATTCATCATCATTCAGGTCGTGATTTTGTAAAATACCAAAAACACCAAAAACGTTCTGGTCGCAGTTTCTCATTGGTGAAGATCTGCTGCCTTTTTTTGGCCTATTTTTACAGTAAAGTGAATATTTTAAGTTTTAACCTGTTTGTCAGGCAAAAAGAAGAATTAGGATTTAAGGAAATCTTGTTTTTTTCACCTTTTTAACCTTTTTCTGATATTTTGTAGATGAAATATATATAATCAGTCACTTGAGAAAATAATCTGATTCTTTGAGAATGGAAAATAACCATTAGCTGCAGTTTTGGTGAGTACAGTATATTCATATAACTTGTCATTTTGCGGTTGATCACCTGAGCGCTCAGCACTAGTGTCAGACCCCGAAACATCCCAGTTTTCCGACGCCCACATCGGACCATTTTGGATCCAGGACCGTCAAGTGTTCGGTTTCCCGCTGGTCGCTCACGAAACCTTGGTTTTGGCGGGAACACGTTTGCTGTACATACTCTGCCTGTACGCTGGTTCTTTGTAAGATAGTCGATGTTCTGTTCCCAGTCCTCTTGTAAAATATAGTGTTCTATTTTCTATATGAAGGAGGAGTCCAGATGCTGCCGTGGATGGAGTCCGTCGACGGTTCGCTCGTTTCAGATTCGAGCCCGTACGCCAGTGAAACGTCACCGAATTGTTACGAGGGAAAAAAAAAAAAAAAAAGAGCAGAAAGCTTCTCACTTTCCGACCTGTTGTTGTACACGGTTTTTAACGTTAGCATCCCCCAGGAGTTTTTAAGAAGGAACAAATTTAATTTAATTTAATTTTTTTGATTGAGGCTCAGGGGAGGAAATCAAACAGCTGTCAACGTCTTTTATTTCTCCAGCCACCGGCCGTCTGAGCGAGCGTCACTGTCGGGATCGACTCCGACGGGCGGAACGGAAGAATTCCTTTAACTTCACGCAGTCAGATCACTGTTTAGGCTTCAAGTGACTTTTGTCCTGCTGTTCACGGGGAGACCGGCCCAGTTCTCACCACGGATACATTTCTGTCTCTAACCATCCCGTCTCACCTCGCACATCTTTCTTCTTCTTCTCTGCGACTGTATGTGTCAAACTTCTAAGAATCCAGTCAATGAAAAAAGCTGCAGTGAGCCACATCGAGTGTGCGAAATGACGCACATTCACTTGGCAACGTGCTCCCACTTCACAGCAGAGTAGGTTTAAGAGCAGCTGAGCCTCAGTGCGCTCATGAATCACTGTGAAGGCCTCGGTATCTCCTCCAGCAGTTGACACCTGCATTTAACAACAGGCTCAAACCTTTTTACTCAATTAAACTCACAATGACGTACCGCGCTGACCAGTAGAGGCAAGAAATTACTTGGAAAGTGGTTTAACATCCAGTCAAACGTTCCAGTCGAAGGCAAATTATAGGTTAAATCATCATCAGCATATTCTGTGCAGTCAGCGTCAACGTGACAGAGGGCGTGTGTTTGACATCGAGGATCTTAAACCTCCTTTTTCTAAAGCTTTTAGCAGTTTGATAAATACGGGCTCGGGGGTGATGGATCCTCCGGCTTGCTCTCAGATTCACGTCTGACATGTGGAGAGAATCTGTGAAATGTCGTCTCACTCGATTTGCTGTGGTTTTCTGTTTCTTACAAACAGCCTGTGACACGTAACCAACGTCAAGAGCGGGTTTTAATGAGCCCTGGTCCCAAACAGAAACAAGAGCACGTCACAGTTTGGTAAAAGCATCAAAGATTCAGACGAGCAAATGATTGAGGTTTTTCTTTTTTTTAAACTTTAGGACGTCACACGCGACTGGAACTTTCATACAGTGGAAGTTGGATTTATTTTCTGTGCAAAGTCAGCGCCAGAAAACTTTTCACAGACTCATCACGTCAAACTGTATTTTTATAACTGCATTTTATCTGTGGGTGAAAAGAAAAATGATCGTAGTATAGATGCACATGAAGGGAAGCCGCCGGGTGAGAGGATGAGAATTTTGTTCTTCTTTCATTTCATTCCATTTTCAACCTGCTTTGTGAATCCCTGTCGCCTGAATGCACCTGCATCTGTGTACGATCTGTGAAAGGTCACAACTGTTCCTGCAGCTCTCACCGCTCAGCATTTATCAGATCGTGGTCTGAAACTTCATTTATGACACACGCTCGTCGACAGTTTCCTTTATAATCATTTTGAAAAAACATTCTGTGATGATTAAACAACAAATGTCGCATTATGTTAGTGGTTTACATTTATCTTGTGAATAAAGCATAAGTATCCGCTTTAGAAAATCCATTGCATTTGTTTGGTTTTGAGTTACAAACACAAGATTTAACTTCAAAATGGAATTATTCAGTTGATGATTAGGATTGCTGGGTTTGGTGCGAGCTTCTCACAGTCAGATATTGTCAGTGTGGGTTTGTGACACAGACTAAACACATCCCAGACAGCTGCAGTTTTAATGACTAAATGTCCTTTCAGGTACTTTCCAGTGGTTGTTCAGGTGTTGTGGGACTCATGGGGGAAAAAAAACACCAATTAGATAAAAAGCTCTTTGGACCAGGTCTTATTCGCTGTTTTAACTTGTACTCATCTTATCCTCAAGAGCCTGTCGCAAATATAATCTGTGTGAATCCCCTGAATACGGCACTGCAACGACTTTTATTTCCTTAACGAGCAAAACCAGTATTTTTATAATGTTCAGTTTTGTACCCAGGGTTTGGTGGAAATGATGTGCACCTGCGTTTGCCACCTTGGCAGATTCTGTTGGTTTTTAAATTGTTGAGTAAAACTGATCTGGAGTCATTCAGATCAGACGCCACTGGATGTGACTGCAGCTCCCTCCATTTCTCTGTTGTATTGTTACTGTAGTATCGCTGTAACATAAATGTTTTCTAAGTTATTAAAAACCAACATCCCAGGCATCTCCTCAAACACGCACACCGTGTCTGTGACTTGTTCTTTTAATTATTTCATTCTTTATTCCTGAAATGTCCACAAGGTCCAAGTCCTAAGATCTGATACACAAAGCATGAACATGTTTTTGTTGTGACAATGTGCAGAAGTATTTCTAAAACATTGTGCTTTACAGGCATTTCATTTATGTGATTTAGCAGAATCTGAGTTCTCATAGTTTATTTTACACACAAAAACAATTTAAATGTGAATAACATGATAAATGTCTTTCTGTGGTTCGACTTTGAAAGGTCCACCATGATATTTTATGTTGTTTTATTACACCTGTGTATTTAGAAAGTTTTATTTCAGAACGCTCCGAAAACATTTTAGCTACAAAAGAATGTAGTGAGTATTTTCTTGAGTTTTGAAATACATATCGTGGAGTAAAAAAGAAATTTACCTCTGATAAAGAAAAAGTTGACAGAGACCAGAATCAAGTAAAGAACGAAGCGTGACTGTTCTGCCTCCTAGAGGCCGCAGTGTGTAACTACAGGTGAATTGTATCGCTATAAAGTTAGGCATTATCACATATAAGTAGTACTTCCTATTAACGCATTCAAAGTAAAATATAATCACTGAGGGTGTAGTTACACAGCGTAACAAATCATGAACAGTTACAATAAAGCAAAGCAAAATAAATTCATTCTGACTCTGTTTCTATTCAGTCATAATTGTGTCTATACTTTTTAAAATGTTGAAATTTTGTTTATGATTGTTTTATTAAATTAAAAGTGCAAAAACGATGAGAAAATTATTCAGGTAAATAACCTCATAATTAACCCAACTGTCGAAGAAAGACGACGTCAAGGTAGAAATGTATTGCATGTAATGACTTCCGGTAAAGAAATACAAAATAAAATTACAGGATATTACGTACGAACATCGTCACGTGGTGGTCACGTGATCCTGTAGCGTATTGAAGCGTTGACGCATGTTGCCGCGATATTTCGTCTTGGAAAGCCGAGGAGCAGTCGGCGTCAACCACAGCCTGCGAACTCCTTCAATTTCGGACCTTCGAACGGTTCGGCTCGGTTCGGTTAGTCACGGAGAAGACGTACACTTCCGTAGCTCGCGGTGTATCCGCCTCCTGCAGCTGCCGAGAACCTGTTTAGCGAGAAGTTATCCCGGGTTAAATTAGCAGGTCGCACAACTTCGTGCCGCCGCCATCGCCTGGGTTCTTTGGGTTCTTTCCTCTACCGTCGCCTGGTCCAGCGGTTCCGAAGACGTCGACGATGGTCTTGCTGAAGAACCTCCACCCACCCACCGAGGGAGTGCGGCACGAGCAAGCCGAGACCACGGCGGTGATGGACGGCCAGAGGCTGGGCTGCGGCACGCTGTACGTCGCCGAAACGTAAGTGATTCAGTTTGACCCGAAACTGCGATCAGTGTTTTACACAGACACGGTGTTAAATCACACCAACATATGGGATGCAAAGTGGAAATAGTTCATAAAACGCTCCATGACGCCATTAAGCCTCATGGTAAACACTTCCGGAGTGGGCTCTTTCAAAATAATAGCTTTAGCATAAACTAAAAGTATAAATGGCACTAACAATAGTGGTGTTCTGTATGTATGATTTCTAAGTGTTAATGATAATGGATAGAAAGATCATATAATATTTTATCAGTAGTAAATGTAAATATCTGGTTCACATAATTTTTCTTGGCCCTGCGATCGTGAGGTGGATGACAAGACTTCAGTCTCGACTCTGGGAAGATGTGATGGGCGTTTTCAATATGTTCTGACATTTTACAGCAAAGCTTTGATCGATCAAGACAGAAACCCTCCCTGCAGTCACAGCCTGTCAGCTGTGTGTGTTTTTTTTTTTCTTCTTTTTGAATGCAGGACTGAAAATGCTGTCAGGTGCCGTCTTTCGCTTAAATCAACATTCACAACAACAGCCGTCAGATGCGTTTGTTTTCTTTTTCTCAGGCGCCTGTCTTGGTTCGATGGTTCAGGGATGGGTTTCTCTCTGGAGTATCCCGCCATCGGCCTGCACGCCATCTCCAGAGACGTCAGCACGTACCCACAGGAGCACCTGTACGTCATGGTCAACGGCAAACTCAGCGGTGAGGGCAGCTCCACTCTTAATCTGAGTTTGTTTTTAAACTCCAGATCCCAGAGGTCGGGAAAGTCACATAACTTTCTGACACGTTTCTGCTCAGATGAGTTTCAAACCGACATGTTTTCACTTTCTTTCCCTGTCAGATGAGAATGAGGCAGAAATGGAAGAGAAAGCAGCTGACGACGATGAAGAAGAAGATGATGATGATGATGATGATGATGATGGCGTCAGTGGTGGTGATGATGAAGAAGGAACAATCACAGAGATTCGATTTGTGCCCAGTGACAAGGCGGCATGTGAGTTGTGTGCTAACACTGTATCTGTAATACAGGAGTTTGGCATGTTGACCGTGTTTGTGTTGGTAATTTGCAGATTGTTAAAATTAGCACAGTGTAGCAGCTCACGTTTTGTGTGTGTGTGTGTGTGTGTGTGTGTGTGTGTGTTGTATACACACAGTGGATTCCATGTTCTCGGCAATGTGCGAGTGCCAGGCGCTGCACCCCGACCCAGAGGACGAGGACTCAGACAACGACTTTGAGGGAGAGGAGTACGACGTGGAAGAGGCTGGTGAGTGAGACACAAACAGGCGCACATATTCTAATGTGTATAATGTGTACTTTATATTTTAATGTATATAATAAAATTCTGGCAGGCTGTAAAACAAAATCCAGGTTTTTTAAAAGGAAATCAGAGTTGTAGATTGAAACCCTTCACTTATAACGTAGATGTTGTTATAGGGAACGTGTTTCTTCATTGAAATGTAAAAAACTAACTCTAACGTTTTTACTGTAACAGAAAGATTTTATTACTCATTTGGATTCAGAAACTTTGGCTGATCAGATCAGGTGTCAGGATGGGAGTGAACCTGTGTTTTTTCTTACTGCTTCAAAGTTGAACATTTTTGTTGACAGCTTTTCACAGGACAGTTTGATTAAATAAATAAAAGAATGCTGTGGACTGATTTGAAAACGTTGACGATTTTGTTTATTTTCTTCTTATCTCTCTGTTTGTCCCTTCGTCCCTTGGACGTCTTCGTCTCTCCCTGGTTTTCTGGACTCTTCGGCTGCAGAGGCAGGTAAGAAGTCCACTAGGATTCAAAGATGAACCGGATGAAAGGTCACATCACGCGACAGACAGACCTCTTTGCTGTCGTGTGGAGAAACTGTTGACCCCTCCGTCTCTCCTCCACCTGCCCAGAACACGGTCACGGCGACGTCCCGACCTTCTACACCTGTGACGAGGGTCTGTCGGCGCTCACGCAGGAGGGCCAAGCCACGCTGGAGAGGCTGGAGGGGATGTTGGCCCAGAGCGTCGCTCAGCAGTACCACATGGCCGGCGTCCGGACCGAAGAGAGCAAAGCCGAGTTTGAAGGTCTGAGACACACACGCACAAACTGCAGCCTGATGACTTGTTGTTGTTGTTTTTGATACGGTGCAGCTGTAGTGTAGTGAAAGATATTAATAAATTAAACAAGCCCACCTTCTGACCTGCACTGCTGGCCACATCATTGGCTGACAGGTGTTCTTAATAAAGTGCTCGCTGTGTGTACATCTGACGAACTACAAAGACAACAGAACAAAACTGCAGCACATGTCAGAGATTAGCTCATAAAAATGGTCCCGTTTTAGAGGGTAAAATCTTGTGAAGGTGAAATTCAGAACAAGCATTTTTAGATCGGTGGGCTTGTTTGATTGGTTGTTATTGTTGACAGATGGTATGGAGGTGGACGCAGCAGCAGCGGAGGCCGGTCAGTTTGAGGATGCAGACGTCGAGCACTGGTAAGTCCCACTGTGTCCCCCAGCATCTGACCACGTCCAACCAGGACCACGACCAAACTTTAAATATTTCTGTTCGACCAACAAAACGTGAGGGAACTTTGTCTGCTGGTTCATTCGTGTCTTTCTGTAGATGGGCGTCATCTCAGCAGCCAATCAAAGCAGCGGAGTTGCATCCTGGGATTGAAGGACAGGGAAGTGGTGATACTTAAAGCTCTTATTCGTACTATAAATCTTCTCGGTAGTTTTGTGTATCTTCCTGCAGTTTCTATTTAATTTGTGTTGCATTAGAACTCGTGTACTAATTTGTGTTGTCAGTTTTCTGCCCATGCCCCCCCCCCCCCATCTCCACTGATTTGTCCAGGACTTATGAACAATGTGTGCTGTTCTGCACTTCTGTAATATAGCCGGCTAGATCCTATTGTTTACTGTAAAAACAAAACTCTGTTTTTTACCTTAAAAACAAATTTAATATCTGATTTTCCTGCCGAGGATAGTTCGTGTATTTGTACCAAATTGTCAATAAATGCATAGTTTTTGTATGAGTTTCTTTGCTTGATTTATTTTTTTTTTTACTTCTTCGTGGGCTAAAAGCGCTATCGAACATTTTTTATATTAATACAATAAGAGAGAGAAGTAGCTCCTTCTAACAAACCCTTTGCAGAATTGTCAGGTGGACACAAAATGAGTGATTACGTTGCCCTGTCTGCTCAATGTGTAAATGCTAACACATTCCCCATAACAAGCATGCAGTTCATAATACTGTATGTAACTAACTATAATTTCTTTTGATTGATCTTTCAATTATGCTTTACAGTTAACTGTAAAAATGCTAAACTCAATTTCCCAGAGGCCAAGTTGAGATTTTAAATTAACTTTTTTTTTCAATCAGCAGTCCAAAAAAAAAATCCAAGATACAAAACAAAAACAGCAGCAAGTCCTCACAGTTTGAAAATATGAAACAGTTAAATAGTTATCAGTATAGTTGACAATTATTTTTCAGGTGAAAAATAACCATTAGACACTGAAACAAACCACTGGATTGTTCACTCCTGTTTCAACCCTTCAATCTGCCTTCTCAGATTTTACTAAGAATTCAAAGGCACCGATTAAATCTGTGCAAACGCTAACATAGACCTTTGAAAACTGTAAAGTCCTACACTGTGCTTGGCTCTGGAATGTAACATTAAAGTATAAATAACATACAATCAAACACTGTGAAGAACACAAGTTACAAGTTTAGTATTATCCTACCTTGAAATTCTCAACCTTCCATTATTCACCTTTCTAGTTACTTAGTGAATTAAATTTTCTGTGAAACAAAAATAATAATTGGCTCAATACATTATTGCAACTACTATACTTGGGTGCAGAATTTGACGTTGCCAGAAAACAGTAACAGAGTAAATGTTGGTGTGTTTTAACCACCTGTGTTGACACAGTCACGGCTGCTGCGGTCCTAAAAATCCTGAAAAACTTTCTTTCACTTTATATTGTTGATATTCCAGTTACTAGAAATCTCCAAGGTTTCAAAGCTTTGGAGGTTGTTGATCCAGAAAGTGTTGCAAAAGTTTAAAATCTGCTAGATCAGCCACCTCTCTTCTAAAAACTGATCTAACTTTAAGGAAATTTCTGAATGCCCTGTTTATGGAAAACATAAAACCCCATTAAAATAAGTGTTTAGCCTCCAACATGTGCTCTTGAGGTGAAATCATCTACTTTTCCTGAATATCATGGTCCACCTCTTCTGAAAAGTGCATGTCAGTGTTGTGTATTTCTGCTGAGTGAAATCAGCAGCAGGTTAACGGTGCGTCCATGTGTGCTCTCGGTGTTAAAGTGCTGCCCTGCGACGCTCACGTCCTCTTCTTGGTCTCCAGGGGAAGATGGAGAGACGGGGATTTCCTTGTCAGCAGGGGGATGATTTTATCGAACAGCAGCAATGAGCTCATCATACCTGCAACAGCAGGAATAGGAAAGAAGAACAAGAAACGTGGTTTCAGTATTCTGAGAAACAAGTTCTATCATTGGAGAAAATATTGAAAATATAAGTAATATAGTACAGTAATACAGTAAAATAACACTTATATATTAATACACCAATAGTAGGGGTACGTAATGATGGCTATTACATTTTATACTCCCATTGTACTACGAGGCAAAAGTAAAATAGTTTTCGCCGTTGAAGTTTGATGCCGAAGTCGCATCATGTCTTAAAGACCGGTAAGTAAACACTTGTTAACTGTTAATGTTAGCCATGTCGCCGTAGCACAAACTTAAATGTAGCCCCTTTAAACACGAGTTGGACCTGGATAAACATCTTACCCAGAAGCGGGCCCAGCCAGTAGACCAGGCAGTACTCCAGGAAGGAGTTTCCACTGCAGGGGAACTGTGTGGAGAAGGCCAAGGCCGGGTTAAACACTGCTCCTGTCACACCGCCACCTGGATCACACGTTGACATGCACACAGGTGAGTAGTCGTGAACTTACAAGGACCAGAGCTGCAGCCCTGCACGTTAGGCTTTCCTGTTTAAGGTAACAGGGGTTCAAACATCTATTTTTGGTTGTTCCAAAAAATATAATATGAAGATTAATATTCATTATATAGTGTATATGGTAAAGTAAATGATGGGTTCCAGAGAAAATAGCACATACTCCAGTTGCTTAGCTACATTTGCTGAGTTCACTTGTAAATACTCTGCATTCAGTAGGACACGACAGACAGGAGGCTGACCTCTGACCTCTGACCTCACATCAGTATCATAAGGAGGTGTTCATGACGTGAAAACACGATTACCCATATGATTCATATGGCATCAAGAGAAACAACCACTGAGCGGATTCGTCTTCATACCTGCATAAACCACTGTTGCAATGACTGCAGCTACCGCGTGCACGCGATATTTCTCCTCCACCGATCGCGTGTGCGTTATGGCAGTCTGTACCGCAAAGGCGCACGCGAGCTCCACGGCGGCGGCCTTGGGCAGCGCCGCGTGAATGGGGCTGACGCACCGGTAACCGAGCAGCTTGTGCCGCACGTGCAGCCTCGACAACCCGATCCCCCAGATCACCGGCACGGCGGCTCGAGCGGCGGCGGCCGCAGCGAACTGGCACGCGATCCGCCGCAGGGCGCACCCGCACGACATCCTCGCGTGGTACGCGTGCTCGAGTGCCCCGGAGGGGTTGCCGATGGCCCCGCTGAAGGTGAGCCCGTGGACCACGGACGCCAGGTACGTCAGAGTGAGCGCGAGACGAGGCTCGATCCCGCCCACCTCGGACAGCAGCTTCAGCTCGTGCGTGCAGCAGCACAGCTGGAAGGTGGACACCAGCTCTGTCGCGTAAACGGAGAGCCCGGTGCCCGCGAGGGTCCTGGTCAACATCCGGCGGGTCGCCTCGCTCAACACGACGATCCCGGCGAGCAGCGACAGAGACACCGCCACGTCTGCAGTCATGTCCGCGGCTGGTCGGCGCCGTCAGCCGCCGCGCGACTCCGCTGTGTGTCTCTGAGCTCGCGCTGTCCCGCTGGATGTTGCTGCCTCTGGCGTGTGGGAGCTTCGGCTCTGCGCGGCTCTTTCCAGGAGGATGGAGCGTCCAACCGAGTATCAATCACAATAGCTCACATGTGCGGAAGTGACCTAGCAGTTTTCCTCCACCTCCCTCTCCCCTGACGTTCCTACTCCTGCTTTCTCTTGCTGCTTCACCTTTCCAACTCTTCTTTATTTTCCTTGATGCATTTCTTATCTCCCCCAGTGTCCCAATGTTAAATTTTATTTCTGACATTTTTATGTTATATTTGTGCTGACACGTCTAGTCCTCACCTCCTCATTTTTTCCAGTTTGGGAGCCCTCTGTATGTTTACTGTGGGCAGGGGCACACCCATAATATGAGCCCCATGTGGGTTTGCCACATGTGGCATTTCCCTTCATGGCTCCCCATGAAGATTTTCTGTACCAAACTCACAGGTGGTCTTTTCTGAGGCTTGCCCCTGGTTACACAGACCTCTGTTCCCACCTGTTCACCACTGCATGTTTGTGCACAATTCTTTAATTTAGTAATTGTCTCTCAGTATGTGCACAAATAGTTACAATAGAAGTTACTGTTGCAAAAAGAAAGTCACTGTCCTGATGCTGCCATGGAGTCAGTTTAAGAAAATAAATCTATAAAAAGAAGCATGGAGTAATGCTCATCACAAAATAAAGAAATCACAATCAAAATCTTTCAAATTGTCATAGATAGTTATTCATTGAGGTTCTCACTACATAGAAGAAGTAAAGGTAAAGTAAAGGGCAATGTGGCGATGTCCTTTTCCTGACCACGTCTGTGTCTGAAAGTGACTTCATCTCCCTCTGAGAAGAGTTTTAGGGTCGGTGGCTCAAATTTGGGGCACACAATCAAGAAATACATTTTGACCTCATTGGTTTCACAGCTGCGATGTAAGAGGAAATGAAGCCAAAACCACTGAGGCTGATGTGATGTGACGTGTTTGTGACAGAGAAGGAGAGGGACATAGACTGTAAATGTTCTGTCTGCATGTGTGTGAGAAACAGTCAGGTTTTCCATAAACAATGTTGTTTGCATTTCTGCATGTTTGCAGCCTCAAACTAAAATTTCACACCAGATTTGTTTTCTGCAACAACCTGTTATGCATCATGTACCGTCCATATTGCAGCATTTGATCAGATATTTTTATTGTAACTATCACAGACATGTCTGCGTTGCAATCCAAATTGATTAGAAGTAGTTGTTATAAAATTGTCCACATGAAGGAGAACTCTAGATGTAATGTTCATAAAGGACACATTAAAAAACAGAAAGACTAACATCACCGATTTATTCAGTTTGTCTTGTGGTGTAGAGCAGCACAGGTCAAGTGAAGAGTCCATGCTGTTCTACTGTGTCACCACCACTAGATGTTGCTGTCTCCTTACGCTTCGCTCCATCAGCGCTCGCCCAGTAACGAACACGTCTCTGTTTTTTTTTCAGGATTTATTGAGTAGCTTCCTTCTGTGAAATTATTCATGATTAAATTATGCACAAAAACTTGATGATTATAGAAATGATGAGTTATTTTTACTTTCATTGTTAGATTTCTGTTGAAGGGGTTAACATTTTTGAAATTGTAATGAACATGTGATAGTGTCTCAGTCACCTGTAAAAAAAAATAGGTAAACACAAAAAGGCCAAACATAAGCACTGTATGTAGAGAGGTAGTGGGAATAGATATGTATATGGACTGCAGTAAGGAAATGTAAATGTAAACATTATTTTTAAAAAGGCAGTTAATGAATGATTTGTAATGTGATCATCTCAGAAACTTTAACAACAATGAATCTCAACATAATCTTAACACATTTTATATCTAGATGGAATTATTATTATTGTCACTTGATTACATTTAGACATATTTGTCTTTCGCCCTAAAAAGGTAATTTCTTGAAAACCTCGTTTCTAGTCTATACTGAAAGTGTCACAGATCTTATGCACATTGATCTTATCATAATTACTCAATAAAATATAAAATTCTATTTGTTTTCTGTTTTTCGTCCCACTATCAGATTTGCACCTGAATGTAACGCGGTACACAAGTCTGTCCAGCGGGCTGTGAACGCACCACCGCAATTGGCTCGCCCGCGGCGACCCGCCCCAGAATTCGAACGGACACCGGCGCCAACCAATCGGCGACAGGTGAGGCTGAACAGTGACCAATAGCGTGTCTGGAGCGGCTCACGAGGAGGGGGCGGGTGTTTCTGTGCAGCAGGCTTCTCTGTGCCTTGGCTAACAATAGCCAGGGATCGGCAAGTTTACTGTGGAAGGAGCAGTGAGGGCGACAGACGGGAGCCGGAGCCGGAGCCGAGCGGAGAGCAGAGTTTGCCGAGTACATGAGACGGCGTGTCCCGGTGTCGGAAATTATCACCCAGCATTGTGGGATTTACATTTTCCACCAAATAAGTGGTGAGTGAACCTTTCGACTTCAAATTTTTTTGGTACAAACCTCAGATTCAGCCATGTATCTCCACACTCAGGCAGGCGAGGGTGCGTTGTGAATGAGTGGCTCGTTTGCCTGTGGATAGGTAGGGGAGGGACCGGGGGGTTGTGGTGGTTGTGGGCTGGGATCACGTTATTATTCTCTTATTCGTTATCTACATCCACGTATTACGACCCCGGGACCTCGCAGGCCCACCAGCCCGCAGGCAGCCGGGCTCGAAGTCAGTCGCAGGAGGATGGTGTGATAATGTGTGTGCTTTTTCTTTCGTTCCACCGGTTTCCTCCCAGTTCACCAGCACGCAGTGATAACATTTTTATTTATTTATTTATTTTTTATTTATAACTCGACAAGAGAGACGAAGGAATATCATCCTGGCAATTTCCACGTTTCCATCTCAGAAATCTGTCTCCAAAGATTCCTCTGACATGATTCATTAGAAAGTCCACGCCATGCCCAAAGCCTTTTTTTCCTGTGGTCCAAGAATAGACAGACACACTGCTCTCCTCCTACTGAAACAATTCTCTCTGTTAAGTTTATTTATGCTGTCTTTGTTGGACAGTAATTTAAAATAAGATGAGGTTTGATCCCACGTTAAGAAGCAGAGGCCCTTTCACATTTTGGGAATCATCTGTGTAATAATTCCAATAAGGCTGCCGGTGTTTACATTGCACTCCTGCAGATTCACGGCACCCTCTGCATGTTTCGAGCTGCTGTGACCCTTCTTCCAGTTGTCTACGATGCATGCACAGTAATCTGACTGAAATGCACCGGAGCTCTAGTTTCCACAGGGCTCAGCAGAAATCAGTGTGTTTCTCTGGTCCTGGAGTCCGTGCTCTCTGAGGGGGTTTCGTGGCTCTGGCAGGTCAGCCAGTGTCTACTGTATCTGCTGCATCTTACTGGCTGCAGCGCTCATTTGGCATTAGAAAAAAAAATCTGTATTATAGGGAGTTAATTCCCCTCTGGCTCATTCAGCTTCAGCCTCTCTCAGCTGGATTTATATCAGCTAATTTCTCCGCCTGTACGTATCTTTCTCTGACTGAGCTCGGCTGATTGGCTGCTGCTGTCGCCCTTTGACCCCCTGTCATAACAAGCTTCACCTCTCATCCGACTGACCAGATTTTCCAAATAATGAGGAGCTGCGACTGAGGGAAGCCGATTAAAAGTGTCTGCGGTGTGTGTCACAGTAAAGCCACTGAACCCCACCTGCTTCAAGCTCCACACCTGTAATCTGGTAAACGTTAAATACATATTTATATACAGCAGGTTAACGTGTTGAAACTTCAACATTAGGCCTAAAATGATGAGTCAGTTGAGAAAATGAACCAATAACTGATTGTCAGTCATGTTTCATGAAAAGTTCTTTCAATACAGAAAAGTATGAAGGAAGCTGTAATTGACTTGTTGATATGCAAGTGATCCTTGCTCATTAACCCGGTGTCAGGGCCGAACGTGACTAGCTGGGAAAAGTCACAGACTTCCTGGTTTTCGGCTGAGCGGCAGCGAGTTGAACCCATTGGATTGTGTTATGGCTTAAGGCCATTGGCGGCGCAGCGGTTGTCGTGGAGAACTGGGCGGGGCTAACGGAGTGTTTTTATTGCGCCGTGAGAAGCACGAGGCCACCCAGTTGTCGCGTTGACACCTCGACAGGAAGGCCGGGAATTAACGACCCACTTGGCTCCTGTGGCTTTGGACTCGGCCCCCGTACGAGCAAGACGACTGTGTGTGTGTGTGTGTGTGTGTGTGTGTGTTACATCTTGTGGTTGTTTTCCTTTTGGCCAGTCATTGGGCTCTGTCTCACCTGTCATTGAAGTTATTTTTAACCCTGTTGGGCTCTGAGTGAATTACGGACCCCCCCACACACACACACACACACACCCACACACACTCGCACTGTGCTAAATTTCCGTATCATTTCAGTTATTCATGTAGGCGGTAACAGCGATGCTGTTGGCATTTAGTGAGGACAAACCCATGTGGTGTCGTGAAGGGTGTGGCGGTGTTTGCGGAGCGGGACTGGACCCAGTTTTGGCGTCTCCACACTGCACCTGCACGTCTGAGGCCCTGCTACCTGTGGCGACACTTTCTGGAAAATATTTTTATTCACTTTGTTGGTGCGAGTCAGATGGAAAAAGCTCCATGTTTGCACGGATCAGTCAAGATGTCAGTAAACTTTAGCGGTGCCGGTTGCCGGATTCTTTCACCCGCACCTCCCAAATTGTCGAACTTAAACAGTAAAGTGTGCGTCGGTGCAGAGCCAGCCACGTGCGCCGGCATTACTGCTGTGTCGTGGTGAAGAGGGAACGCCAGGAAACCCCGGCAGGAGCCGCAGGACGCTGCTGTGTCTCGCTTACTTTCAAACTGTCAAAGAATTTCTGTCACGTAATCAGATGCAAATATCAAATGCAGCTATTCACTGGCAGATTTCCACAAACCAACGAAGAACTAAATCTCTCGTTGACATGGACGTTTTTCTGTGCAGCCTCACACACACACACACACACACACACACACACACACACACACACAGTACCAACATAAATAGTAATATTGGCTGTGTGGAGCAGGCAGGAGGCTGCCAGCAGCTGAATAATGGATCGTCTGTCTGCCTGCGAGGCTGCTGGGGCTGCTGAGCGCGGCGTCTAGACGAATACCGGCGGCGCAAGGCGGCGCGCACACTCCCCTCTTCTCTCCACGAAGCCGGCGGACTGGATGAATCCAGATGAAAGCAGGGATCCTGGATTTTATCCACCTCACTGAAGTGAGGGCAGATGAAAGGAAGGGTGGTGGTGCATCTCTAAGCCGCTAATAGCAGCGTTCAGGATCAGAACGACGCTGTTGGTGTAATTATGATCAGACCCGGAGAGAGAGAGCGAGCGAACGCTCCCGTCCGGTTCGGTTTCATGAAGCTGCTGCGGCTGATTAGAGATCCTTCGCAGATGGAGCTCCAGTCAGGGTTAACGTCGGTGTAATTCAATTTGCTGTGTGTCAGCGCTGATCCGTCTGAGTGTATTTGCTGCAGCCAGAAGCTCCGGCTGTCTGTTGCGCTCCAGGTTCGCTCCACCCACACAAACAAATCTCCATAGGTAGAGAGGACAAGCTGCTCTGCTGTCTTCATCCCACCAATGTCTTCTTCTTCTTAGGGGTTGCGACGGCTATACTCTTTGAGTTAATCCATTCAATAACAAGTTAACATTAAAAAGTCATTAAATTTGTCTCAGTTTGTGTGAGGGCCCCCCAGGAGATGTTTTTAGAATCGCTCGTTTGTTCGTCCCAAACTCCGGAATACAAAGATGTCCTTATCCTTCACAAGCTGTTTGACCCAGATACTGGAGGCACCGGTGAAAACCTCTTCAAGCTGGAGGATCCAGGGATTTTTATTTGTCACATGCGCAGAGTTACAGAGCAAGACGTGCGCACACATTTCACCTGAGTACTGTACAAATAGAAACCAAACTAATATTTAATAACTTGTGCACATGTTGTAACAAGCTGTAAGTGTTGATGTGATATCAGTGAAAGTTTAACAGGGAGGTTGTGACTCCTGACGCTGACCGACGTCTAAGTTTGTCCCGTCATCAGGTGAATCGGCGCTAATGAGCGACCGCCGGCGCCGTTTGTCGCTTTCAGAGCGTCGCCTGCCCGCGCGGCCTGACCCCAGACCGACCCCAGTGTCAGGTACTTCAGTTACTGCAGCGCCGATTGTGCTCGTAGCATTATCCCAGACTGCTGATAGAAAAGTGTGTGTGTGTGTGTGTGTGTGTGTTCGCATGTGTGTGTGAAGCCCAGAGACCATATGGTGGAAGGGAACCACCCACTCACTGGGACCAGCCACACCTTCACACATGTCTTTTTGCTTTTCATCACACGCACACACACCTTCAAACACACACAAGCAGCTGAAACACACAGGTGCGAGTGTGTGTGTGTGCGCACGCATGAATGTTTCAGTGCTGAAGTATTGCATTCACACCCTGCAGGCTTGCATCCACAGAGAGATACTGTGTGTGTGTTCATGCATTACATCATGCCATGAGCACACGCTGTAGTTGGAGTGTGTGTGTGTGTGTGTGTGTGTGTGTGTCTGCTGGGAGAGATGAACACACGAGTTTATGTTTTCACCAGATGACTGAGGTGACCCTGTCTCAACTAACACACACACACAGACTGCATGAACCCGTTCTCCTCTTCCCTGTGTGTGTGTGTGTGTGAAATAATCATTTGACGTGATTACACACTGACTGTGCGTTGAGCTGGCAGAACAGCACAACAGAACCTTGCGGTACCGATGAGCGGCTGGAGATGTGGGTCGTGATCTGGTTTTTCTTTTTTCCGTACTTCCCCCGGTGGGAAGGAGTGGGAGTTCCCACATCCCAGGGTGATGCTCAGCTGCCAGCACCGTGATGTCATCGTTACAGATATCATCCACCCAGCCGCTAATAACGCCGACGCACGACCAATCAGCCGCAGACAGAAGAGCGGCGCGCTCTCTCTCTTCTTCCTCTTCTTCTTCTCCTCTCTGTCCTCCACGTGCCCGCTCCCTTTCTTCATCACCTCTCCTCCTCCTTCTTCATCCCTCGCTCGCCTCCGTCTGACGTGACCGGAGGAGCAACTCTAACGCTATTATGTATAAATACGACCGTTCGTCTCTCTCTGTCAGACGCAGGAAGTCTCTTTTCCTTCTGTCTTCCACTTCCATTTTTCTCCTTCCTGCTGTTTTTTTTTTCCCCGGAGGGATTCTCTCTCTCTCTCTCTCTCTCTCCTCGGATTTAAAGTGGAAGGAAACTTTTTCAAATTAAAATTAATCGCGTCAGCGTGGTGTTTGTGGCCTGATTCCTCAGAATCGGCCAAACCACATCCACGCGACAGAAGCAGCCACACTTTTTTGGTCCGACTCCTTCTCCTGTTTGGATTTCCCACGTCCGGCATCGCGCTCGCTCTCCCTCCATGTTTGTCCTGGTCTGGTCAAAGGATATTCCAGTGACGGCCTTTCTCATCTCATTTATTTTTTTTTTCATTTTCACGCCGCTGTCTGTGCGTCCTCACTTCATCGCTCTCACGTCGAGCTCCCTCCGTCACGTTTTCTGTCTTCCTCCACCCCAGGGTGGATGTTTCATGCCGGGTTCTCACCTCCGTCTCTAACAGAGAGACGGGAACGACAGCCTCCTCCCTCTCCGGCATGCTCAATCCAAATTTTAAATATGGCCAGTGGAGCGTGTCACTTGACCTCTGCATGCACTTTCTCTCTCTCTTTTTCTCTGTCATGTATTAAAATATTATTTACTACAGGGTTTTATTATATTTTGATTTGAGACAAAGTTTAAAATATGACTTTGGTATATTTTTCCAAAGAGTAGGGATTCAAACTACAGCAGAATTGTCAAGTTTAATCTCTTGTGACCACTTCATCGTTTATCAAATCATTAAGTCGAGTCATTTTTAACCTCAAACTTTTTTCCCCGGTCTCTGATTGAAAATCCTGAATAAAAAGTGACGTGAAGACATTAATGGAAACTGCAATGGATCATATTTATTGTCCAAACATTCAGCGGATCAATCAGCAATTAAAACAATGATTAGTTCCCACTGATTGAATCCGTGTATCCAGACCAACAGATGCTGAAAGACTGCGGGCGTGACAAACCAACACATTTCCGCGCCGTGCGTCTTCGCCAGCTGCTTGTCAGCGTTCATCAGATACCGGCGACGCTCGGCGGGAATAATTAGGCTCGCAGCCATGGAACACAATCGCTCCTCACATTCCTCTGCCAAGTACATTACACGCACAAGTAGTCGAAGTTATTGTATGTGTGCGTTTCACCCCGCAGCAGAGCGGGGCGGTTGGGAGGGGGATGGAGGGGTGGAGGCAGGAAGCCGGAGGAGACGCTTGGGTTTACAGGCTGATCTTCATGCTGTCGCTGAGTCTATTCTAGTAGTAATGTTAGCAGTGAGTACATACAGTACTCAGAGGTGTTTTATGATTGAAAACTCTGACTGTACATAATCAATCGATTATCAAAATACTGCATGTGAAGATAATTTCCTCAGAAACCATCAATGGGCTTGTGTCCAATATGGCTGCCAGAGGAAAGCGCCTCACGTGAACCACACAGACGTGTCGATGACCGACACCTGTGGCTTCAGTGGGTGGATGCACACACATCTGTGTGTGTGTGTGTGTGTGTGTGTGTGTGTGTGTTTGTGAAGACACACAGGTGGCAGTGTGTCGCACTGTAGCCTGCGCTAACGAGAGTTCAGCCGAACCGTCTGGCTGCTGGCGCTGCACCGTGTGTGTTGTCTCACAGTAGGATGTGAATGTGTGGACAGCTGCAGGGCCGACACTCTCACCCCCACACGACACCTTCATCTGTTCAGCCTCGTCTTAGTGACACTACAAGTTTCCACCTCCCCCGTACGAGACGCTTCGCTAGCGTGAAGGCGCGCTGACCCATCTGCCGAGAGACGGGGAAAAAAAGGTCGGCGCTGAAGCGGAAAAACGTTATGTCCTCCCGCGCAAATAAAACTGTACGTGTCTGCTTTCCACGCGGAAACACCGTCACAGTGGGCGAGGAGAGGATTTCTCACGCCCACGATCCGCTCCAGTTTGTCCTCCAGTGGCTGGACGGGGCTGGACGAGGTCGCGGACGTCAGAACACAGAGTTTATGAGCCAGGTGATGAGCGGCGCATGATGACGGCTGTCGCTTTTGTTTCTGTGCAGGCTGCAGGCCGGAGCTTTCCCTCGGCCCTTTCCGTGAGAGGAGCGACCCAGACGCCACGTTAACAGGTGAGCTCGGCCCGGCGTTGGCGGCGGGATGCCGCGCCTTGCTCGGCGGGCGCCGGGGCACGGAACCCAGCTGGAGGGAGAGTCTCTCGATGGTGTCGTTTGGAATAAATGTGATGATTTACAGTGTAAACTGAGCTCGTGTGGACGGAGGATTTATGCCTAAAGGCACTTTCATCCTGGCATATCCCTTATTCACCGAGCTCATTGGTGCCGCTGCTGAAAGGTGAACCAGGAAGTGAGACGACGGCGAGGAGGAAACGTGCGGCAGCGCTGCGGCTCGCCGCGGGGAAACAGCAGCGTTACGCGAGTCCGCATTTCCCCCGGCCTGATGGCTCCCAGCGCGTGCCGCAGCCTCCATTATTTATGGGGTTGCCATGGTGATGAGGATGGGGAGGGCGGAGTCTGACAGCTGGCAGATCGGGGGTGGCGACGGTGCCTCCACCCCCAGCACACCTGTGTTTGTGTGTGTTAATGTGTGTGTTAATGTGTACGCGCTGCCTTTGTGGGTACCAGCATGAGTTTTATACCTTTTGTCTTTAAAGGGTTGTGTGAGGGTGAAGGTCGGGGTGTCCTCACAAAGACGGGAGAACAGAAGTGTGTGTGTGTGTGTGTGTGTGCCCATGAGAAGAGGGACTCGCAGGGTTTGCCATGCATATTTTATGCACTGCATCATTGTGTGTGTGATTGTGCAAGCTCTGTGTGTGTGTGTGTTGCCACATTGTGTGATTATTTGTAGTGTACATGTGTAGGCCAAGAAAAAGGGGAGGGGGCAGTTGGATAAAATCTGCTGTTGTTGAATCAGTGTGACATCATAATGATGCAGAACATTTTGTTAATCTCCAAATACAACCCCTATTGTGTTTGTGTGTGTGTGTGTGTGTGTGTGTGATACCTTTGGCACAGGTATATCACTACTTCCAGGTGTGTGTAACATTACACTGATGGATTGTGTGTGTGTGTGTGTGTTTGTGTGTCGCCCTCTTTCCTCAGGGCTGAGCAGCCCTCTAGGAATCGCATTACACACACACACACACACACACACACACACACACACACACACACACACACCCCTGCACATCGGACCTCCAGCTGTAAACAAAAATACACACTCCACCCTGTATTAAATGTCAGGAGCACACGTAACAAACGACATGCACACACAACAAGCTGCAGATATTATGTAACACAGACACACACCACATAAACACACTCACACTTTATTTTTCCTGCCGAGCTGCTGAGCTTTTTTTATCCATAATGTGTAGGATAGTTGTTTTATTCAGTTTTGGTGTGAAATATTCATTTTAAACTTTTCCATCACTGTTGAAAACTCAACAAATCTGTTAAATCCGTTGTGTGTCAACTTGAAATCTTTTTTTGCCTCTTTTGATAAAGAACACAAAGATGTCAAGAAATATAAAAGTGAGAAAAGCAGCAAATGAGCACGGATAGAAGGCTGAGGGGGGGCGAGAGAGGTTCAGCTGGAGGAGAGAGAGAGAGAGAGAGAGAGAGAGAGGTTCAGCTGGAGAACAGAGAGAGAGAGAGAGAGTTTTTCCAGTGAAAATGCTTTTGTCTAAATTCCAGTGGCCTCATGTTGCTGCTCGGCTTCTTTCTATTCTTTCATCCCTCACTCTTCTTTTTCCTCTGGCCCCCACTTACCCCCCCTCTCTCTCTCTCTCTCTCTCTCTCTCTCTCTCTCTCCATGTCTCTCGCTCCCGGTGTCTCTGTTGTAACTTTCCCTTTTGTTTCACCCTCCACTGTTGGATCTCAGGCCGGGCAGACTCCTCTTTTTGTTGCTGTTTTCATTCAATTCTTTTTTTTCTCTCTTTTTTTAAATGCCTTCCTTCATTCTCACACACACACACACACACACACACACACACACACACACACATGTGGTCCTGCAGCTTTGTAAGAAAGAAGACTGTAAGAACCTTCTTCTGCTCGGCTGCAATCAATCGGATGCCACCACTGATTTATCTCCACTGCAGCGTGTGAGTGTGTGTGTGTGTGTGTGTGTGTGTGTGTGTGTGTGTGTGTGTGTGTGTGTGTGTGTGTGTGTGTGTGTGTGTGTGTGTGTGTGTGTGTGTGTGTGTGTGTGTGTGTGTGAGTGTGTGTGTCGGGCGTACACTTAATGATGCATCCATCATGTTTATGGCTCATATCATGACTTTATAACTGCCTTGTGTGTTGATTTCAGGGCACAGTGCGCAGTGTTTCTTATGTTTGCGTTTGTGTGTGTGCGTGTGTGTGTGTGTGTGTGTGTGTGTGTGTGTGTGTTTGCCTTGAACCTATCAGCAACATTAGAGGATGGATTAACATCGGTGGACATCGGGTCACCCTGCATCGGACGCTTCACAAGCTGTTGGCTCTGCTTTTATCCTCCACGTTCACTACCTTATTTTCTTCCTTCCTTCCTTCCTTCCTTCCTCC
>JAFBJZ010000003.1:147500-152500 GCA_016785225.1 Psettodes erumei | reverse complement strand
GAGTGCAGTGTGTACTGCTCGGGCTCTGTGTGGTTTTATGGCCGCGCAGGGCCACGTCGCAGTGTGTGCGACGTCGGGCTTCGTTGTGCATCACGGTTCCGTTACGTGAATCCGTCCGGTCACACGTGGTTTGTGGCGACAAGGAGAACAAACGAACGAGGATCTTTGCTCTCACACACACGTCACAGCCCACGAGACGCTTCTGTTACCTGAGACACACACTTCCTGTCCTGTGACAGAGTTTCTGTCAGGTTGGGAAAACCCTGGGACTGAAACTCTCCTGAACAGCTGATCTGTGACCAGCTGCTGCGCCGTCACTTCACGTGTGTGTGTTCGTTTGATGACGGGGCTCTGCTGAAACTGACAGGACTGTCTGAGATGTGACACACACACAGTGTGTCAACAGACAACAAAGGGACCAACACTTCCCATTGATTGTGTGATGGCTGTAAACACACGCCACCTCTCTACATTGTGTGTGTGTGTGTTGTGTGTGTATCCAGCAGACACAATTAACACTTGTGTGTCTTTGTGTGTTCAGGGATTGGTTTTATTCTTCCTCCTGCCTTTTTTAGAATCTCAGTGTGAGTATTGTGTGTGTGTGTGTGTGTGTGTGTGTTTGTCCTGTTGCTTCTAACTTCCTGAAGTGACTCACCTGGTGACACTGCAGCGTGACATCATCGCCTGTGTGTGTCAGGGTTGGTCAAAAGGCAGACGGAGCCCGACTCTCCCAGTCGCTCTGCCTCACTCGCTGCAGGTCCCACGTTTTCTCCTCGTCTTCTTCTTCTCTCTGTTTCTTGTCGTTTCTGTGTGGAGTCACGTGACGCGGTGAACATGTGTGTTTGTCCTTGTTAAGGTAAGACATGGGTTTTCATGTGTTCACAATGAAGTCTGGGGTGGAAGCAGCGATGTGGTCAAACTTTGGGATTGAAACTTAATCCGTTCAGCTCAAACACGTGGAGGCGTCGGGTCGTCAAACACAAAAGTCTCAGCTGCTTTTTTTTTTAATGTGTCTGGACTTTGTGGAGTGGACTTAAAAAAAGGTTTGTTTTAATGTGGACAATGAGAGGGATTTCATCTGGGACATTTATTTTATTTTATTTTACAAATACTGTATTTTACAGGGAGACAGCAGAATGAGCTTTTTAAAAGGACACTCAGAGACACACTGCTCATTCTGCTTTCTGAATATACTGAATATAATGCACCTCGGTATGTGTGTGCTGACTCCCTGTGGGTCTCTGTGTGTGTGTGTGTGTGTGTGTGTGTGTCCAGTGGAGCTTGTGTGAGAGTGTTGTGGTAAAAACCAGCCTTTAAAATGTCCCTCTTTGCCTCTCAGCTGCAAGTGTGTGTGTGTGTGTGTGTGTGTGTGTGTGCATGCACGTGCGCTG
Organism: Psettodes erumei; assembly: GCA_016785225.1. Lineage (NCBI taxonomy): Eukaryota > Metazoa > Chordata > Actinopteri > Pleuronectiformes > Psettodidae > Psettodes > Psettodes erumei. The sequence continues at coordinate 151,109 of JAFBJZ010000003.1, read as the reverse complement.
TGCGTCTGCATAATAGTTTTGTGCAGGCATTTTCACTACACACACACACACACACACACACACACACACACACACACACACACACACACACCATGGCTTAGTCAGCATAGTGTTTGTAGATCAAACAGACCACTCAGTGAGCAAATGGAAACTTACTTAGTTCTTTCTTAGTAAGGAGCTCTTAAATGGGAATTATAAAGAGTAAAATTAAATTGGAGATTAGTAAAAAAAAAACTAAAACAGATTAAGCCAGATTAAAAATGATGCTTTCACATGTCGGGTTTCTTTTTTATTTGTCCTGCCACTCAACCCGTCTTCTCCGGCGTCTTTATGCAGGAGCGGTCGGCCGCAGCTCAGCTGAAGATGTCTGATAATGGGGAGGTCGAGGACAAGCCCCCAGCTCCGCCCATGAGGAACACCAGCACCATGATCGGCTCCTGCAACAAGGACCCCGCCCCCCTCAACCACGGCTCCAAGCCCCTCCCACCCAACCCGGAGGACAAGAAGAAGAAGGACCGCTCCATCCGCTTCATCCTGACCGGAGGAGGCGATAAGAGTGAGTGCGATGTGTCGTCATGTGTGATGAGGGTTCTGCGATGTCGGCGGTCTCGTGTGTGGATACGTCAAGGGTTTTACATTCTTCATTTATCCTCCAGTCTTTATCTGGATCCGCACAAAAACAGCAGCGATAAAAGCAAAATCCATGAATTTTGCCGAGAAGCGACGCGCTTCCTCATCTCAAACTGGTTTCATCAAGCTAACGACGACGTGCTTTTCCACACACATTCACAATATCATGAAAAAGTAGAATCTGTATTTATGGATGCACTGATTCATGGTGAAGGAGTGAGTCAGGACTGTACAAATGAGCGTACTTTGGTTGTAAATCCTTTTTTTGGAATGATCTTTGGAAACGTTCTAATAACTTTCTGAATTTTCAAGAGCCATAATCCATAATCATCAAAATCCAAACAAGAAGAGAGCTTGTGAGCGGCGCTGCTGGCTGCTCCTCTCAGGGTGGGGGTGAGCAGACAGCAGGTGCAGGGAGTTCTGCTGCAGAGCGTCTGACACAATCGGGCCAGGCGCCTCTAACGCACAGAGGGAGTTCGCTCAACTATCTCACAGTGAGAAACATCATATCTCCGACGAGCTCTCTGCCACAGATATGACATTTGATAAAAAAAACAAACAAACCTCAAGATCTGACCATAACTGGTGCTAACAGCGGTTTCGTTACTGCCGCGTTTTTCTTCAGCATCTGACTCCAGCCAAGTCAAACAAAGAAGTCAGTCAAACCCTGACCTTTCTCCACCACGCTTTGAGCAACCACAGGCTGATTTCATGCAGCGCGAGTTGTTTCCCACACGACAGCGGCTCTCCTCGGTGAAGGAATGTGCCGCCGGTCGCCTGCGGCTTCACATGCATCGTTTTCCTTTATCGTGTAGACAAACTTTTGAACTGCTTCACATTCATTTTTTTTTTTTTTTACGTGAAGCGGCAGCAGTAGGAAATGTCGGCTTTTTTATTAGCAGTGACTTGATGCAAGCTGTTGATAAGGCTGCAGGAAGGTGAAAGGCTGGTTACATGAGCTCAGATTACAAACAGAAACGATACGGTACGACTCTGACAGTGATAATGAAATTCAGTTTATGGAGAGGCACTTACAAAGTCCAGCAGCATCAGCGCGTCACCTTCATTACAACAGAACCAAGGGTTGTGTTCTGCTCTGAACCTGAAGCTTGTCATTAACTTTGACTGCAGAGACATGATTTAAACACGTGCGTCTCATGTGTCGAGCCGGTGCAGACAAAAAAAGATCCCGATTGTAAAATTTTATGAAACCCGCCTGATCGAGACATTTGATGCCGGTGACATTCATCACACACCTTGCACACCTCGCCCCGCACTTTCTCCGGTTCTGCAGCGATAATCGCTGACGGTGTGAGGAACAAGCTCATTAGCTGCGCTGTGCTTGTCAAATCCCTGATGGAGGCTGACCTTTGACCCCCACCTGTGACCCCAGACGGTTGCTCTTTTCAAAGTTCAACCAGGAGCAGACGACGCTCTTCAGCTCCAAATCACGAATGATGTTTAACCGCAGTGTTACACCACCAGAGTGTAACTGTGTAACAAATAATAATAATTTTTTAAAAAAATATGAATAAATTTGAATGAATGAAAATTTATTCTTATATACTTAAATAAGCAGTTAATAGTTACTAATTTCTTCATATTATCGTAATTATTTATTAAAATATTATTACGGTAACCGAGGCTCTTCTACTTTTTTAAAACTTATTATTTCAAAGTAAATACTTGCACATAATTCAGGCCCAATATTACCAGATGCCTTGTGTTACTTTGCATGTGCAACGGTGACAAAAGTGAGATTATATGACAAGAAAAGTCGGCGTCAACACACACACACACACACACACACACACACACACACACACCATGTGAGCTGGAGAGGCTCAAACAGGCGACCAGGAGATGATGAAGAGCGATGAAGACGACCTGATCTTGAGGTTTTCCAGCCGAGTCGTCGCAGCACGGTGCACACAGAGAGTTAAAGGAACCAGCAGCAGTGTGAAAACGGCTCTGTTTTACATCTCGTGTCACATGGCTGGCCTACTTTAGACAATACAAACTGTACGTGCATGTACACACACACACACACACACACACACACACACAGGGTTTCTGCTGTTCAAATCTCTCTGCAGCCAAGACGATAGTCAACTCAGGAAAACCACATTATTGGTTTATTATCAATATGTATTGGTTGATAATAGATTTTTAAGAGCCTGTATCAGTTCCCGGTATGGGAGGGGTTATCTCTCTCTGCGGTTATGTCGGTGGTGCAACCACCGTCTCAGCATTTCTTCTGCAGCCTCTGAAAGCACCCGCACTCCTTTAGTGTTAATTCTCCTCCTTTATTTAAAAAGAAAATGAATTCTCTGTCCCTGAGGTTGAAACAGTTTAATAAGTGTAAACACCATGTTTTATGATGGAGTTTGTGTTTCCTGACAGAATCTGAAAATGCCTTTTTTTTTTTTGCTTGGTCTTTCAGCCTACAAGAAAAAAGAGCGTCCGGAGATTTCTCTGCCGTCTGATTTCGAACACACCATCCACGTCGGCTTTGATGCCGTTACCGGAGAGTTCACTGTAAGTGTGTGTGTGTGTGTGTGTGTGTGTGTGTGTGTGTGTGTGTGTGTGTGTGTGTGTGTGTGTGCTCCTGAATTTACAGAAAGTAACTGTGTGCGTCTGTGGTGTGTTTGCGTTGCTCTTTAATTGCTTACCAAAGGACCCTGTGTTCATTGTTGCGTGCAAGTGTGTGTGTGTGTGTGTGTGTGTACACTCACACTCACACACACTAAGCAAATGAACCTTTTTAAATTATCAGATTAGACAAAGACACCTTGTTTAGCTGACTCACTCGATCCGCCTGACCGGGCTCCTGTAGCTGAGAGTTAAACTGCGCGCGTGTGTGTGTGTCTCTTTTTGTGTGTCCATGCTCAGTGAGCCACTCCCTCCTCCTCTGTAATCTGGGACATAGCTCCTGCTTCATACACACACACACACACACACACACACTTATATGCACGT
>JAFBJZ010000003.1:0-142500 GCA_016785225.1 Psettodes erumei | reverse complement strand
GTGTGTGTGTGTGTGTGTGTGTGTGTGTGTGTGTGTGTGTGTGTGTGTGTGTGTGTGTGTGTGTGTGTGTGTGTGTGTGTGTGTGTGTGTGTGTGTGTGTGTGTGTGTGTGTGTGTGTGTGTGTGTGTGTGTGTGTGTGTGTGTGTGTGTGTGTGTGTGTGTGTGTGTGTGTGTGTGTGTGTGTGTGTGTGTGTGTGTGTGTGTGTGTGTGTGTGTGTGTGTGTGTGTGTGTGTGTGTGTGTGTGTGTGTGTGTGTGTGTGTGTGTGTATAACTCATCAATAAAGCCTGTATATTTTTTAAACCATGCCCGCTGTCCAGACGTGCTCAGGTCTCCCTCTGCTGGTAAGACCAGGATCACGGATCCTGCCTGTCTGTCCATCCCGCTCTCTTGATTGACAGACCTGATCTTCGCTGTCCCCGCCCCCTCTGTCCAGTCCTCACGTTTGATTGGTCGTCCTCTCTCTGGCTCTCTCCAGAGTGACTCCAGTTTTGTCCTCTAATCACTTTCCTCCTGTGGACTCTGATTACTGAGCTGAAGAAAAGCGCCCTCTTTCTTTCCTGATTCAAGTCTTACATGTCTTTTTTTCTTTCCTTTCACTTTATCTTTCTTTTTGTTTCTCTACCTTTCTTTCTTTTCTTTCTTGATTTAGTGTTTAAAGCAAGAAAGAGTCTTTTTTTTCTTTCATTCTTTCTTTCTTCTCCTGTGTATATTCTCTTTTTATTTATATTCTTCACACGTTTATTTTAGTTTTTCTTTCATCCCTCCTTCCTCCTCTCTCTCTCTCTCTCTCTCTCTCTCTCTCCCGGTCAGCATGCTGCATTGACCTGAGTGTGATGAACGTAGCGTAGAATGAGGATGGATGAAAAGACACCCGACTCTTCTATCCATTCCAATGAAATGAAGAACATAGAAACATGTCGCCGTTTGTTGCTCCATCAACTCAACGATCTCTGAGTGAGGTTTTGCTTCTTCCTCTCTCTTTCTTGAACTCAGGGACGATCGTAAGCGTTGGCGACCCCAAGAAGAAATACACTCGCTTTGAGAAGATCGGACAGGGGTGAGTTTATAGATCTGCTGCAACTGCAACAGCAACGCAAGTTCCAACCAGTTTCCACCTGCACTAACACACCTGATACAGTTAATACAAACGTCTCCAGACTCCCATTCCCCAACACGAAAATCATCCTCCAAACAAATATTATGGAATATGGATGAACCCAGAAATGAAGTGGCAAATGAAAGCATGCACCGACATGTTGACCTGGAGCTCTTGTTTTCAGGGCGTCTGGGACCGTGTACACGGCTATCGACATCGCTACAGGGCAGGAGGTAGGTTGGGTTTTTTCCTCCTCCTGTAATTTCAGGACAGTTTCTCCTACAGTTGTTAAGATATAGAAGATAGAGGTTGACCACCAGCATGATGAAGATGTTTGAGTTTAGATCAGACGGCCGGAACCCGCAGGAAGTTTAAAGTCAGACTGAGTTACACCAGACTTTGCATTGCAGATGTGCAGAGAAATGAAGTTCAAACTGTTCTTTAAAGTTGAAAGTGGTGAGGGAAGACGTTAGACAGGAGGCTTAAAGGAATGAGAGCTTTATCCAGCGCGGTGGTGTCGGTGTGGAGTCAGGTAAAAGTGAAGCAAAGCAGAGGGGAGAGACTCCAGGGAGCAGAGCAGTAAAGTTCAGCTGCAGAAACTGGATTTGTGTCTGGCTTCAATAACTGAGACTCCCAGGTTTGAATTTAATGGCGCTCAGCTCGTCTGTCAGGCTAATCCTCCTGGGTTTCACTCTCCGAGGATTACTCCCTGTGCTCGCCTTTTAATGGCCGTCAGCCGGCGCTGCCTAACAACCTTTTACTGCCTCTGGATTTAGGTTTCTTTCTTACTTCTTTCCTTTTCAACGTCAGTTAATCTTCATCTTTTAATAAACCTGTCTGTCCAACTTTTCTTGTCCGCCTCCCCCACGTTCTCTGATCCCTCTGCTCTGTTTCTCTTCACTTGGGTTTGACTTACTTTATGAATCTGAGTCTGCACGGCAGCATAACGGCAAATATTTCTCTCTTCTCTCAGGTCGCCATTAAACAGATGAACCTGCAGCAGCAGCCGAAGAAGGAACTGATCATCAACGAGATTCTGGTGATGAGGGAAAATAAAAACCCAAACATAGTCAACTACCTGGACAGGTTAGAGACGCACACACACACACACACACACACACACACACGTTCTGTTTCAAAAAACAACAAAATAAAACCACAGTGGTTCCTTCATCATGCAGCTTAACATAATATTCACATAGTTAATGGCCTGATAGCTGAAACGACAAAAAAGAAAATGTAAAATATATAAAGGTGAGACAGGTGTCGCTCCAATGTAGAAATCATTTGTCTATTTATCACAATTCATTATTATCCTTATTTATTTATCATTTACAGTCTGTACTCCCAGAAGTTATCTGGCATGATTTTTAGACATATTTATATTTATTTGTTTATAATGGAGCTTTTGTCCGTTTCTTCAGCCAGTAACTTTAAAGGTCATGTTTTCTTTTTGTGTTGCCCTTTAAAACGTTCTTCCAGATCAGCTGAGGTTTGACTCACAGCATTTTGCCCGAGGATCAGATGATAAGAAAACAGTAGTGATGTTGTTCAATCAATAACATAATCATTATTGATTATTAAGTGCCTGCTAGTGGTAATACAGCATTCATGTGTTTCTGGTGAGGTCCTGCACCAGTAATGACAGGTTCATAAAAAATGCAGTGCAGTGGATACTGTATGTGAAATCATCTGTGTAAAAAACAAAAAAACAAAAACAAACACAGGGCCAAATGTGAAATCCCCAAATTTTTCCTGGAAAAACACGCCCGAGCCGATGTTCCCGAGGAAACGCTCCCTGAGCTGCGAACTGCGGAGGCCGAGCCGCGATGAGGGGTTAGCCGGGTTCAGGGCCACTGTTGCCGTGGCAACCGTTGGACGGGAGGGTGTCTGGCTGCCATGGTGACCTGTTTTTCTTGAGAGACACCCAGGCACACGCAGGCCTGGCGATAATGTTGTCGTCCCCATGGAAACCATGTTTTCTAAGTCGCTGATTTATTGTGAGTGTTTCAGGGGCTGACAGAAGAATTCCTTTGGTCTTCAGGAATAACTAAACGTGTGTTTATTTACACGGGGGGTTGGACGGACTTTGCATTCAGTCAAACTCATAAATGTATAAAATTACGACTAAGAGATAAGGTTAAGATAGTAAAAGGATGAGAGGAAGGGAGAAAACAGCCAGCACAGTGTGTTTTCTGTGTTTCTGCAGCCAGTAACATTTCCCACATTTCCAGTGGCACCAGGGATTAATCGATTTATCAAATCATTGATTCTGTTTCCAGCTCCTTAAATATGATGATGTTCTTTGACCAAATAACAACTCATATCAATGTTATAAACACTTGTATCTGCTGATGTTTGCCACAGTTACCTGGTGGGTGACGAGCTGTGGGTGGTGATGGAGTACCTGGCCGGAGGCTCGTTGACTGACGTCGTTACGGAAACCTGCATGGATGAAGCCCAGATAGCCGCGGTGTGCAGAGAGGTAAGAGACGGGAGACGCCACGCTGGAGGGAAATCAATAAAAAGTTTCAGTCAAGCACTTTGACAGCATCTCTCTCTCCTTTTCAAATGATTCATATCACTTATATTCTCTTCAGTGTCTCCAGGCGTTGGAGTTCCTCCACTCCAACCAGGTCATCCACCGAGACATCAAGAGTGACAACATCCTGCTGGGCATGGACGGCTCCGTCAAGCTCAGTCAGTCCTCATACTGTTTCACTCTTAGAATTAATTTATTGTTTTTGTTTTTGTCAGCGTTTGTGGACAGTGCAACACCGAGGATTGTTGTTGTTGTTGTAGTTTCTGATTTCGACCAGCAGGGGGAGACTCTGCCTCCCGTTGTGTTTAAATTCAGTGATCATCGGGGAAATGTTTCAATTAATACGAACGATGATGTCACCATGTATAAAGATTTATAACTTAACTTCAGGCTTTTCTTCCTTTCCTATTTTGTTCATACGAACATTTTGGATACGTGGGCTCATTTTTCTCTCCTCCCTCTCCCCAGCTGACTTCGGCTTCTGCGCCCAGATCACCCCGGAGCAGAGCAAGCGCAGCACCATGGTGGGGACCCCGTACTGGATGGCCCCGGAGGTCGTGACCCGTAAAGCCTACGGCCCCAAAGTGGACATCTGGTCGCTGGGCATCATGGCCATAGAGATGGTGGAGGGGGAGCCGCCGTACCTGAATGAGAATCCGCTCAGGGTGAGACTGCGGGTGTCATTCTCACGAGCCGCCACCGGGGGGCACCAAACTAAAACTCATACCGGCTTGAAGCGTGTGTTTCACGTGTTTGCTCGGACACGCCTTGCAGGGCCACAGACCTAAACGTGCGTTTGATGTGTGTTGCCCAGGCGCTTTATCTCATAGCAACCAACGGGACGCCAGAGCTGCAGAACCCCGAGAAGCTGTCGACCATTTTCCGAGACTTCCTGAACCGGTGTCTGGAGATGGACGTGGAGAAGAGAGGCTCGGCAAAAGAGCTGCTGCAGGTACGGCGGCTCTGTGTGTGTGTGTGTGTGTGTGTGTGTGTGTGTGTGTGTGTGTGCCCAAACCTCCTCAAAAGGCTCAACGCATTTAAAATGTTCGAATTTTACCTTGTAGTAATGATACAGGTCCACACACAGTGTATCATCAGTTACTCACGTTCACAATGAACACGTTTCAGCCAAAACAAACTCAAAGTGTTCTGTAGCTCTTGAGTCACTGTATGTTGTTAGATGCAAACCATTTGTGCAGCAGATGGAAATCCACTGCTGCTGTTTTAGATGAAACTGTAACATGGGGGTGGAGTCGGCTGCGTGCGATTCGCTCGTCCTCGTGCTCCGAGGTGCCCGGTTAAAGCCTGATTCAGTGTGTCTGTGTGTGTGCGTGAAATATAACAACATGACATGACGAAGAGTCTGTAGCTGCACTGAAAGGGAGATCCGGTGCTTTAAACCGAGCGCTCCTTATTTCCCTGCAGTGACGGTGGGAACATTTATATTAATGGAGAGATTGAAGGCAAAGTCAAGTTTCTCACTTTGTTTTTCCACAGCCAACTGAAATATTTTTCTCTATCTGCCCTCCCTTGTTCCCTTTCCCACTCGTCCCCTCCTCTCACCCCTCTCCCTCTCTCTTTCTCTCTCTCTCTCTCTCTCTCTCTCTCTTCCTCTCTCTCTCTCTTCCTCCTCTCCTCCCCCAGCATCAGTTTCTGAAGATGGCGAAGCCTCTGTCCAGTCTGACTCCTCTCATTCTGGCTGCAAAGGAGGCCGCCAAGAACAACCGCTAGCTCGCTAGCCTTGCACTCATTGTTTTGTCTTTCTGTTCCTCTCTCTCTCTCTCTCTCTCTCTCTCTACCATCCCTCCTTCCTCTCTTTTTTCTTTTTTTTGTTGAGAGATGGCCATGGCTGCTGGCTGGGTTACATAACCGGTCTATCTCTCCCATCTCTTTTTCTTTTCTTTTTTTGTCTTCTGTATAACTTGCATCGACTGTTCCTCCCCTTCACCCTGTGACCTTTGACCCCAAGCTTGACCTCCTCCCTACCTGCCCCGACCTCCCCCTCTCCCAACCCGTTACCCCCATCCCCGCCCCTCCACAGGGAGAAAGAAGGGTCGTTTCTTCCTGTTACGTCTTTTTCAACACTCCGCTGGAAGATGGGGGCTGACTTAATGACATCATCGGTTGATCTGTGATCAAGTGATGTCATCGCTGACACCGCTGCCCCTCCCCTCAGTCGGTACGAACAACCTGATATGGGAGAGAGTGTTTCAACAGAGCCCAAAGACTCATGGGAGTTTTTGTTTTTTTTATTTGTTTGTTTTTTTTCTACCGTGACTGTAAAAGCCCCGGACCACAACAGCCAACCAGCATCCTCTGCTGCAGACTGTGTGTGTGTGTGTGTGTGTGTGTGTGTGTGTGTGTGTGTGTGTGTGTGTGTGTGTGTGTGTGTGTGTGTGTGTGTGTGTGTGTGTGTGTGTGTGTGTGTGTGTGTGTGTGTGTGTGTGTGTGTGTGTTAGTTAGCTTTTTCTCATTCATCAGTGGGTTTCTGTTGGACTTATTTCATGATCTTCTAAAAGTGCATTGGTTCATTTTCATTTGCTCACTGTCTTTAAAGTCAACTTTTCTGTGTGCGTGTTTGTGTGTGTGTGTGTGTGTGTGTGTGTGTGTGTGTGTGTGTGTGTGCGCGCGTGTGTGTGTGTTACTCGGGGGGGGGGGGTGGTAATTAAGTTGATTGTAGCGTTACCTTCTGTAGTTGTCGACACGGAGGAGCTGAGTTGTGGTACGTTGTCGTGTCTGCAGTGTGAGCTGTGAGCTAGAGAATATGAATATGAATTTTAATAATGAGGAAACACTGGCGCGCCCAGAGCAGCTGATGGACTGAGTTTGGACACGAGAGGTGTTTTCACTGCAGAAACAACCCTCCCGACCGTCAGGTTATTGAACGCAGCCTTTTCTTCCGCTCTGGAAGTTTCTGCTTTTATTAGGTTTTAGCAGGAAGTAAATAATTCACAGAGAGCAGACGTGAAGCTGGGTTGTGTTACTGAAGAACAAACCGGCTGTGCTGAAATCTTTGGGCCAGCGGCTTTTTAACCACGTGGCTTGTTTCACGATCTCATATCGTCGCTTACTCGTGGAACGGATCCATTCTTTGCTCTGTTAGATTTTCTTGTTGCTGTCAGAGAAGCTGAGAGACTTGATAAAAGCTAAGCAGAGTCGACTTTCATTTCATTTTATTTCAATGCAGATGATTTTTTTTTTTTTTAAATTTAAGTTTAGAATTGCGCTTGTATAAAATGATCAGAACCCGAGTCTTTTCTTCCACACATGGTTGTTTCTCATCAGGGAAAAATTAATCAAATCAATCAAATGCACACGTACAGCATCAGCTCAGCATCAGAAACCATAGTGCATCGTACAAATCTGCGCCCAATCGGCCGTTACTGTCACGTGACATAAAAAACTGAACCATGACCCATAATGCCGCGGTGCCAGACTCGCTCCATCTGCAGCTCTGGGAACTTCACCGTCTGCGGGCTCAGCGCTGAGACTGTGAGAGAGAGAATGTGCATGTCCATGACCTTTTTATTTTTTTTTTTTACATATGGTACGTTAATGATAGAGAAGAATAAATAAATAAACGAGTTGTTGAAACGCGTAGTGACGATACATGAAGGATGCTTGTGTACGATAGGAAGGATCATATCTTAATCTTATTTTCAGACGAACGAGACAAATCCGTGTTTTTCTTTTCCAGCCCTGAGGACCGTGAGGAAAGCTCTGAATATCAGGTGTATATTTTACATGCAGAGGACTTTTGTTTACGGACTCGCTGTTTTTTTTTTTTCCATTCACCACCTGTTCTTGACTTGGTACTTGTCTTTTTGTAGTGGGGGTTCCCCTGAATTAAAGGAACAGAGTATTTCTTGTCAAATCCTGTAAGAGCCACGTGTCATCTGCAGCCATGGTTGTTCGCTCTGCACTCGAGTGTCAGATAAAAACCAGAACACTTGTACCTATGTAAAAACCCACAACCGTACTCGGAGTTTGAGTTTAGTTTTTTAAAATTCTTTTTAAAATTTTTTTTTTTATGAAGTGATGTTGTACCTCTGGCCTTAAACTGTTCAAAACTACTTACGTACACAGACTGGCAACATTTTGAGGCAGCAGTGATTATTGTTGTCAAAACCTTATGGCTCCAGCAAATGATTATATTTGATTATCAGTTAATCTGCCTATTATTTTTTAATCAATTAATCTGAAAGTGTAAGAAATATTAAAAAGACTAGTGAAAATGTGTTCATTACACGTGACATTCACACTCCATTGATATTAAATAACAAGGAAACTGCCTGGAACTGTTGCCACTGTGTGTGCGTGTGTGTGTTTTTGCATGTCCTGGTTGACCCCCCCGGCTCAGAGCTGAACTGGACTCATACTGGGACTGTGTTCACAGCTCTGCTCCTGAAGAGCGGCCTGTCAGTGAAAACACAGGACTGCTCCTTTAAATCCTCCTGTAAACACCGGTAAAGATAACGGTACTTTGACGGGGTGATAGTAGACAGTATTTATGAACCACCTGCTGCAGTGTTCCAGGTACGTTACCTGTTAAATAAGGTAATACTCTGACATCTAGTACTCGAAAGACTTCCTGCAGTCAAGCTCCGCCCTCACGGCAACAAACACAAATCAGCAACATGTCTGTGTTCCTCTCATCTGATATGCGTCAGCTGATCGACTTTTTTTCAGGTGTTAGTAAAAGGTGAGACAAATACCAATCAGCTGATGAGTATTGGCTCTATGCATCCACGCAGCGGCGCCCCCTGTTGGTCACGTCTCATAACGGCCGGAGCGTGACGATGTGGGAAACTGGAGTTCAGGTCTTCTTGAGGTTGATTCATGAATATGAATCAAAACACAACCCGGTGGCTCGTGGTCTCCATGATCCGCCCACGAGCGTCCTCTCTGACCCTTTTGCACCTGCCAAGAAAAACTCCAGCTTCTACTGCTGCTGACTCCATGACGTGTTACATAAAATGCTGGACCTTAGTACCAGTTGTGTACTATGAATAACTTTGGTACAAATAACGTGAGCAACAACGAGCAGGACACAGTTTCTTAGCAGCTCACCGGGGGATTCACACTCGGTCCAGGATGAAATGGTCAAATGAAGTCCTCACTTCCCGGTGTGTCAGAGCCATAATTTATCAGTTTTTAAGTCATTTTGATTATTTGAAACAACTCTGAAAAATGAAAAAATAAATCTGTACAAAAACTGAAAACCTGATATTATTATTATTATTTTTTCTGTAGCTGGGAATATTCTCTCAGACCCCCCCCCCAAAAAAAAAAAACCCAAAACATTATGGTCCAAAAAGTTAGAGCAGGAACAGGGGGTCAGAGCTCCACAGTGTGGGACTCAGTGTTAAATAAAAGGATTTTTTTCATGATTTCCTAATACTTCTGAAAACTCTAAAGCCTCTTTGTCGTAAGTCAGTTATGTAAACTGCTGTTCTTTGCCCCAGTCTGGGGTAGAAATGAGCTCGACCCCCCCCCACACACACACACACACACACACACACACACACACACAAACACACACACCTCCCGCTGTCCTTCTGGCTGTGAAATTAGATCTTTTCTCCTTCTCATTAAAAATGGTAATTACTGTTTGCCTGCTTGCTAAGCTCCCTTTTCATCTTCAGTCTAATAGGCAGCCAATTTTTGGGGGGGTGGAGGCGAAGCTGCAAGTGTGAATCGGGGTTAAGCCCCCAGTGCCCCCCCCCAGCTTGTTGCATAATGTGGAAGTTTCTTCAGCGAGCCGTGATTGCAGCAGATTTCACTTGGTTCGATCAAGTCCCGACTCTTCATTCAGATGAAGAAAAACGAGCAGGTATCAGGCAACAGACTTTAAGTGTCAAATGTTGGTGTTGATTATAATGACACTGCCCCAAATCTCTGCTGATAAACTCCAGCACCAGGTTTATTATACAGCATATATTGTATCCACCTTCCTCCACTATCTCCTTTTCCTTCTCTCTTTATCCTCTCATCCGAGAGTTTCTTTTACCTTTAAATCCCTTCATCTCCCCCACATCCCTTCATTCCGTCAGTCAGATCCTTCAGCTGTAATTGGAGAAATGTTCCTATTGATAAAAAAATGTTTTCTGGCTCAGATTCTCAGTTTAATTCAAATTTGGCCAGCAGTCACGCTCACCTTGACCTCACCCGTCATCTCTTCCCCATCTCCTAATGTCTCTGTCTGGACAGTAAAGTGGACAGTCTGTCTGTGGCATTAATCCTCTTTAAGTCCTTCACACACACACACACACACACACACACACACACACACACACACACACACACACACACACACACACACACACACTGCTTTCTCAGCTAAAGAACACCTTGTGTCAAACCAATATTACACAACAAATTCAACTAGTGAGATTCATAGTCGTCTCTTTGGTCTCACTTAACCCAAATTCTCAAACATTCATCGACATTTTAAAAATCTACTCATGTACTACGTGTACTGTCCATGCAACATGACACTCAAACGTACTACAGTCGTCCCTGTGGAACCACATCAGACTCACTCAGGCCTGCTGTGGTTCTGAAGAACATGGGCCAGAGTACAATCAAAAATCACACACTTTGGTTCTGAAGTCTGAGGAGTATTTGCAGTTTTTCTTACTGGATACCAATAAAATCATACTTGCATACAGTGGAAGATGAAACGAACACAAACTAGCGTCATGTTTGAAATAAGGGGTCTGGAAACTAATTAAGATGCATTTTCTTTTGTTTGAAAATTAAAAACGCAGTGTTTAAATATGAATATGACGGGCTCAGTTTGACTAAAGCAAATAATTCTGCAGGGACAGAAGCAGCGCCTCCTGCTCCTCTTTCTCCTCCTCTTCTCTGCACCCCACCTTCACATCTTTGTCTGTGCTTCCTTCGTTCAGTGTTTCTCCCCTATGCATTAAATAATCTGCCCCCCCCCCCTCGACACTGGAGTATTTCCCTGTGCCAGCGCAGTGTGGAGAGTAATGAGGCTGGTTTTCTGCTGAGACGGCAGAGAGAGGAGGAGTGACAGGGGGAGCGTGATGCATCACAGACCAGAACAAAACAACCACTGAGGGTGAAATCCAAATGAAAAAAAACAAGACAAAGAAAGGAGAGAGAAATTAGAGAGAGAGAGATGAGGGGCGGAGCAAAACAGGAAGGGCTGGAAAGATTAAAAAAAGGTTTTATTAAAAGTGAGAGGAAAGAGGGAAATTAAGAAGCTAAAGGACATTGGTTCTGAAAAATTAGAGATTAAAGGTGAGATAGGTCGGGAGATGAGAGGGAGGAAAGACGAGACATGACAGAAGGGAGAAAGGCTGTTCAAAACGATTCCTCACCATTTTGGTTTGTTAAAGTTTGACACCACCAAATGTTTACATCAATGAGACCAACCAGTGGATGGAAACACATTAATGTGCATTTTCTCTTTGCTGGAAATTCTGTGAAAATGTGAAACATAACTGAATCAGTGAAGAAAATGAACATCAGGTCAATGTGTGTGTGTGTGTGTGTGGGGGGGTATCTAAATTATATTTCTTCTTTTGTGTTTACTTCATCACATTTGTATTTTATTAATTCTATGTTGAAACTAGATCCTGAGAGAGAGAGAGAGAGAGACAGCAAAGGTGAGGCACAGCAGTAGGTGGTGATTGATCACCATGTTCTCCTGTGTGTGTGTGTGTGTGTGTGTGAATGAGATTAAGTCATCGGCAGTGTTGCAGCTATGTCCTGTGTGTGTGTGTGTGTGTGTGTGATTGATGTCCCTCGATGTTGCAGTGGAGCCCCCCCACCCCCACACTCTTTTTTATTATTGCCCACCATTACATAACAGCCTCCACTGCAGAGGAAGAGCACTGCAGTGGACTCCTGATACACACACACACACAAACAGAGATTTTTACTCTGTACAGTCTCTGCTCAGGTCGGCATTTCACTTCAAATTTTTATCTGTTTACATTTTTATTCATTTTTACTATTAACAAACAGAAAAGCCTAGAAATATATACAGTATGTATGTATGTAAATATGTACAGATTATCTACAAAAATCCAAAGTCCAAACAAAAAATAGATAAGTGAATAAACTGAAAAGGAAAAGCATTTAAAAAGGAGAAAAATAATATATATGTAGTCATCTGTAATATCTACATGTCGTCCTACAGAGGCCACAGTAGTACAACACGGTTTGACGGCAGAAATAAAAGAAATATCGCCGTGAACTTTGACCTTTTGTTCCTGCTCCGCGTCTCATGTGTCGAATCGAACAAGTTTCTCATGAGAGACGCCAGACGATGCTTTGACCTCTCCAGTTCCAGTCAGAATTAGCCAAACTCAGACTGAGGAGCGCAGACCTCCTCCTTAAAAATAAACATAACAGCAGGCTGCTCTGCACAGAGTGCTGCTGGGTAAACGTACATGTACTGTCTCTGTTTAATGCTCCTCATGTGACCAGCGGGGATCCTAATGGGCAGTTCAATCACTCTGCATGACTGAGAGGGAGGGAGGGAGGCGCAGAAAGAGGACCGGAAGATGGGAAGTGTGCAGAGAATAGTAAACACAGGGATAAAAAGAGATTTCATTTTCCATTTGAACCGGGGGATGAAAGAGACGTCGATGGGCGGGGAAGCTCTGACAGCAGAAATCTGCTTTTTCCATCACAGAATCGAGTCTCATTTCGTGTGAGCGGCGGTCGGCGAGCGAGAGAGCGTGACATTCGGTTCACTACACGCTGACTCACTGTAATCCACTGTGAACACACACATCTGTTCAATGTTAAAGTGTCCAACAATAACAAATCAAGTTGCTTCATTTCTCTCACTTGCTGTGATGAAGGCTGCAGCCTGTATATACGTCTTAATATTAACGTTAGCTTAAAAAAAAACATACATTTTCATATCCACACTCCAAAGAAATAAATGTTCTGCACACTTTGCTCACTGAGACGTTTATGGTGACATGCATGTTTATATAAAACAATATCTGAGTCTTCACACCTGAGTTTCATGCCCCATGTTCATATTTTTATTTGGTAGATTGCCATGAAATCATCTAATTTCATTTTCTAATTCATTATATGATGCAGCCACTGTACTGCTGTCCCATATTTCCCATATTAAGCAGCAATCTACACAGTTACGAGCATTAAAATGGAGTTCAGCACGATGAAATATGTGTTGTGACGCAGCCTGTACTTATAAAAATGAAAAGAGTGGAAATGTTGTGTACGTGGTGTAAAGACAGACGAGGTTTGGCTTTGAGAGCGGTGCGACGAGATGATGAAGCATCCTGAGATGTAACAGCGTCTGATTAAAGGTTGATGATGCGGGGCGTGGTCGTTGCCATGTGAACGTGGACGGGGACGTCAGTCATGAGGATGAAGCTGCTCAACATGGAGTGTTGAGATGACACCAGTCTGTGTGTCCAGTCTCTCTTCCTCTTTGTTTGCTCAGCGAACAGATGTCTTTTATTGGCTGTCATCACTAATGCACTGTGATGAAGCTTCTTCCTGTCTGCGTGTGTGTGTGTGTGTGTGTGTGTGGGAGGGAGAGGACGCTTTGGCCAGTCCTCCCTTCGGCGTTCATAACCATTGTAATGGTTCTGTTACCTCGGCGACCCACGCCTTGTTGTCCTGATAGAGTGCACTATGATCAAGGAAGGTGCACCCGATTGCCATGGCAACAATCTGCGTAGGAGCTGCATAAGTGGAGTGAATGTGTGTGTGTGTGTGTGTGTGTACAGCCTGAGTGTGTCTGTACTCTCTCTGTCAGTCTTTTAACCTTTATTTGTCCAGGGAAATTGGACACATTAAGTGTGTATTTGTTACTTCCCGCGCTGCTCCACCTTCACACTCCACCTTCTCCACTCTGAGACGCTGAGCTGCTGGACTTCCAGGTTCACTCTTTGACCTTGGAAACGGCCGTCGATGACACAGTCTCACCTCCAGGTCCTTTTAGTTGCTGTTTGTGGCGCACACACAACTTAGCAATGCAGCAAAGTTGAGCTTGTGAGAGTGAGTGAAATTGGCTCTGGTTACATAAAATTATAACAACTGTAACCTGACATTTCCCAACGTCGTTAAATTGATTTCCGCTCCGTTTCCAACAGGGATTTACCACAGTTCTGCCTGTTGTATTTGATTTACTACCACATCATCTCCGCTGATGTCACACTGAAACACACAAGTTCACCGGTGCCCACTGACAGACCCATTTAATGTTTGTTTGTTCACAACTTTGTTGGTCTGCCGGTGATTAAACTGCTGTTTTGATCCGGATCACGCGTTACATAACAGAACTGATGTGGAAGTGAGAGACAGATAAAGAGAGGACAGAAAGAGTCGTACTGTAATCTATGATTGTGTTGTTCTGGTTTGTTGTTTGATTTTCATGTTGGTTCTAACACTTGGCTACAGTTCTTCAGCATGAGACACATTGTGGACATGTAATCTAAAAAGAACATCATCATATGCTCTGAGGTTAAATCAGCCACCAGAAGCATGCCCAGCATAATCTAGTTTATTTACCAGCAGCCACTTTTCATATTTTTATGTTCAGCTTTTTGATTTAAAATGTCAAATTGTATTTTGTTGACAGTGTCCCATCACAGCAAAACATGTTTTTATTATTTTTGATTGAACAAAAAAAGTACAATTTCAATGTGCCTATAATACAGAATACATGGGATTGAGGAATCTCTGTTTTCATTAATAAGAATGTAATAATGATATTTATTATATATTAATTGTTATCATTTTTCTTTTATTTTTAATCTATGTTGTAACGAACGGGGGGGGGGGGGCGCTGTGCTAACCTTAGCAACAGGTTGGTTGAGGAGCCCCTCGCGCGCCCCCCACCCTCTCGTGCCCGCAGCTCGCACCTCCTCCGGCCGGTGCGCGCGCCGGTCCTATAGACTCCCCACACACACCCTCTCCCACCCCCGACCCCCCTGCTGTGCCGTGGGCGTGCTCACACTCAGAAACGGCGGGACACGACGCGGAGCGGCCGCACGAGACCACTGCAGCACGTCAAACCGCGCGTGCTTCACAACGTGTGTGTGTGTGTGTGTGTGTGTGTGTTTACTTTAAAGGTCCGACACAGGAAACGGCAGCGCCGACGGAGCCGACACGCGTCGTCTCGGTAAGAAAACGTTAATTCACTCCTCAAGAGGACGATGGTTCTTCGTCGCGTGTCGTCACGCGGCGGTTGAGCCGTTACACGCCACATGTCCGTTAGTGTCCGTTGTGGCGCGCGTCGTCCGTTTTAATCGTCCGCGAACGAGCGCAGCCGTCGGCCGGCCGAGCGTCAGTGCGCCAATTAAAGCCCGGCGACGCCGAACGCGGCGGATCCGACTTAGTTTTCCCGGGGGACGGTGCTCGCACGTGTCAGCACCGGTCGTCGTCGGTTGCTTGACGCCGCGGTTCGATTTAAGTCGCCGGCAGCAAAGTGCGTGAAACCGAGTTGAACATCGAGTTGTTGTTTTTTTAAAATCTTGCCTCGTTCGTTGTGTTTGCATTTGGCGAGTCCCGGCCGTGTTGACCTAACCCTCACTGTTAATCTCCCCCGATGTGGATTGCAAAACCGTGCACTTTTTGTGTGTAAGTTGTGTTTGTGTTTTCCCAGCTGTGTGTCTGTTGTCTGACGACGGTCAGCTGGTCAGGATGTTTCACTTCTCCCACCGCAGCAGCTGAGATGTCCCGCAGCTGTGGAGCTCAGACCGAAGGGTTTCATGGCGTCGTTTGTGATTGATTTTCTTTTTTTTTAAATGATTTATTGATCGATTATGATATGTTTCTGTGGGATGCATCATTGTGTGTCGGTTCACTTTACTCATAAATAAGACGAGGACCTCCAGATACAAGTTTGTGCACCTATCACCCGGCTGAGGTCAGATCTTTGCATCCACACGTGTAAGGAATCACGGATGAGTGAGAGTTGACAGCTTGTCTTCACCCTGCTCACAGTGTTGTGAACAGAAAAGGGTGGAGGTGGGCTTCACACCACCTATATCACAACATGACAGAGGAGAAGGAGTGAGCGTGGCCATCTTGACCCAGTCCTTTCTCAGCCTCACCGCACTCACTGATGTGTCAGACCCGTACCCAGGTTGCAGGCAGTAAAGAGACATGGAGATGATACTCACACCAGGTACCGTCACAGAATTCATTTGTCTGATTAGTCTTGGATTTGTCTTGTCCTCTTAAATCCCAGAGCTCTTACCATTATTCTCAAGGTTCTTTTGTGTTCGGTGCAAGTCCGGACATCGTTTTAATTTGCATCCGTCATCTGTGCTCACCAGAACTTTCCAAGTCAAATCTGAGTCGCCAGCGTGGGCTGGTGCTTCTGAGCACAATGACATGATGGAGGAAAAAAAGCGTTGAGGTGGATCCTCGTTTGACAGACGGAATGTTTCTTCTTTTCCTGAGATCACTCAGTTTTCATCGGTCTTGCTTTACGTTATCAGGTCACAAACAGGAAGCGGTTTCGTCACTTTAGCAGTAAAACTATTTGCAGGGAGACGAGCAGCAGTGTTGTTGTGCTGTCGTGGCTTTGGTTTGGTTTTGTCGCGGTCAGTCTTAATACTGTGTTTTATGCACGCTGGTTGTAAATCCCTGGGCAGCTGGAGGTGTCAGCAGGACACTTTAATGTGACAGGAGGACTGAAAGCCTCCCTGCAGATCAGTTCATCATGTGAACGGGCCGACGTGTTCGCGGTATCTGATGAACGGCCTGTAGCTGAAACACGCGTGTTGTGGGAAATGCTGCGGTTACCGCAGAGCTGTGACGTTAAACCGCGGCACAGAAGAGAAAGCTGAGCCTCAGCCGGGTTTCTGCCGCTTGCATCGAGCTTCTCGCCTCCAGG
The DNA here is from genome assembly GCA_016785225.1 of Psettodes erumei. Lineage (NCBI taxonomy): Eukaryota > Metazoa > Chordata > Actinopteri > Pleuronectiformes > Psettodidae > Psettodes > Psettodes erumei. Next base: position 125,992 of record JAFBJZ010000003.1, on the reverse strand, counting down.
CTCCTCGTACTTCCCAGCATGCCCCGGGGGAATTCAATCAGCCTCCTCCTGGGCCCAAACAACTCTCTGACCTTTCAGTTAAGCGTCTCCATGACAAAGGTTTGAAAGTAGGAGGGTTTTTTTATGGTAACTTGTTTTTCCTTGAGGACAGTCAAGGTAGAAACAAAGTTTTTATATCGTGCTAATTACAGGCAGATTTTCAGTCATAGTTGGAATTAAAAGTTCGGAGTATTCTCATATGCATTGCTTTTATAAGTTGCCTGCCACGGTATTCTTCTTTTAATTTCCTGTACAAGTTAATTAGATTGGTTTTATTACTGCAAATGAATATCCCCACAGGCTGACAGGGATCCCAGTCTGCAATTAAACCCTCCTCTGATACGGGTTATTTCCTCCTCACTGAGGCCGACGACTGGCTGTGACGACGCCGCCGCATAACCAACGACTTAATGAACAGATCAAGACGTCGCCTCGCTTATAATAAATCTGCCATGACTCGTCAACATCAGCGCTTTCTTCGTAACATGCCGGCACTTCTCTGCTCGCCTCAAACCAAAGAGTTAGCACATGGCAGCGATGCTGTGTGTGTGTGTGTGTGTGCGTGTTAAGACGAGCGAGCTGAGTCGTCGCCGTTTACTTTTCTTGCGACACGTTTCCTCGGTGCTGACTTTGCAGCTCATGGGCCGGACTTGACGTAGATGTTGTTCTGCAAAAGGCCGGATTACGATCAGTGACGGTGTTTTCAACAGATCTACAGTTTTTCATCCCCGTGTTCATTACACAATCCAACGGCCGCGTGACTAATCCTGGTGGGGCAACTATAGCTGCGCTGATGGGAAACTGGACACAGATCTTTTACCAATAACAAGAACCTTACTGGGTCGAGGTTTGTGCGTTTGTACACAAAGAGCAGCTGTACTGTGAAACCCTGACGTCAGCACACGTAGCCGTCGTTGGCCTTACTGTGAGCTGTTTGGATAGTGAGTGAATGGCAGCGATACACAGGGCCGCATTGTTGTGCGTGCGCTCTCTCCCTCTGTACAGCGCCGTTCTTCTGTCGGTGTGTGGCGTGTACACACACACTGACAAAAGTCGTACACAAACAGAGACACGCTGCTTGTTCTGTTTCTTGGTGTGTTTGGTTCAGTACGGGATTATTCTGGCACTGGCGGTAGCTCATGGGATTATACACTTGTATGTTGTGTCACTTCACATGCCAAGTGTGTGTCGTGCGTATCAACCCACTGCCGGCCCACAGAGATGCAGCTTTTTCTTTTTCTTTAATCAAACGCTATATTTCAACTGGTTCCCTCTCCGCTTTGACCTGCTTCGCGCTCACACGTCAAATACTCCATTTCCCCCAAGGGGATCATTAATGTTTAATCTAATTTTGTGCATATTCACATCCTGAAACCACAGTCGCGCAGCTTCACGGGAGCGGCACGGATTAAGTGCTCGGTTTAAATGGCACTCCGCAAACTCCCCGGAGAGTCCGACCTGCAGCTACAAGCTGCCGCTGAAGAAAACCATCTCGCAGACTAAACAGACGTTAGGAGAGTGTGGAAGTGTCACTTAGTCCACGCACCGTGAGTCTGCTGCCGACTTAATCCCGTTTTCTCGATTAATCTTTTGTTGTTTTCGCGTTCTTGTTATTTTCTGTCTGTGTCCTGAGACGACTGCAGTGCGACTGAGTCGCACACGTTATAACTGGCTGTTCCCGTCGCTCGCATGCAGACGCACTCATGACGCAGACACGTGAACGGACGTGATGAAGACACGTGCATACGTTGATAGACACAACACTTATCACACGCACACGTCTCTGCTCGCAAGACGGAGGTTTGAAATGGATCGTTTCTTCTCTCTGTTACACACATGATGCAGATCATTAGAAACATCTCTTATTATAATGTGCATCACCATCATGACCTTAGTGCTAGAACATATAATTTGATTAACATCTCAGTGACAAACAGACGAACATTGAAGGCACCATAAAAGGCCACTTTCTGTTGTGGGCTGTTGTGTTGGAGTTTGTTGGATTTTTGACATTGAACAGTCTGAACGTGATTATTACGAGACGAGATTTGGAGTTTGTGTTTTTCGGGTGATTTCTGAGCTGTCAAACATGTCCCGGCAGTCTGCGCTCCACATGAGGAGGTGCCCGTTTCCGGCCGCGCTCCGTCCCGTGGGGTTCTAATTGAATTTTTTTGGCCGGGACACGAGGAGGCCGGTGATCCTGACAGACGTAATGGAGCGGGGCCGGCGGGTGAAACGTGACAGATTGCTAACCTTTTCTCCACGCTGCTGAGATGAAGATGTAAGACGGGCTCAGCCACAGCGCACCGTGACATTTCGATGGCGAAAGACCCACAACAGCAGAGTTGTGTTGCTGCAGATAGAGTTTGGAAGATAAATGAGGATCCTTTGATGAAACATCAGAAATGATCTTGTGAGGAGTTGAATGTGGTTAGTCTTGCTTGCTGCTGGTGCACTGCAGTTTTTGAGCCGCAGAGTGTCTGAAGCCAGGAAGCTGTTTACAGTGTTAAAATATAAGCTGGCTGCTTTGAATAAATCAAATCATAAAATACAGATGGTGATTATTCATTCCAAACCACTTCTTCCAGACTTGTTTCTACATTCTTTATAGCTGCTTTAAAAAGTGATACATCAGGCCTGTAAATGGCTGAATGGCTCCCTGTTTCATGATGGGTTCTCCTTAAATGATTCAATCCGTTTGGGAAGACACTTGGTGGCCCGTGTGTGTGTGTGTGTGTGTGTGTGTGTGTGTGTGTGTGTGTGAGTCATTAGGTAATAAACCAGAAGTCTCAGACCCAGGTGCCCCGTTTAACCCCAACGAACGATTTAAGTCTCCTTACTGGCACCGGCCGAGGAGCTTGCAGGTCGGTGTGTGCTTTCTGCACGGATGCTGCAGTGATGGTGCACGGAGCTGCACGTGCAGAGCAGCACATTCGACTGCTCCGCCGTCCTCATCACGCCTGGCCAGAGCCGCGGCATACCTGCAGAGAAGACGCTCTATTCTTCGTCCTGTGCAGGTTTCCTGTTCTTTGAAGGTCGAGTGAAATTTAAAGACACAGACAGTACAACGTGTCGTGTTGTGAGCGTGTGTTCCCTCATACTGATCCTGCTTTAGAGAACTGCTGGCCATCGTACTGTAGATGATGTGAGTGCAGGAGGCCTCCGTGATGCATTTGTCTGTTGTGTTTGACCTAAATATCATCAAGTCCTTGGTGTGAGCAGAGGAGAACTCTCCCAACAATCCTTCCTTCTGGGAAAGTAGAACGAGGCTGTGGAAATGGAGCAGCTGTGAAAAGCGCCCTCTTCTTATTTTCCTGGGTCAGTAGCAGAACATCAAGGCGTGTGCGGCACCCTGCAAATAAAACGCCAAACTGTGATCGACCAGTGATTGTTATCATTCTGTGGACAGCACTGAGATGACCTTGCTCACAGACTATTTTCTTGTGTTCAGCAATAGAGCCATGATGGTATGAATAGATCCCACAGTGATCTCCAGACTGTAGTCACCGGAAGTGAAGCTCCGATTGAAACCAGAGAAGTTGCATTCATTTACTTGTGAAACACATAGGCTGGTGTGCCTGGATGTGTGTGCGTACATCCCTCCTGAGAGAGAGGCACGTACAGCAGGTCCTCCTTCTGTCCGTCTCCCTGTCGGCATGCGACGGGCCCAAGGACGTCCCAGCCCGGGACCAGAGCGGCGCTGCGCGTGACTCGCTGTCGAACACCGACTCCTCTGGTGCTGCAGGGGCTCCAGCTGGTGGCTCCGGTCACCCGGGGCTTCGCCTCGTGTGTCCTGTGTGTCGTTTGCTCAGGCGTCTCCTCCCCCCTGGAGACAGTTTGCCTCAAAGCTCAGATCACGACCGTGGCTCTGCTGCGTTATTATACCACTGTGGCCAGAAATCACACGCTCAAGGTGACATGTGACTTCTTGCTGTCTCGTCAGTGCCTAATGGGTCAGGTTATGGCCCTCAGTCACTGTGAAACGTTAAGAAAAGGTCGGTTTGGATGAATGGTGCTTTGTTAATGTCTGTCAACAGGTATTCATGACTGTTGCCCTTTTCACGGGGATCGGATGTCACGCCGTGCAGGAGCTGAGATCCGGGCCCCTCCAGCAGCCTTCAACTGAGCGCAGGTAACGAAGCCGTTTGTTTCAGTTCACTTCATTACATAAAAAGTCATGTATCTGAACCTTGAAATATGATTAGGTAATCCATCACAATGAGGACTAACGGCACAACCTGTCTGAAAGGAGCTTTGTCCTTTTATTGAAGAAGTGTCGGCAGCACTTGCAGTTGTGCGTCCGTGGGAGTCGAATGTGCACTCCCACGGACGCACAACTGCAAGTGCTGCCGACACTTCAGATCCACTGCAGCTTTCACCACAGACCGGCAACAAATGAGTTTCATTTATTCATGTTCATTAATGAATTCATCACTAAGTAGGTCATCAAATCGGTACTTTCAGAGTAGCTGACCAGTTCACAGGCTGGTATATTTATTTAAATTCATACCATGTACATTTTTCCTGAACGTTTCTGCAGCGTCATTATAGATTAACGTGTCCCTGATAAATACACACATATATGGACACAACGCTTGGGGACAGCTGACCTGAGCTGACTGACCCCCTCTGCAAAGAGCTGGCTGAATTAGGTTCTGTCCAACGATGGAGGTTGATGTCTCGAGCTCTGGCTGACGTCCAAAGGCTGTTCAGGGGGAAAGAGGAGAACTGACAGATGGACCGGGCAGAGGAGACAGGATGGAGGAAAAACTGAGGCTAAGACAATTAGTTGAGAGAGATGAAGGGAGAGAGTGATGCGGGGAGAACGGACAGATGGACGGAGAAGTGATGAAGGCGCAGATGCTACAGTGGCTAAAAAAAGACAGGAAGTTGTGTGTTATCGTATTCAGATCTTCAGCATCTTGTTCACCTTCTTTTCTTCTGGCAGTATTCTCCTTCCTGCTGTCTTTGTCTGTGTCCCAGCTTCATGGACGCTTAGCCCTAAATTTTGAGAAACCTACATGTCCTTATTTTCCCCTCAGGAGTTCAGAGCGCCCTCAAAGTGTGTCACCGCACTTTTCATGTGACCACATCTGGACCACAGCTAATCCAGAAACCCTCTTTTGTGCAGTCGAGCAGCAAGTCTCCTCGTATATTCAAAATGCAGTAAAAACACGTCGTGACCTTCGTCATCAGCGAGAAGGGTGACGAGTGTCTGAGTGACCTTCTCACTACACTTCATGACACCAGCACCTGCTCAGTGACAACGACACTGACATCAAGATTCAGATCCAAGGTCGCTCTCTGTGTCCTGTCATCACACATTGGACTTATGAAACGGACGTTGATGGAGGTTGCTGGATGAACCAAAGCTCATTCAAATGGACAAAGCGTTGTGTTTTAACAATACAAGAAAAAGACGACTTTAATTGGCCGTTACTTTGACAACCGATTGATCGTGTTTGTCACAGTAAATTGAAAGTCTTGAGGTTGTGGACAGTCCTCTGGGTTCTCGGGGAAATGTTCAGCCTTGGCAGGTTTTGGTTTATTTCTCCCTTCCTGTACTTTATGTCTCTCTTTTTACTTTGCTCCGCTGTGTGCTCACTCCAAACTGAATTATTCACTGAAGCTGTCGCCGTGCAGAATAGATGCGGTTTTGCGTTGAGCGCGCAACATCTGAGACGACGCCCGGCGGTAATGTCGCGTTTTCACCCGCTCGTCTCGTTTTATTACTCCAACCGGCTCGTTCTTGTTTAACCCCGCCTCCCTCCGTCCTGCTCGCAGCAGCGATAACAACAGAGCTGATGTCACCGTTGCCATGGCAGCCGTGCGATGACTCGGCTGGCTGAATCGGCCTGGTCGTGTCATGGCAGAGACAAAACGGAACCAGACTTCACAAAGATTAAATGTAAAGGATATCTCGGGTTGGATTAGGATGGAATACAGTTCGTTTGATTTACACTAGATCAGAATTGAAACAAATAAATGGACAAACAATCCCAACAGATCTGAGGGTAGGGTCTGCTGAGTCGGGAAAAGTAGTTAATAGTGTGATGATATAATAGTAATGAGCCCCCAGCCCAGTATTTGTTTGTTTGTGTGGGAAGAGCCTGTGTCCCCCACTGATCCGTCATCAGATGTTTGTTATAAACCCCGGTCATCAGGTTGTTGCTTATTGAAAAGACAATCAGCAAACAGCTGCACAGCACCATCTATTATTCAGTCCTGATGTCACTGGAGCAGCACAGACAGTATGTTTGGGATCATCACAACACTTGCCATCTGTCATCCCCAAACACCAGCCTCACACAGACGCACACTGGTGATGAGTTGCAAAACACTTCCACCGGTAATCGGCTCCTCTGTACGGAAACCAAACATCCAGCAGCTCCTGACCACACCAGTTTATAATGGAGCCTGTGTATTAAGCTGCTAAAGCTGACCTTATTTCTTTCTTCTGAACTCGGGCACACTGTTAAAAGTAGCTGCTGGACCTACATTAAGTAGATTTGGGCCACCTATCTGGGTCTGTAACACACCCGGATCAGAACCAGTAGAACTGCAGGAACCAGGATCTGCTCTGTGAGGCGGGAGAATGAGAACATTTTAGAAAGGTGTCCGGTGACAGCTGCGTGACACAGTGTTACGTTTAGCTTTCTGACCCATTGGCTGATTGATTGATTGATTGATTGATTGATTGATTGACTGACTGGCCTGCATCACTGGTTAATTGTACCCATTGATGTCTGTGGTGTTCATGTTCATGTCATAGCAGTTATCATTATTGTTTTTTTCTCTGTTGATTGACTTTCCAGATAAGGAAAGCTAGTTGTCATAAAAAAGAGAGAGCACATAGGACAGGCGGGTCCGGTGGGTGGGGGTGTAAAAATGCATGAAAGTCATAAATCATCGGCGCAGACACGTGTGTGTAATCGCACAACTTGTGCATACGCAGGTACGTCAGAAATGCATGTGCATCACGTGTGTGTCTGTGAGAGATCTTCTGGGTTAGTTTAAGCAGGCCACGGGGATAAAACCAGAACTACACACATGCACACACACAGACGCACACACACAGACACACACACACACAGTCCTGCTGAGTCTAGTTTTTCTATAGATATGTTTAAATTGATTCTGACTTTCTCCTCTCCGTCTAGGTGAAGGTCCGGTGCCGTAGCCCAGAGTCCTCCCTTTTTTTCCCCCTTCCACCCTCTCTGTCCTGTCCCTTCCATCCATTACTTCCCCTCTCTTTCCCCCCCTCTCCCTCACTCTCTCTCTGTCCCTGTGATGCCGGGCTGTGGGTGAGTGTACGCCCGTGACCGGACTGAAGCTGGGGAAGCTAAAGGTGGTGCGGCGGCAGCTGCTGCAAAGGTACGGAGCAACGCGCGTGCGGCTCGGCATCTTACGTACCTGTGTTTTCGGTAATGTTTGAGGTGCACAGGTTTCAGTTTGTTCAGATAAATGCTCGCTCACTGATTGGTCCATTCCTAATTTGCCGTACCAGGTATGAACACCAGCCGTTTGTCTCCTGCCTGGCCGGCCTCTATGGTTGCCAATGGAGACGATACCAAAGAGCCCGGGCACAACCAGGAGAGTGCTGCTGCAGCAAGGTACACACACACACACACACACACACACACACTGTCTATGAGCAGTGTGTTAGGCTTGGGTAGTTTGCTGATTGTGCAGTGTATTGATTCCCCAGCCAGTTTTCCTCTGTCCGGCCCGCTGACTCTACCACTTCCTGCTTTTCCCTGAAAATATCAGCGCACACGTAGCGTGTCAGCTGGTATCATGACATACTGCTTCCATATGACAGATTTCCACTGAAGCTGCCAGACTGTGTGGCATCAGCAAGTTGTGGTGTTGCCTCTCATTATGACTGTAAAATCTGTTAACACAGGAAATGACTGTAAATCTTTTACCCTTGGCCCCGAAAGCTGTTTAATATGTCGACATTATGACTGCAGGCTCATTGAGCTTCATCTTTTTATATGTATTTTATGAAGGCACACTTCATAGGTTTAGTAGATAATCATGCAGGTAAGTGGGTTTAATGACTTACAAAAGCTGACTTGTGTGTCACAGGTGGAGTGCGGCACTTTTGGCCTCCTGATCCTCACCTTCTTCCTGAGTTTTGTGTTCCTCTATTTCTGGAGTGAAGCTCAGAACGACTACAACGACTTTGACTGGTGGGTCACGCACACACAGCACGTTGTGTGTTCACTGTCGTTTGTGGGGCTGGCTTAGGCAGCAGCCTGTGATCTTTTATAAAATAAGGAGCGAGTGAACGGGATCGGGATCATTCAGACGTGATTCACAACGTGATGTCCACAGTTTGTGACTGTTTTTCATCTACGTCTTCAGGTTTAACTTTGGGACTCTTGGTTTCTGGTTTCCCTGGTCGCTGGTCCTGCTGGTTGTCGCTGCTGCTCTGTTCACGTACATCGCCCTACTGTTGGTATGCACGCCGATCAGATGTGGGCCTGTCTGGTTTAGGCATTAGCACAGATACGAACATGGAGACCATCAGGGCCAGCAGAACACACATCTCATGATTTTGCACGCTTTGCAGCTGAGTTACACAGGTAGGCGGCGTCATTTTTAGATCAAAGGTCAGTTCACACCCGTGGATGTGCTGAGAAAACTTTGTGTGGGCTGAAAACGCCTTGCCGTTTTAGTGTTATTGAGTAAGACGCTTACTGCTTCTGTTATAACCAGAGATTACAAGTGGTAGGACTTTGTCACTTTATTTTTTCTCACTAAACCAGAGTGCTTCATACAGTGTGCTTCATTAAGCACAAGTGCACTTTAGCCCAGCGTCCCTCCCAGCCCTCTGTCTGACATTTGGGGGGTTTTGTGCTCGGTGACAAATATTATGTAAGATGTATTACATAAGAGGAGGAGCAATCTGCATCAACAGAGTTTAGTCTCTACTTAGAGTTGGCATATAACAACTTTGACAGTATTGTCAGCAGTGACAAGATAACCCTGAGTTTTATCAAAAGAGAAATTGTTCTTTAATGATGTTCAGTTCTGGACAGGTTGGAACTGATGCTGCTTTGTTAGTTAATCAATAAAGTTTCAAAGGGAGACATTTCCTTGTAGTGGAGGTTTAAGTCGAAGCAGCTCCATGCCAGGATTTGTAATGAATGTCTAATCATTGTTCAGGTGCTGGCGGTGTGTCTGCTTTCTGAGGGTCAAAGGCTTTACCTTCACTGGAGCCACAAGGTAAACACACACATACAGAAGGAATGAACACAAACAGTGGCTGACGGTATTTATTTAAATTGTTATAAGTTGCGTTTTCTCATGCTCTTCTGATTTCCTCAGACGGGCATCGTGGTGACGCTGGCGTTCTCCGTCGCAGCCACCGCCGTCCTGTCTGACCTCTGGAGCAAAGAATGGAAGACGCTTCTCCTCTCTCTGCAGGTCCGTCAACCCTGACGCATCAGCCAATCACAAGAGAGACAGGAAGTCTGTTATACAGTGTTTTTCATACAAAGTGTAATTGGTGTTTTTTGTGTTTGAATGGAACATTTGAGACTTTGCTGACTCTTTCTTCTTCTTTTCTTTCTGCCTGTGTCGTTCGCTTCCTCTTTTTGTCTTCAGGTGACGGCGCCCTTCCTCCATGTGGCTGCAGTCTCACTCATGGCGATCCTCGCGTGGCCAGTAGCATTACACTTCTTCCGCATGAACAAAAAACGTGAGCACGCTGACCATGATCTGTGACCGATTCGGAGCTAACATGGAAAAAGAGCAGTTTGTAAATCATCATGGAAACAAAAGAGAAGAATGTAAAAAGTTTCCTGTTTCCAGTTTAGCGTTATTATACCAAACCTGTGGTAGGTGTGATTAACTCTTTTAATCCTGACATTTTGACCTGCAGGATCCATTCTACATCAGAATACTTGATGTTAGGGTATGTTATGGAGGAGAGTGCTCTCCTTTACCTACAGCAGTCACAGAGGGAAATGCACAAATTTCTGGCAGACAGCACTGAGCTGCTCCACCCGCCTGGACAACTGCCTTTTCTAAAATCAAATATACCCCCGGCAGCAGTGACGCACCCGTCTGGCAGGGATTATGCAGCTGCAGACTTCCCCGCCACCCTTGGTTTTCCCCCCTCCACTTCCTCTTAGCAGAAAATCAATGCCTTACGTTCCCGTTCGATTTTGCTCTCTTCTCGTCGTCTCTCTGCGGCTTCTTTTCTGTCTTCTTTCATGCACTCAGTTCTTTTTCTCCTTTCGCTCTTCATCATCGTGACCTCTTTTCTAACCCGCTCTGCCCCTTTCGGTTTTACTCGTCTTCCGGTCCATTTTCTCTGGCTTGCCTTTTCTTCTGCACTCAACCGCTTTGACCTCTGTGCCTCCCTACATCTCTCCTCTTTCTTTGGTCTCCATGGGTACAGTCCCTGGTTGCCATGGTGATTCAGCGGGTAGAATGATGCTGAGTCATGTTGGGGGTCTCTCCTGGCAGGAGAGAGTGAGTTGTCCAAAGCATAGGATGTAACTCAGCTCCTCTCCCCTTTTTCTACTGTACTGAGATGAACACTCGCCCAAACCTAGATGTGAAAGGAAAGATTTGATGAGTTAGTTTTGTCATTTGAGTTCATGTATTAGTGGCTGTTCAGAAGTGAGATGGGAGTACTTAAAGGGGCTTCCTTTATGCTATATATATATTAATTTAGTGTACTGTAATACCAGTATCTTTTGTACTGTTTGTTCTTCAGTGCGTCAGGTGGCCATCCTGGGTCTTTACCTGTCCGTGCTGTTCTCTCTCTACCTGGTCCCTCTGGGAATGTACTCGCCCTGCATTAAAGAAGCAGGAAAGCTGGGACCCGCCCCAAAACTCGTCGGCCACAGAGGGGCGCCGATGGTAAGACCGAACTGAACCGTGACAGCTGGACCGGCCTTAATTCTGCATAGAAAGCGTTTTACTGCCATCTCTCCTGCTGGTTCTGATAATATTGAACAGATCTGGAGATGTATGTTGTGTTTGTTTTTGCATTTTTATTCATCAGTCTGGGAACGTGTGTGTTTGTAGCTTGCTCCAGAGAACACCGTGATATCGTTTGAGAAGGCAGTGGAAGCTGGAGGAGATGGACTGGAGACGGACGTCACCATCAGGTATCAGGCCACCTGTGTGTGTGTGTGTGTGTGTGTGTAGGACCATGTATTCTTCTCATATAACTTGCTAATCGTATCCTGTACAACTGTTTCCTTTGGTTTCCAGATCATTTCTTATGCCCTGTGGGCTCCTAATAAAACCAAGCAAATGCTAAAACACCTTTTTGACCAGAAGCAGAAACATGTGTGAAACAAAATGTTTTCTCTGAGCAGCTCCCCGTTTTATTTTGTTTTTGTGAGAAACACTCCGCAGGGTCCCTTTTTAAAATTCCTGATCACACAGGCCTGAAAGACGTGGATGTTTATTTCTGTTGTGTGCATGGATTATAGCACAGAACAAAGGGGTTTGTCCACAACCATGTGCAACAAAATGCCACGTGGCCTGAAACTGAAAATATCACTTGTTCATTTGCTTTAAATAGTTTGAGAAGTAACTTTTGATATCACCTTGTTCTTTTAAGGGTCATTAAAACATATTTCCTCCATCCCACTGAGCTCGATGCATCTTAAAAGCCAAACGGGTGACAGCAGGGTGAGGGTTCACATGTACAGCCAAACTCAAGACCACAGGAATTTAAAACACTGTTTCTGAACCTGGGGTGGCCCTTGTCAACATTCACAATGGTTTCAAGGTGACCCCAGTTATCTTAAAGTGAAACGTTAAACTCATTAGCAGCTTTGTAATGTTGTAATGACCCAAGAGTTCTCGACATGTTTTCATGCTGCTCAAATGATCAGAGGAGCTGAGGGTCAACAGTGAGTTGACTCTGTCTGGGCCTCCGTGCTAATTACACACGTCAGATGCTAGCGTGCTGCTCTCTGCGCTAAGGTGATTACTGCTGTGCTAATGCAGTTAGCCGCTAGCCCGCTCATAACCCTGCGCCTGCTGGGTGAGCCCACTCACAACAGGGGGATTAGCAGCATGGCATGAATCAGTGTTAGCAGGTTCGCTTAATCCCATGCCACTGCTGACCCCGGGGAGTGTGTGTGTGTGTGTGTGTGTGTGTGTGTGTGTGTACATAAGCTGATAGCACTCTTGTGATTAAGTGAGACAACAGGCCTGCCGCAGTTGTTTGTTCACTGATGGATGTGTTGTTGTGCACACGTCTATCTTAGTAATGTGTGTGTTCTTTAATAAGATAGATGTTATATCGCAGCCACACTAAAGTGCTTTGGATGCATCAAACCCTCTCTTCGCCTCCCTTCGTTTTCTCATGTTTATCCACTTCACTTTCCTTTACTTGCTCCCTCACTTTGTCACCCTGTTAATATCTCATCTGTACTTGTAGTTATGATGGCGTTCCCTTCCTGATGCACGACTCCACCCTGAGGAGAACCACCAACGTCGCTGACGTTTTCCCGAATCGAACACATTTCGACGCCTCCATGTTCACCTGGGCCGAGCTGCAGCAGCTCAATGCTGGCGACTGGTTCTTGTCGGTGAGTCTAACAAAAACCCACACAAACGCAATTTATTACTTGTGTGAAGATAAGCCTGACTCACTGAGGTGTGAAATTCCCACTGGAGGAAGGAACGACTGATATAGACTAGACCTGAAAACTGGTTTGATGATTTGTTTTTCAGTCTGAGATAATACTGACGTAAAAACACTCCCACTCTTGTATTTACATTTATTTTTAGTGTTGGACACGTGTTTCACATGTTTTTTTTTCTCTCAACACAAAATATATATATCTTACCTTTAGCTGAAGTTATCTCATGTTTGATTAAATTCTGAATTTGTTAATTTAATTTACAAAAGCAAGATGAATGATTTACTGAACCTTGAGAGAAGAAAGAGATTCTTCACTTCATGTAGAAATAGGAAAATCGACAAAATTGAAGTCCAGATTTATGTCACAATGTCTAAATGTAAATAACATGGATGAGGCTGTTATGATGATAATCAACTGAAAATAGAGAAACACCTGCACTTACATTTTTTAATATGTCACTGATTTGTACTGGAAATTTTACTCGTCCACAGTGACTACACGCTCTTCCTTTTTAATATCGCTCTCTCTCACAGAGGGATCCATTTGGTACCGTGTCATCCCTGTCTGAGGTGGACCACTCGCTGGCAAAGAACCAGTCTGTTCCATCGCTGGCCCAGTTTCTGGAGGTAGCGGCCCGTAGCGGCAGCCTGGTGCTGTTCGACCTGCGCCGGCCGCCGTACGGACATCCCTACAGGGAGTCGTACATCAACACCACCCTGCAGGTGGTGCAGGCCCACATCAACTCGTCACAGGTAACTAGAAGTTCTCAGTTTGACATAAGGTGGCACAGACTTCTCTCATATGATGTGTTTCTGGGTTTATCCCTCGTACAGTGTGGATGGTAATTGCTAACTTTGCTCCACAAACCTATTTCTCGGATCGGTGTTCACCATAGTGGAGCTCACAGCTCTTTTCCTTCTTTTATTCACTGACTGTTGGTGTGGTGAGAACATACTTTGCATTTCTGGATGTGTGTATATTCTTTAATGTGTGTATGTGTGTTTGTGTTTGTGTCTGTGTGCGTGCAGGTGCTGTGGCTCCCATCTGAGGACCGGGAGCTGGTCCAGGCGGCCGACCCGGAGCTGCAGCAGACCTCTGGAGAAAAAGCTTCTATTCAGGAGCTGACGGACGGCCACATCACCAGACTGAACCTGCACTACAGCTCCATGTCTCAACAACAGATCAGGTACACGCACATAATAAACATTATGGTAAACAACGTCTTTTTAAGCAAAATGATTGTGACTGCTGCAGCTGTGTCACAATGATTCATGTACAATTTACTGCAAACACATTTAAGGATAATCTATTCTTACTGATTTTCAGAGTTTAATGAGAGGAGGTGGTTTAGAAAACAGGAGGCTAATAACTAGTGCATGAGAAATGAGTGGGGAGTTGTTGTATATAAACAGAGTGGTGGAGAACAATCTGAAAAGACAGAGGTGAGAAAAATGGTTGAGTGACTCACATTTTTTAAATCCAGTCTGCTGGAATAATTTTTCCCTCACTTACATTATTCACTGAGATATCTCATCAAAACATGATGGAAATCAGCTTCAATGGCACCAAATTTGTCACCAGCCTGAGATGTGTGGTTGGATGAATCATCATGTCGTCACATTGTGCGGTAACAGTTGTCTCAAAGTTGTGCTCGTAAGACACTGGCCAGACATAATCCATCAGTTGCCAGCTCAGTTTTGTCACAGTATGATCAGGCCTCATATTAACTTCTAATCTGGTGTATAGATTTTGAGTATTGGAAAATGAGTTGAAGATTTAGTATCATAGAGAAAAAGTTGGATTATTGATAATTGAGAAATTGTTCTCAGCTTGGATCTCGTCAGTTTATCGTAGCTGATGATCATCAGACTTTGAAAGGACGCTTTCATCCCAACAAATAGCCGGGATACAGAGAGCTGACAGATACCTGAGTGTGTGTGTGTGTGTGTGTGTGTGTGTGTGTGTGTAAGTACCGTCATTGTGATGAATTACACCTCCCACTCTCTCTCCCTCCGCAGTAAGTACCAGTCGGTGAACATCAGCACTAACCTGTATGTGATCAGCCAGCCGTGGCTCTACACTCTGGCCTGGTGTGCCGGAGCTCAGTCCGTCACCACCAACTCCGTCCACATCCTGTCCAGCATGAGCAAGCCGCTCTTCCTCATGGTGAGTGGGTCCTCCTCTTCAACCCGATCGCGTTTTAACCGCCGATCCCAGAACAGTTGACATCATGTGTCATATGCAGTATATTCACACGGCCGTAAAAGAACTGAACTGATGACGTGAAAGAAGAAAAAGTAGGTGAATAAGTTAAAAAAACAGGTGAGACAATAGTAAAGTCATGTAAATAAAAGTTGTAAATAAATAAAGGTTGTTACCCTAAGGTTTGTGTTGGCTGTTAGTCTGTGTGTGTACTTAACAGATGGTCACACTTATCTACAAATACTAACATTTCAATGTTTGAACAAGCAAGAGCGAACATGTTTACTCTGAACCAGTAAAACTCTTTGTGTGAGGACTTACCTCTCAAAGTGAACACAACTGGCTGTGTTTATTTGTGTTGTAAATTTACAGGCACACTGTTACTGTGATCGTGATGCAAGGATGCAAATAATCCAGACTCGCACATTTAAAATTGAAAATTATATTTTATGTTCACACTTCTCTGTCACGAGGAGCTTTTACTGCAGCAAATGTAATCAAGCCTTTCTGTGTGTGTGTGTGTGTGTGTGTCTCCAGACTCCAGAGGAATACAATCTGATGTGGATTCTGACTGATGCGGTGTCTGCCCTCCTCATCATCGCCATTTTCATATTCCACTGGTGCGTAGACGCTCACGCACACGCCCGGTCATAATTACCTTCCCCCTCTGACTGTAACGTCTGGTGCTGGGGTGGCTGAGTCATCCTGGCTGCAGATGAGGTTTTCATTATTAATATGTAATCTGAGCTGTCGCTGGGGCCAGCAAATGAGTTTTGTTTTAAAATCAATGTTGGGATGGAAATTGTGTGTGAGTAAAAGATGAATAAAGAGGTGCCACGAAGAGAAAACAGGAGAACGCCTGCTGGGACGTGAGGGCTGATTAGTTTATCGTCCTCATTTGTGCAGAACTGGTCATCATTTATCTTGAGTTTATAATTTTTCTGGCACTTTTAATTGATTATCGCAAGAGTGGAAAAAAACAATCCTGCCCATTACATCATTCAGATTTAAAATGTTTTTTCCAGTCAGAGATGTAAGAAAAGAAAATTCTTTTATTTAAGCACTGTTCATTGTCGAGCGCTCAGTGTGAGTGTGTTTCCTTCAGCCAGATCTTCAGCCCTGCACCAGAAAGAGCTGGATATTTTCCTTTGATGCCCTTCCCTGCAGTTTTACTTTACCAATGCGTTATCTCTTTCATCTCCTTTTATACCTGGACTTTAGTCAACACTCAGCAGAACCTCCTCAATCACACACACACACACACACACACACACACACACACACACACACGTCCTCATGTGTGCCTTGTGTACACATTAAAGCACTGTTGTAAACACTTAAACACACCTGGTTATTCTCTGCTCCCCTCTGTGTGTGTGTGTGTGTGTGTGTGTGTGTGTGTGTGTGTGTGTGTGTGTGTGTGTGTGCGTGCGTGTGTGTGCGTGTGTGTGTGTGCGTGTCACAGGTGGAGAGAGAGAGGCCTGCCCTTCTGGTCCGGCAGCCGTCAGACTCACGAGAACGGACCGTACAGCAAGTTCAGGACGGGTACGACAATATTTTTCCTCGTCTTCACTTGCTGCTGAGGCTTGTGTGTTTGCACTGTGACACTGTAAATGAATATAAAACAGTATCTAATGTTTTGTCTCCGTCCTGGCTGAGGGAATTAGCCAGTAAGAAAGAAAATCTGTGACCATCAGCAGCTGTAGATTTTATTATGTGTGTGGACTTGATTTCCTTGCTGTCCTTTTTGTAAGAGGAGAAAATCAGTCTTAATTAGGTTCTGTTGGTTCTACTGTGTTATCAGGCAAGCTCGCCACCGATTCGTCAAAGAGTTAGAGTTTTATTCAGAGATGCAAAAGTTTAGGAAGTTGGAAACTTTTAAAAACTTTTTAAAACCATTAAGCTGTAATTGGCCCATTAACAAACCTCTGAGTCATATTTCCCAAAATGTCAGAGCACTCATCTAAATGTAGTTTGACTGTGGCTCAGCCAGCAGAGACAAGACATTATTTTATAAACGCCGTCGCTGCATGCAGTGATTTCCATTTGTGTGTTGTGTATGTGGGTGTGTGTGTGTGTCAGACTCTTCAGAAATCATCTGTGTTCGCTGGAGCCCCCTCCACTCTGACCCTCCTGCTGGAGCCCTCGTCTCCCTCCCCTTGGTGTACAACCCATGACTCCCTGCATGCCAGCCCTGCAGGAGCCTTGTGTGAACGATGCAAGCTTCTGTGTTTCCTTTAGAGAACCGGCATGAACCGCTCTGTGAAACTATGGACCTCGATCAGTGAAGACACATGCATAGCTCATGTGTCTTCATGTGCATTCAGAGACGCACTGTCTTCCAATCAACCCCACCCTCATGCATGTTCATTCCCTCGAGCCCTGTCTCCCCCAGTATGGCGGCTGTATCATCTCCAGTTGGCATGTGAGCTCTAAACCGTTTGACCTCTGCTGCCCTCTGCAGAGCTGAGTGACGTGTGGTCCATCTCCAGCGTCAGCGTCCGGCCCGATCTGCGGAGCACGCCCAGTTCTCCCAGCACCCCTCACCTGCCCACCATCACAGAGGAGTGACTGGGGGGAAAGAGAGGGAGACAGACAGTCAGTCAGAGAGGAGAGAGGGAGAAAGACAAGAAAAAGTGTCGGGTAGTGAGAGATCTGGAAAAAGCATTTCAAATCTGAAGCATTTGTGACAGAAGAAACAATCAAATAGGATAAAAAAAAACTTCTTCAGTTGTTATTTAACAGCGTTAACACTCAAAAGCTACATGCTTTTGGTTTTAAATGTTGCTACATTTGTAATATCTTTTTTTATTAGAAACCAGGTGAGAAAAAAATGCAGTAATATATCATGTCAAGTAACCAAAATGGAAAATTGTGTTAAAGTTGGACCTCATCACTCGCAGGAAGAAGCTGATTGACTCTCAGTGTGTTTAAAAACAAAGAGAGAGGAAAATTCAGACAAAAGCGACCAAGAGCAGAGCAGGAATAAAAAATAAGAGCCAGTAAGAGACAGCAACTCTCGTCTTTCTCCACCTCCTCTGTCAGAACTGTCGAACCCAACCTCATTCACTGATCTGCCGTCAGTGACAGAGAGGAGGACATTCAGGAGCACCGGTGTCTATTTCCACGCTGTCGTCCAACAGAAGCAAGTGAAACGCCTCGGGCAGTGAGGACAGTTAAAACAATGGCCCAGAGGCCGACACGCTCCAGAACGTTTTCATCTGTCTTCATTCAGCCACCACCAGATGAGCTCCAGAACGCAAGACGTCGAAGAAACCTCAGAAAAGAAAGAAAACAGTGAATATATATATATATATATATATATATACTGCTAATGCTGAGTCACTTGAGTCGCTTTCATTCTTTCTGTCTCATGTTTCTAGTTGTTTAAAAACCAAATGTGTGACAGAGGAAAAGCGGCCTGAAGCTCTGAAGGAGTGAAAGCTGTAACTTCAGAGCAGGAGACACGTCTGAGTATCTTCTGAACAAAAGAGACTTCTTGTTGTCCAGCTGTGCAGATATCAGGTGCATCAGACCAAACCTTAAACCACGTCTTACATTTTAACCTGTGTATGAGTTGAATGCGGTGTATGAACTGTACGCTGACGGAATGAATGTAAACCCGAGGCTTGAAGAAGGTGTTGTTCGTTACTACTTCTGTTGGTACTGAAGTGAATGTATTATCAAGTAAGGCCGTGTTTCTCAAATGCAAGCAGAGGAGTGTTGTTCTGGAGGGGTCGTTTCATTTCAGCTGCAGATTTGTGCCAAACGTTGTATCAGCTGCTCCAAAAAAAAAAAAAAAAGTTTTGAAAAAGTTGCGTTTGAGAAACCGGACCTTGTCCTCTTTTTGTGAACACAGCATCTGCTTTTTCCTCAAATATACGCACACGGTACTTTCTGGATGTGTGACCTGGTAATCCATCTGTGCTACCTAACTTCATCTGACTTTAATCTGAAATCCAGAGTGTCTCGTCTCAACTTTTCAGGTGTGAAAGCCATGAGGTTCGGGGCCTTGATTTTCTGAGGGTTTTACCAGTTTGCAGCACAGTGTTGGAGATGAAGCAGGATGTGGTTGATTTAAGTGCCATTAAAAAAAAAAAAAAGAAAGAAAAGAATCACTTTCACCCATTACAGTAAATGTGTGGGAAATTTCTCAGCTCTGTTTGGATGCACATAATCCACGGTGTCTATTGCAAGGAATCAGCGGATGGTTCACAGTGGACTGCTCATCACATGTGCACATGATTTTACCCAGTTAGCCTCTCATTTGGCATTTATTCTCCCACTCTGAGTCGTTCTGAGACTTGGATAAATATTAGACTTTGGTTGGATTCTTGCTGTCAACCTAGAATAGACGACTCAAATGCCCGGCTATCGTCTGTCTGACTGAGATAGAACTGAAACATGTCTGAAGACGTATTCTGAAGTTTCTGGGCTATTTTAAAAACAAACTTAAATGAGACTGTAGTAAATGTGTTCATAGAAGTCAGAAAAAACTGCAAATATGATCTAGAAGCAAAGGTACAAAGTTAAATCATTTCAGCGCAGACTGCAAATGCAACCGAGCAACTAAATGTATTGTATTGTAATATGAATAAGTGGTTAGCACTTAGTTTAACTGTATTTGTGCTCCTGTTGAGAATGTAGTAGCTGATCTGTCGGGTAGGTTAAGCATTTTAGCTACAGTTATCAATCACTATAGCTGCACAGCCATATTTATTCTATTGAATATGATGTAAGACGGTTCATTCTGAGTGAGCGTCTCTGCTGTCAGTGCAGCACTGCGTCGGAGATGCATCGCACCTCCAGCTTTGCATGTGTTGGATTTATCCAACTTTTGTTTTATACATGCTTTCTCCACCCAAATCGGTGTTTTCAGGAGCAAACGCTCAGCTTGTGTAGGCTTAGATGGAGTCTGTGAAGAGATTTCCACCAGTGACTCGAGTGCTGATGCGTTTTCAGGCGATATCGATGGAAACTTCTGTATTTCCCCAAACGCAGTCGGGTAAGAGGGTCTGATGCTCTGCTTTGTCAGCATATTGATTGTAATAAAAGAAATCATACACAAGGTTGTTATTTAGCTGTTTTCGATCTGTTGCTGAGTGCCACCTTTTTTCCCCTGATTTTACTTCTGGGAAATTGAGACATTTTGTTTAAACTCAGCGTTCCTCTTTCCCCTGACGAATTCAAATGTCTAATCCAGCTCTCCACTATTCAACTGATGAATTTTAACATGGATGATGTTTTAGTCATATTTGGACAAAACAAATATGGTTTGGCACATGCAAACATGCAAATGAACAGCAGAGAAGTGGACGACATGCCAGAAACGATACCTTTCATTCGTGTCTCATCTCTGGCATCCTGAAAGCAGACGTTTGGCCTCAGACTCTGCTTTTGTACTTAAATCTGTTTATGAGAAACATTCAGTTACGTTACGGCCAAAATATCCACCAGTGATAAAATCGTTTTTAATGTCACATAATAAGACGCATTGTCAGACTCACAGGCTGTTAAACAGCGTCTCATTGTCCCGTCTCAGACATCTTTCTTCAGACTGGTGGACAGAATTACCTGATGCATGAAAAGTGGAGGCCTTTGTTTGAGGATCCTTTCTCATTTACTGACCTAGTTATCTTCAGCTCACAGTACCTGCTTTGCTGTCATGATGCCTGCAAGAATGCACCATAAAAGTTAGTTTTTCGACGGCTGGGCTTGAGGTCAGGGCACATATTGATTGCACATATTGAAATAAGTGAAGTAATGATTTTGACTCCACTTGCAGAAGATTTCCCTGTCGAAACTGTTCTTTAGATCAGGCTCCATCAGTGGTGATTTAGGATTCATGGCCTGATACCGGGAGGAGGATTTGGTCCTGTTCACTTGTCTTTTAAGTCCTGATCATGTCATGATGCACAAAAATACTTTGCAAGAGACATTTCTAGGCAAAATGTAAACATGAAATATCTGAGTTAGAAAATTACACTGAACTGCCAACATGTGTGACATCTGAAGTTGTTGCTTGGTGTTGAGGAAAAGTAACCCAGCCTGTAGTGTAATGGTTTCTTCTTTCATTTGGTTAGATTGTGTCAAGCATTTTGTGTTTTGTTCTGTACTGCCTGATTATTTTTTTAAATTTTATTTTGCACAAGTGTTCCCAAGATTTGGTTTCTTTGGGGTTTTTTTTTTTTTTTACTGTGACTTTTCTCTGACTGTAAATGTTACTGTCATCTGGTATTAAAACATTAGAGAGAAGGTTTAGTTGTAGGAAGCACTGTCTGTAATGCTACTCCATCATCCAATCTTCACTTTTTTTTTAATGTCTAAAGGACTTTTTGGATTATCAACTCTAAGATATGAAATTGGGCCCCGAGCCTCTTCCTGTGGAAGCCAACACCATATTCATCTCTGTCAGTCCAACACAAGCCTCAGATAGTGTCAGGTTTCCCTTCTCTTAACAGTTAGCGCCCTCTGCAGCATCCTGATGGAATATTTTTAAATTGTTAAGAAATTTGAGAGACATTTTTTTCTTAAGTTCATGAGTAGCATCTTTTAAATTAATTTAATTAATTAATTAATTAATTAGTTCATTTTAAAAAGATGCCTTAACTAGGATTCAGGAAAAGCCAAAAAGTCAGGCACTCATCAATCACAATAACCATAAAAACCTAAATATTACGCTAATGTAGATGGAATAACACAAACTGACCGTGTCAAACACATGTTGGATCACCATGAGCTATTCATTAATTTATATAAACCAAGTCAAAAACAAATTTATTAAGTGTGTTTATATAAAAGTGAGAGCAAACATTACAAAGACAAAAACACACACACACAAAAGTCCAGAAAGAAAAACAACAATCTTTACAACACACAGGTATCAAATGGAATGATTGGCACAATAAAACCAGCAGTGTATTTGTTCATGGGCCAAACAGGCCACTACATACTGGAGTATGTATGTGGGTGCACAGTGGGTGCACAGCACATCTTCTGTCTTCTAGGAGAAACAGCTGACTCTGCCAGGTGAGGATCTTATTTTTTCTATTTACCTAAAAGTTATTTTCTGTCCTGTGTGACATTTCACAAACTCTCAACAGACCGAGGCCTGTATGTATAAAAGTAATCTAAAATTATTTAGATTTTTTTGTTTTGTTTTTTGAAGATTTGTTAACGTTTTTTATTAACTACAGTACTTTTTGATACATACATGCATACATTTTCACAGTTGTTCTTCACTGTATGTATTTTCATGCAGGTCCAAACCAGATGCAGGTAAAATGTTTTGAGCTCAGCCGTGGTGTGGGTACAGTATGAGGTACAGTATGTGACCACTTTGTACGTCTGTTCTTCTCACATTATTATGAGTTGTATTAATGCACTTGAATGCCAGTCTCACAAGGCCCCTGAAGTAAGTTTTATTTTCAGTTGGGGATGATTTGCTAACACTTCGACATGTAAACAGGACAACTGTGCTGGAAGAAAATGTATGTTTGTAAAAAGAAAAAAGAAAGAAAAGAAAAGAAAAGAAAAAAAAGTAAAACTATAGGAATGTTATAAAAGCCCCATAAGAACAGATATCCTAGTTTTTGGAGATACACCGGTATAATCTCAGCAGAAACAGGTTAAGGTGTGAAATGTAAAACTAAACAGCTGGTAACAATGAACAACAAACAAAATAGGTGTGAACATATACTGTGAATTATAAAGTACTAAGTAAACAAAACCCCAAATGAATTGTTTACACACATTATAGACCATAAATAGTAATTAAAGGTGTATTTCTACTGAGTTACACATAACAGTCGAGTTGAGTTCAGGTCCGTTAACCCCACCAGGAAAAGAACATTGTTCAATATTTTTCCAATCTCAAACAAAAAAAGACAATATTATCCACACTTAGAAAAAACTACAGAAAGTACCTGTCAACAAGAAAATTACAGCCAATACTGTATCTAAGAAAAAAGTAAACAACATCTTTTTGACTTGTAAATTATAGGACTAAATGCCTATAGCTTCATTAAAGCTCCTGTGATCACACACACACACACACACACACACACACACACACACAATAAGTTACTGGATGGATGAAAACTGATTTTTTCTGTCAAGACTCTTTTGAGTTGAATGCTAAAGTTGTGTAATGTCATGACCCTCGTTAATGTGGATTTTATCTCTTGCAGGTTAAGCATGGTTTGTGCAGCGTTCACCAGATTAAAGGTAATTAAAAGGGTTGGCCCTTTTAATGTCACATAAAGAATCATTTCATTCATTTGGGGAAAGATGGAAAAGAAGCAGCGACAATAAGACTTACAGTTATTCATTAATTACATGTATTTATTGACAGGCATGTCACATTTTGTCTATTTGATTAGAGGAACTTCATAACTACTGCACAACCCAGTGTTTACATAACAGCAGCACTGACTCCACGCTGTATCTCTGTACACGCAGGGCCGGATCGTGAACCAGGCGGACAGACAATCTGGAAGCGTCAGAGGTAGTCATCCTCGCTGGACGGCTCGTCTTCGTCGTAGCGGTAAGAGTGGCTGGGGCCTTCGCCGGGGTCGTCGCTGCTGGCAGCCCAACTCTCGGCCACGGTGACCTTTGACCCTTCTGAGCTAGCAGAAGGACTGCGGCTCATCCACCACAGCTGCTGCGCAAAGGTCCGCCCCCAGCTGCAGTGCTGGCCAATAGGGCGCAAGTGCCGGATGAGCTCAGTCGCCTCCTGCCAGTAAGAAGTTCACTTGCTGTGGACCCCCCGCCCAGAGCGCTGCTTGTTCATGGTGGTCAGCATCTGACTGATGTAAGAGGTCAGCAGGTCGTCCATCTTGTAGCCCTGCAGGTATGATGAACACACACACACACACAGCATCAGACAGTGGTACATTTAGTACTCTGATCTTTAACCTACAGTACGTAAAAGTCCTGCATGGAAAATCCTCTGTACTTAAAAAGCAAAAATGATGGTTTTGTGGAAAAACGGCCCCTATAAACAGACTGACAAACTATGTGTGTGTGTTGTTGCCACTCACCAATGAGGTCTCACACAGCAGTTTGCTTCCTCTGACCAGGTTGCCGATGGTGATGTGGAAGTAGGTGTTCCCGCTGCTCCAGTTGGAGATCTTGGTGAAGGGGTGGGTGGTCAGGATGTCCTGCTCACACACAAAGAGGAGAGAGGTAAATGCTTTGGTTACACACTGCTGCCTTCTTATGCGCCCACATTTTTCATGTCTCACTATGCTAAGCTTGAAACACATCATAGTATAGTCATGCTTAAAATGCCATGAAAAATGTCATAGTATAGAAAGGCACATAAAACAGTTTAGTTTTTCAATTTAAACCCTCAGTTACTGAAATCCAGACCGGCCTTAAAATTCTGGAATCACTTTCAATTCAAACACAAACCTTCGTCTTTGGGTCGATGAGACTGACTCCATGCTTGTTGAGGGCGATCAGGAGGATCTCTGGATAGTTGGGCTCTGTGGTTTGCTAAAAACAAAAGACAAGATATTTATGCTGCTGTGACGTTGATCATCTAACATGTCTGATCATGTTTACCTGTAAAGAAGTTACAGGTTATACAGTTATAAATGTGGGTCAAAAATCCTCTGTGTGGTTTGTGCTTAGAAAGAAAAGGAGAAGGTGGATACAACCAATGAGGAATGACAGATGTTTGTCAGGTGTGTTTACCTTGACCTCGAAGAAGGCGGAGCCAAAGGTAGGCCATTTGTAGATGATCTTCAGGAACATCAGTTTGGCTTCTTCTCTTGATTTACCAGCCTGCTTGTTGAAGTAGGCGACCACAGACTGTAATCACGACACACACACACACACACACACACACACACACACATATTAATTATCAAATTCAGTTAAACCCTTAATTATTTCAGAATGGGTCCAAATACAGCAACTGACATCATTAGCTGGAATTACTAATATTCTAGTGTAAATATCCAGTAGTTGACTAAAAATTACAGAAATATTGATTATAAAATATAAATTACTCGTATTATTTGACTCCAGGATACAACAAGGTAAAGGAAAAAAGATATGTAAAGTATGAGCGTCATTGGAGTTTTGCAGATTTACCCTTTTCCAGTCATCCGGCGACATCTGACGAACGAGATCCTGTGGAACCAGCTCCCTAAGCATCTTGGGAATTGTAGGAAAGTGGGATTTATCGTCCTCAAACTTGACGCGGTAGATGAGAGCTGCAAGTTGGAAAACCTCCTCTCGTGAACATTTGTGGTAGCCACGTAAGTATTTGGGCAGTTCCTGGTTAAAAGAAAAGTTGTCATTATTTACAATGAAGCTGCAGTTGTGGTATAAATGAAATATAAATCATTATAATTTAAGAACTGTTGGAAGAAAATAGCCAAAAGTAATAATTGTGTTCAACTGAAAATTAAGAATTTCTGAAATGAAACCTTATATTTAAAGTGCTTTTCGTTTCTCAGGGTAAATACTGTGAAACTGACCTGGTAGTAGTGGAAGATGGAGTCGGCGAACGAGTCCTTCCCTGGAACCGTGGTCGTCCACAACTTCTTCATGAAAAACACCTGATAGGTCAGAGAGGGCACGATACCTGCGAGGGGGGTGAGAGAAGAAGGAGTATGCTTAACCGTAAAAGTCATGATGTTTCACAAATCCTGCAGTTTGTGTTTGAATACACACAACTACCTACCGTCTTTAGCAGGTCGAGATTTCTTGATCCAGTCTGTCAAATGTCGGACGAAGTCAAAGAAGAAATCTCCCTCTGGAACACTGATCACCTGCAGAACACACACACAGTCATATGAGTTTCACCTTTATTCTGCTTCTCAACAAACAAAGCTTGACCTCTGACCTTGTCTGAGATCTTGACAAAGAGGCTGAAGCCTTCAGGGGATTTGAGCAGCAGCCTGGTCGAGATGTTCTGACAGAAGTCCTTCGCTTTGGTGCTGGACTCCACCTCAAATGCCTGGAATATTAGAAACACTCAATACAAGACGGTCAAACAACACTTTTTAAAATTTGTTGTCAGGTGGAAGCTTCTGTGCGCCGTACCTCATCCGTATCATCAGGGAAGTAGACTTTGTGGAAGATCTGTGTTGTCTTATGCTGGATAGCCTCCACTTCCACCAAATGAGGTGGATATTTCCTGGATCCGTTCCTGTTACCATGACAACAGTGACAAAAAGGGAGGCAAAATAAAAAGATCATTTACAGTATATGTCATAGAACAGGAGAAGCTTAGAATTAGCTAAAAGTTGGATTGTACCGTAGAGCTTTGTGCAGCCTCTGCATGCAGTCTCCAGAGAGCGGGTGGTGTTTCTTGGACTGGAGGAAGCGCTGAATGTGGGGCAGCAGCACGTTACTGGGAGGAAACAGCCCAGTACACAGCCACAGCAGCTCCCAGCCTTTCTCCTCACTGTACCTGCAGGAGCACAAACCCATTCAGTAAGTTCTGCCTCCTGCATTACTTAAAACATGATTACATTATTTTCATCAATATTTGTTTTAATTTAATAATATTTTGTGAGATAACATAATGACGACACTGACCAACTATGGTGTCAGTTTACATACTTGACATGGTTGTCGGTGAGCTGTTTGATGATCTGACAGTAAATCTCGTCCTTCAGGGGTTCAGCCTTCAACGCCCCTTCAAAAATCTGGTCTGTTAATTCATTGACTGAGCGGGTCCGTTTGGACGGGTAGTCGCCCATATACTTCATCATAGGTGGGACAGTCATCAAGGAATAAAACAACCTGATTAGGTTTAGTAACAGCCAGATACGTCAGCAGTGGCGTCACGTCCACAGTTGAAAGGATATCTATGAAGGACATGCAGGCTTCCTGAGCCAGCTCCTCATGGTTGACCACCTTCTTCAGCAGTGGCTGCTTCAGCGGCTCTCTGGTGCAGCTCCACAACTTGTCCTTCCCACGATTCTTAGTGACCATGACCCGGCTCAGAGTGTGTTTGGGAGGAGGCCTGGAAGAGGCAGGTTACCAGCTGACGTGACTATGCATCGGCTCAAAAGCAAACACATAGAGCTAAAACAAAAATCTACACAACAGGCAGGTCTCCTGTTCACGCAACTGTTGGAGTTAACATCAATAAATCTGAGTCAAGTGAAGATAAGTCTGTCCTCAACCTTTAAATGAAGAACGTGTGTATCGTGGTTTTGTTTTGTTTTTTCAATCTGAGCTTGCAGCTGCGCACCTGAAGTAGTCGTAGGAGAACTCCTCCAGCGTGTAGGGTTTCATTCTGCCGTCACTCTCCGGCAAGACAAGCTGCGAAACACGAACCGACTCCTGTCGCTGGTCTGGTGTCATGGTTACGAGTGCCTGATTGGTTGGATCACATCAGAATACAAAACATTATCTGCTCATATTTCAGTGTGCAAAACATGGGGAAAATGTGAATTACTGTGACTTCTGCTTGCCAAGGATTCATACCACTTATGAATGCTCTCTTTAAAATTTCAAATGTGTTACATTAAAGTATATTCTCTCTTTTTCATTGAAAATAAAATCATTATGATGTGAGGAAAAAGAATTATAATTTATGTGTTCAAAAATGTAAATGTAATTTACTTGTGTTTACTGTTAAAAATGTCATTATTCTACTGCTTTGTAAATAATGTCTTCTGAAATCTATTTTTGTTTCTGCCATGGAACTGTCAATGTCAAATCTCAACATTGTTCATTTTGATTCCTAAATTTTTCTTTTTCTCATTCCTTTAGATTCACTCATTATTTTATGGTACTCAGTATTTGCTGATATTTGTTCTGTGGATTAAACTGAGCATAGACACAGTTGTCAATATATCTGCAACTCGTTGTTGTAAGGTTTTCTGTACAACGTGTTTGTTTCGAAAGGTGATGTTTGGGTCGAACAATCTCTTACATGCTATTATTTTTCATCTCACCACTATTTCTTGCTGAGGTCGGACCATGGTGGGCAGGACATAAACACAGTCAGCTGGGAAATCTCCTCTTTGATTTGTTCGTTCATTGACCCCATGTGTCCAACCAGAGTTGAGAACCTGCTCGCCAGTGTCCTGGTCCAAGAGGATTAGGTCTCCCTTAAGGAAACTCAAAAATGTTGACTCCTCCTCAGCTGTGGGGGAAAAAACTTAATAAATATATGAAGCACAGATGACACCACATCCAAATTATAACGTCAATCTCCAGCACATGAAGTGACTGAAGGTAAGACAAAAAAAGAAAATTTAGTTCATCCTGTTTTTTGGACACACTACACAATGGATGCTATGTATACATTTTCAACATACGATACTATGGCGTTTTTTCATGATTTTGTGACATGCCAAAATATGACCTTTTTTGCACTTTTAACACATTTAATCCTATGGAGTGTTCATGAAACACTATTCTCTGATGTTTTTAGGCAATTTTATGAAAAAAATTTTTGAACATTTTGGCCATTTTTTCGAGATACTATACTATGGCGTTTTTTCATGATTTTGTGAAATGCTAAAATATGACCTTTTTTGCATTTTTAACACATTTAATCATATGGAGTCTTCATAAAACACTATTCTCTGATCTTTTTAGGTGTTTTTACAAAAGAAAATTTTTGGAACATTTTGGCCATTTTTTCGACGTATGGCGTTTTTTTCATGATTTTGTGATATGCCAAAATATGAGCTTTTTTTGCACTTTTAACACATTTAATCATATGGAGTCTTCGTAAAACACTATTCTCTGAAGTTTTTAGGCATTTTTACAAAAAAAAAATTTTTGAACTTTTTGACCATTTTTTCAAGATACTATACTATGGCATTTTTTTCATGATTTTGTGACATGCTAAAATATGAGGTTTTTTGCACTTTTAACACATTTAATCCTATGGAGTGTTCATAAAACACTATTCTTTGATGTTTTTAGGCATTTTTACAAAAAACATTTTTTTGAACTTTTTGGCCATTTTTTCGAGATACTATATGATGGCGTTTTTTCATGATTTTGTGACATGCTAAAATATGATCCTTTTTTGCATTTTTAACACATTTAATGCTATGGAGTGTTCATAAAACACTCTTCTCTTAAGTTTTTAGGCGTTTTTACTAAAAAAAAATTTTTTGAACTTTTTGACCATTTTTTCAAGATACTATCCTATGGCGTTTTTTTCATGATTTTGTGACATGCTAAAATATGAGGTTTTTTGCACTTTTAACACATTTAATCCTATGGAGTGTTCATGAAACACTATTCTCTGATGTTTTTAGGCAATTTTACAAAAAAAATTTTTTTTTGAACTTTTTGGCCATTTTTTCGAGATACTATACTATGGCGTTTTTTCATGATTTTGTGAAATGCCAAAATATGAGCTTTTTTTGCACTTTTAACACATTTAATCATATGGAGTCTTCATAAAACACAATTCCCTGAAGTTTTTAGGCATTTTTACAAAAAAAAAATTTTTGAACTTTTTGACCATTTTTTCAAGATACTATACTATGGCGTTTTTTTCATGATTTTGTGACATGCTAAAATATGAGGTTTTTTTGCACTTTTAACACATTTAATCCTATGGAGTGTTCATAAAACACTATTCTCTGATGTTTTTAGGCATTTTTACAAAAAAATTTTTTTGAACTTTTGGCCATTTTTTCGAGATACTATATGATGGCGTTTTTTCATGATTTTGTGACATGCTAAAATATGAACCTTTTTTGCATTTTTAACACATTTAATGCTATGGAGTGTTCATAAAACACTCTTCTCTTAAGTTTTTAGGCGTTTTTACAAAAAAAATATTTTTGAACTTTTTGGCCATTTTTTCGACATACTATACTATGGCGTTTTTTTCATGATTTTGTGACATGCTAAAATATGATCTTTTTTGCACTTTTAACACATTTAATCCTATGGAGTGTTCATAAAACCATTTTTTTTTTTGAACTTTTTGGCCATTTTTTCGACATACTCCATTATGGCGTTTTTTCATGATTTTGTGACATGTTAAAATATGACCTTTTTTGCACTTTTAACACATTTAATCCTGTGGAGTGTTCATAAAACACCATTCTCTGATGTTTTCAGGCATTTTTACAAAAAAAAAATTTTTTTGAACTTTTTGACCATTTTTTCAAGATACTATCCTATGGCGTTTTTTTCATGATTTTGTGACATGCTAAAATATGAGGTTTTTTGCACTTTTAACACATTTAATCCTATGGAGTGTTCATGAAACACTATTCTCTGATGTTTTTAGGCAATTTTACGAAAAAATTTTTTTTGAACTTTTGGCCATTTTTTTCGAGATACTATACTATGGCGTTTTTTCATGATTTTGTGAAATGCCAAATATGAGCTTTTTTTTGCACTTTTAACACATTTAATCCTATGGAGTGTTCATAAAACACTATTCTCTGATGTTTTTAGGCATTTTTACAAAAAAAAATTTTTTGAACTTTTTGGCCATTTTTTCAAGATACTATACTATGGCGTTTTTTCATGATTTTGTGACATGCTAAAATATGAGGTTTTTTGCACTTTTAACACATTTAATCCTATGGAGTGTTCATAAAACACTATTCTCTGATGTTTTTAGGCATTTTTACAAAAAAATTTTTTTTGAACTTTTTGGCCATTTTTTCGAGATACTATATGATGGCGTTTTTTCATGATTTTGTGACATGCTAAAATATGAACCTTTTTTTGCATTTTTAACACATTTAATGCTATGGAGTGTTCATAAAACACTCTTCTCTTAAGTTTTTAGGCGTTTTTACAAAAAAAATTTTTTTGAACTTTTTGGCCATTTTTTCGACATACTATACTATGGCGTTTTTTTCATGATTTTGTGACATGCCAAAATATGAGGTTTTTTGCACTTTTAACACATTTAATCCTATGGAGTGTTCATAAAACACTATTCTCTGAAGTTTTTAGAAGTTTCTATAAAAAAAAATTTTTTGAACTTTTTGGCCATTTTTTCGACATACTCCGCTATGGCGTTTTTTCATGATTTTCTGACATGCCAAAATATGACCTTTTTTGCACTTTTAACATATTTAATCCTATGGAGTGTTCATGAAACCCTATTCTCTGATGTTTTTAGGCATTTTTACAAAAAAAATTTTTTGAACTTTTTGACCATTTTTTCAAGATACTATCCTATGGCGTTTTTTTCATGATTTTGTGACATGCTTAAAATATGAGGTTTTTTGCACTTTTAACACATTTAATCCTATGGAGTGTTCATGAAACACTATTCTCTGATGTTTTTAGGCAATTTTACGAAAAAAAAATTTTTTGAACTTTTTGGCCATTTTTTCGAGATACTATACTATGGCGTTTTTTCATGATTTTGTGAAATGCCATAATATGAGCTTTTTTTGCACTTTTAACACATTTAATGCTATGGAGTGTTCATAAAACACTATTCTCTGATGTTTTTAGGCATTTTTACAAAAAAAAATTTTTTTGAACTTTTTGGCCATTTTTTCGAGATACTATATGATGGCGTTTTTTCATGATTTTGTGACATGCTAAAATATGAACCTTTTTTGCATTTTTAACACATTTAATGCTATGGAGTGTTCATAAAACACTATTCTCTGATGTTTTTAGGCATTTTTACAAAAAAAAATTTTTGAACTTTTTGGCCATTTTTTCGAGATACTATATGATGGCGTTTTTTCATGATTTTGTGACATGCTAAAATATGACCTTTTTTGCACTTTTAACATATTTAATCCTATGGAGTGTTCATAAAACACTCTTCTCTCTGATGTTTTTAGGCATTTTTACAAAAAATTTTTTTTGAACTTTTTGACCATTTTTTCGACATACTATACTATGGCGTTTTTTTCATGATTTTGTGACATGCTAAAATATGAGGTTTTTTTGCACTTTTAACACATTTAATCATATGGAGTGTTCATAAAACACTATTCTCTGATGTTTTTAGGCATTTTTACAAAAAAAATTTTTGAACTTTTTGGCCATTTTTTCGAGATACTATACTATGGCGTTTTTTCATGATTTTGTGAAATGCCAAAATATGAGCTTTTTTTTCACTTTTAACACATTTAATCATATGGAGTCTTCATAAAACACAATTCCCTGAAGTTTTTAGGCATTTTTACAAAAAAAAAATTTTTGAACTTTTTGACCATTTTTTCAAGATACTATACTATGGCGTTTTTTTCATGATTTTGTGACATGCTAAAATATGAGGTTTTTTGCACTTTTAACACATTTAATCCTATGGAGTGTTCATAAAACACTATTCTCTGATGTTTTTAGGCATTTTTACAAAAAAATTTTTTTGAACTTTTTGGCCATTTTTTCGAGATACTATATGATGGCGTTTTTTTCATGATTTTGTGACATGCTAAAATATGAACCTTTTTTGCATTTTTAACACATTTAATGCTATGGAGTGTTCATAAAACACTATTCTCTGATGTTTTTAGGCGTTTTTACAAAAAAAAATTTTTTGAACTTTTTGGCCATTTTTTCGAGATACTATATGATGGCGTTTTTTCATGATTTTGTGACATGCTAAAATATGAACCTTTTTTGCATTTTTAACACATTTAATGCTATGGAGTGTTCATAAAACACTCTTCTCTTAAGTTTTTAGGCGTTTTTACAAAAAAAATATTTTTGAACTTTTTGGCCATTTTTTCGACATACTATACTATGGCGTTTTTTTCATGATTTTGTGACATGCCAAAATATGAGGTTTTTTGCACTTTTAACACATTTAATCCTATGGAGTGTTCATAAAACACTATTCTCTGAAGTTTTTAGAAGTTTCTATAAAAAAAATTTTTTTGAACTTTTTGGCCATTTTTTCGACATACTCCGCTATGGCGTTTTTTCATGATTTTCTGACATGCCAAAATATGACCTTTTTTGCACTTTTAACATATTTAATCCTATGGAGTGTTCATGAAACCCTATTCTCTGATGTTTTTAGGCATTTTTACAAAAAATTTTTTTTGAACTTTTTGACCATTTTTTCAAGATACTATCCTATGGCGTTTTTTTCATGATTTTGTGACATGCTAAAATATGAGGTTTTTTGCACTTTTAACACATTTAATCCTATGGAGTGTTCATGAAACACTATTCTCTGATGTTTTTAGGCAATTTTACGAAAAAAATTTTTTTGAACTTTTTGGCCATTTTTTCGAGATACTATACTATGGCGTTTTTTCATGATTTTGTGAAATGCCATAATATGAGCTTTTTTTGCACTTTTAACACATTTAATGCTATGGAGTGTTCATAAAACACTATTCTCTGATGTTTTTAGGCATTTTTACAAAAAAAAAATTTTTTGAACTTTTTGGCCATTTTTTCGAGATACTATATGATGGCGTTTTTTCATGATTTTGTGACATGCTAAAATATGAACCTTTTTTGCATTTTTAACACATTTAATGCTATGGAGTGTTCATAAAACACTATTCTCTGATGTTTTTAGGCATTTTTACAAAAAAAAATTTTTGAACTTTTTGGCCATTTTTTCGACATACTATACTATGGCGTTTTTTCATGATTTTGTGACATGTTAAAATATGACCTTTTTTCTCACTTTTACAACATCTAATCCTATGGAGTGTTCATAAAACACTATTCTCTGATGTTTTTAGGCATTTTTACAAAAAAAAATTTTTTGAACTTTTTTGGCCATTTTTTCGACATACTATACTATGGCGTTTTTTCATGATTTTGTGACATGCTAAAATATGACCTTTTTTTGCACTTTTAACACATTTAATCCTATGGAGTGTTCATAAAACACCATTCTCTGATGTTTTCAGGCGTTTTTACAAAAAAAAATTTTTTGAACTTTTTGGCCATTTTTTCAGAGATACTCCATAATGGCGTTTTTTTTCATGATTTTGTGACATGCCAAAATATGAACTTTTTTTTGCACTTTTAACACATTTAATCCTATGGAGTGTTCATAAAACACCATTCTCTGATGTTTTTAGGCGTTTTTACAAAAAAAAATTTTTTAACTTTGTGGCCATTTTTTCGACATACTATACTATGGCGTTTTTTTCATGATTTTGTGACATGCTAAAATATGAACCTTTTTTGCATTTTTAACACATTTAATCCTATGGAGTGTTCATAAAACACTATTCTCTGAAGTTTTTAGGCATTTTTACAAAAATTTTTTATTTTTTGGCCATTTTTTCGACATACTATACTATGGCGTTTTTTTCATGATTTTGTGACATGCTAAAATATGAGGTTTTTTGCACTTTTAACACATTTAATCCTATGGAGTGTTCATAAAACACTATTCTCTGATGTTTTTAGGCATTTTTACAAAAAAAAAATTTTTGAACTTTTTGGCCATTTTTTCGAGATACTATATGATGGCGTTTTTTTCATGATTTTGTGACATGCTAAAATATGAACCTTTTTTGCATTTTTAACACATTTAATGCTATGGAGTGTTCATAAAACACTATTCTCTGAAGTTTTTAGGCATTTTTACAAAAAAATTTTTTTTAATTTTTTGGCCATTTTTTCGACATACTCCATTATGGTGTTTTTTCATGATTTTGTGACATGCTAAAATATGAGGTTTTTTGCACTTTTAACACATTTAATCCTATGGAGTGTTCATAAAACACTATTCTCTGATGTTTTTAGGCGTTTTTACAAAAAAAAAAAATTTGAACTTTTTGGCCATTTTTTCGACATACTCCATTATGGCGTTTTTTCATGATTTTGTGACATGCTAAAATATGAACTTTTTTTGCACTTTTAACACATTTAATCCTATGGAGTGTTCATAAAACACAATTCTCTGATGTTTTTAGGCATTTTTACAAAAAAAATTTTTTTTGAACTTTTTGGCCATTTTTTTTCAACATATACTATACTATGGCATTTTTTTCATGATTTTGTGACATGTTAAAATATGAACCTTTTTTGCACTTTTAACACATTTAATCCTGTGGAGTGTTCATAAAACACCATTCTCTGATGTTTTAGGGCATTTTACAAAAAAAAAATTTTTAATTTTTTGGCCATTTTTTTTCGACATACTATACTATGGCGTTTTTTTCATGATTTTGTGACATGCTAAAATATGAGGTTTTTTTTTTTTTTAACACATTTAATCCTATGGAGTGTTCATAAAACACTATTCTCTGATGTTTTTAGGCATTTTTACAAAAAAAAATTTTTGAACTTTTTGGCCATTTTTTCGAGATACTATATGATGGCGTTTTTTTCATGATTTTGTGACATGCTAAAATATGAACCTTTTTTGCATTTTTAACACATTTAATGCTATGGAGTGTTCATAAAACACTATTCTCTGAAGTTTTTAGGCATTTTTACAAAAAAATTTTTTTTTAATTTTTTGGCCATTTTTTCGACATACTATACTATGGCGTTTTTTTCATGATTTTGTGACATGCTAAAATATGAGGTTTTTGCACTTTTAACACATTTAATCCTATGGAGTGTTCATAAAACACTATTCTCTGATGTTTTTAGGCATTTTTACAAAAAAAAAAATTTTGAACTTTTTGGCCATTTTTTCGAGATACTGTATGATGGCGTTTTTTCATGATTTTGTGACATGCTAAAATATGAACCTTTTTTGCATTTTTAACACATTTAATACTATGGAGTGTTCATAAAACACTATTTTCTGAAGTTTTTAGGCATTTTTACAAAAACATTTTTTTTTGAACTTTTTGACCATTTTTTCAAGATACTATACTATGGCGTTTTTTTTCATGATTTTGTGACATGCTGAAATATGAGGTTTTTTGCACTTTTAACACATTTAATCATATGGAGTGTTCATAAAACACTATTCTCTGATGTTTTTAGGCATTTTTACAAAAAATTTTTTTTTGAACTTTTTGGCCATTTTTTCGAGATACTATACTATGGCGTTTTTTTCATGATTTTGTGACATGCTAAAATATGAACCTTTTTTGCATTTTTAACACATTTAATGCTATGGAGTGTTCATAAAACACTATTCTCTGAAGTTTTTAGGCGTTTTTACAAAAAAAATTTTTTTTAACTTTTTGGCCATTTTTCGACATACTCCGCTATGGCGTTTTTTCATGATTTTCTGACATGCCAAAATATTACCTTTTTTGCACTTTTAACATATTTAATCCTATGGAGTGTTCACGAAACCCTATTCTCTGATGGTTTTAGGTGTTTTTACAAAAAAAATAATTCGGAACTTTTTGGCCATTTTTTCAACATACTCCGCTATGGCGTTTTTTCATGATTTTGTGACATGCTAAAATATGAAATTTTTTTGCACTTTTAACACATTTAGTCCCATGGAGTGTTCATAAAACGCTATTCTCTGATGTTTTTAGGCATTTTTACATACATTTTGTTTTTGAACTTTTTGGCCATTTTTTCGAGATACTAAACTATGGCTTTTTTTCATGATTTTGTGACATGCTAAAATATGACCTTTTTGCACTTTTAACACATTGAATCCTATGAAGTGTACATAAAACACTATTCTCTGATGTTTTAAGGCATTTTTATAGAAATTTGTTTTTGAACTTTTTGACCATTTTTTCGACATACTCCGCTATGGCGTTTTTTCATGATTTTGTGACATGCTAAACCATGAACTTTTTTGCACTAAGGAGTTATTTGCTTTTTACGATGAAATATCTTGACATTTTGTGTGTTTTTACAACATACTATACTTTAACAATTTCTTATTTTTTTTAACAAAGCATGGTACAATCAGACACTGAAATTTCATAACATAATTTCATCACTATACAATGAAAAATGCCATAACACAGAAAGGCATAAAATCAGAAAGAAAAATTTAATTGTATACGTAGAACCCCCTCAGAACTTACGGGGGTTGGGGTTGTCCTGTAGTGCCACCACAAACTTAGATCTCTTCCTCAGGCCCTCCAGGAAGGTCACCACCAGGTCACGGATATCCTCTGCATTGTTGGAGGTAAAGGTGTACTCTTCTCCTTTGATGGTCGCCAATGTAAAACTCTGACTTTGCAGCTTTCCACCCCTGAAATACCAAAAAATTAAAAAAAAAAACTAAATATTATCTGATTATCATTGCCTTCCACATTGAAACACACAAGATGGACAATGTTAGTTCTGAGTACCTTCTGAAACCATTACAAATAACTGTTACAAGAATGAAATGGTTTCCTGATCTGACACTACTACTTTGAAGGTTTGGTGAGATTTAGGCACAAAAAAGACTTTGTCAGGGATAAAATACTACTTCTACCACCACTCCAAGGTCTTTGATGAGCCAACAGACTGCCCAGACCTTCTCTCTCTATTAAGTGACTCCATCTCTCTGCTTGTCCTCACCTGCTGCTGGAAACTGCAGTGATTTCTGGGAAGGAGAGCTCCAAGAGGACCTGCTCCTGTTCATCTACAAAATAAACTCCAGTCCAGTTAACGGCTACGATCAGGTCATTTTTAGGCAGACTGGGTCCTGAGAGGCAGAGAAAATGCAGAATTCACTGTCACAGAACCAGGAGTGGAAGATTTATGACACAATATTTTCAGTGACTCTGTATTTTATGGGTCCCATGGACTCCCAATAGCAGTGAATACGTAGTGTTAATATTTACAAGGACAGCTGAAGTCAGTTAAATCTTTACTTCACTATAAATTTAAACAACTGATAATGTAAGAATCTTCTACAAAATGAACCACCTTTAAATCAGTGCACAGTAGATCAGATGAATATGCAAAACTCACAAATTTGAATATTTACTCGTCAAATGTGTGTTGATACACACAATATAAGAGTCATTAGTTTGGCTTTTTGGGATAGAATACATACATTTTCTAAAAGGAAGAGATTTTAACTCCTTACGACCCAATTTTAGTGCTTTGGATGATTGTACATTTGCTGCATCCTCGGTGCCTCTGACCACATGTTAAGGTGTGGGTGGTCACCTGAGAACTTGAAGGCTTCGTAGAAACGAGAAAAGAGCAGAGGCCACTTGTGGCGAGCGAAGTCCACCACTTCCTCCTTCACCTTCTGTGGGTCAAACCTCTTCTGGGTGTAGATGCCCTGAACAGAGAGAGAGAGAGAGAGAGAATTTTCATTACGTTTATTGTGTGAGATGGTATCACATGCAGTCAATGCACCTTAGGATTATCACCTTTTTGTGCGCGGCCATGATAAAATGAGCCCATTTCTCTACTGTCCTCGCAGTGCTGATCTCTCTGTCCGGGATGTAGGAGGGAATGAGGCTCAGCAGGCGCTCCAGAAGGATCTCCGAACCGTAGTCGACATAATACTGCTGAGAGGCCAGCTCTGCCAGGTCATCCTGGGGACACACACAGACAGATACTGAGAAGTTGGTTTGATGTAATATTAAGTTTAAAAAAAGGTAGAGGCAAAAGAGGCAAACAAGGTGGAAAAGAGTCAGAAAAATCTGAAAATCAGTTCTCCCTTTCCTCAAGTCATTTCCTACTCATCGTGTGTGTTACACTGTGTTTTTAAATCACTGATGAATGTGTACTTTACTGTCCTGTGCATATTTCTTCTGTTGAGTCCAAAGTGATGAAGTCAACTTAAAGAGGTGATGTATATATATGTATATTGTCATAGACTGTTCAGATTCTTAACAGACCGACTCAGCATACAGACGTGACAGTGGTATCAATATTCCCATCTAAAATAAAAATGTCAAACTATTCCCTTAAAACAAAGAGCAAAGCACAGAGAGATGCGGTCACCCTGTCGCAGCGGTACTCTCCGAACTTGACGCCCCTGACTGTTTGTTGGTAGATGAGGTTGGTGGCGACCATGTCGTCGGCGGCGCAATGCCACGGCGTGAATATCTCTTTCCTGAAGAACAGCCTCCAGGGAGCGTTCCTCTCCTGGGCTCCCTGCTCCTTGGCGTACTGCTCGCACTGGGACACGGCGTCCATCACATGATCGTTCCCACTTCCTAAAGAGGAGACCTGCAGGCGGAGAAGAGCTCACTGTCACTTTGAAATATGTGTAACAGCAAATACGTTAACTCTTTTACAAGTGAAAAGTCAGTTTCTTTGTGTATGTGTGCTGGAAATTTCATGTTTTCATAACACACTAAGGTAAGGTGTGTTAAAATGAGCTCAGAGCCCTTTCAGCAGAGGTAATATGAAAACCATTTCTAGGCATAAATGCCTCTGTACAGTGATGAAACATCCAGTTGTGTTGTACAAATGTATGTGTGTGTGTGTATTATACCTACCTTGTCAAAGAGCGCGATGTACAGCGAGAACCCAAAGCGGTCTCGTAGGTTGACTTTGTCGGACAGCGCGTGGCAGAGCTCCTTGGCCGTGGTGGCCGAGTCCGTCAGCAGCGTTTTGGTCGTGCCATCCATGAACGTCACCGGCAGCATGACGGGTTTCTTCGACTTGGTGGCCTGGACACGATTTCAGTGGACTTCAGTTTCCAGATGAACGGCGTCTCGTTTTTAGAATCACTTCACAGCCTCGGTCCAGACAACATCATGTGTTTTGAATCCTTTTATTAAGGATGTTGTACTGCAGCCTTTTGAATAAAATCTACTATATAAACAAAGTTTTACTCTTATTTATTGGTGTTGTAACTAGAAGATAAGACTATGGTGCATTCAAATGTATGTTCATTTCAAACCCTACTGCCCAACACACAGACTCCACTCAGTGGTTAAATTACACCTGAATGCATGCTCGATGTTGATATGTAACAGCACTGTGATGACGTTCAAGAAAAAGGCTGTAGTTGTCACACATCAACTGCTCTTTTTAAACACAAGCAACCTCACAGAATGGACCTAATCCCATTTTTATTTTCCTGAAATCAGTCAGATCTGTGCGTGTTTGTACCTGCAGCTCCAGCCAGGACGGAGGTTGTGTCCTCGTCCCGTTGACGAATGTTCGTCTCAGTCTCTCCTCACAGTACGGAGCGTAGCCCGGCGGGCCGCTGCTGATGAAGTTCCTCAGATACTATAGGTTAAAAAAAGTTCCACAGACAAAAAAAGCAAAACAAAAAAATGTAAATTCCTGAGGAAGCAAGTGATAACAGATACATACTGTAGGATCAGACACATTTACAAACG
This sequence comes from Psettodes erumei, assembly GCA_016785225.1. Classification (NCBI taxonomy): domain Eukaryota; kingdom Metazoa; phylum Chordata; class Actinopteri; order Pleuronectiformes; family Psettodidae; genus Psettodes; species Psettodes erumei. Next base: position 86,034 of record JAFBJZ010000003.1, on the reverse strand, counting down.
TAAACACAACAAAGAAAACAAATCCACAAATGGAGACGATCGTGTAAGTCAGTTTGGTGTGAACAAACTTTTGGACGAGCTGACCTTGACGAACTTGTCTGACGGAGCGAAGCAGCCGACGCACAGAGAGATGAGGATCCAGCCGCGAGCGTGAGAACTCTTAGACGGGTTCTGACTCAGCTGCTTACAGATCTGACAGTAGATCTCATCCCTGACAGATACACACATGGAGGCAGGCACACACACACACACACACACACACACACACACACACACCAGGTGACATGGTGAAAAAGTGTACAAACGTTCTGGGATTGTCTGGTTTTCTGCTGTCAGCCAACAAATCCAAGAGAGTCAATATCCTCGGATAAATTGATGTGTACGATGAATTGATTCAATTATGTGTGTGTCTGTGTGTGTGTGTGTGTGTGTGTGTGTGTGTGTGTGTGTGTGTGAGCATGAGTCTGTGTACACACCTCAGTGCCGGTCTCAGGATCCCGTTCCCGATGATGAAGTGAAGTTTCTCCAGGTTGGATGTTGGCCGGTCCTCCAGCATGCTGTTGCCATGGAGACCATACTCGCCATCATTGAGGCGCTTGGTGACCTGCGAAGCATCACACAGCAGGTGAGCTCGCTCTGCAGCACGCCACACAGACACGTAACCGTCAGAAACGTGGCCTGACCCGGTGTCTCACCTCCTCTGTGATCTTGGATTTCTTCTTCAGAGTGAGGGACACCAGTTTGTGTCGGACGCTGTTCTTCTTGTGGCTGTCGGAGTGAGGCGTCTGGAGGCAGCACGAGATGAAGATACTGGTCATGGGCTAATCAGATGTTCTCCTACTGCCTCAACCTCAACAATCACACCAGAGTTCAGGACTCAGCAGAGGCACAGGAAGTATGTGCATAAAGTTATGACATGAGTATTAAGTATGACATGAGATATTAATGTGGATGGACTTGTCTGGACTGTTTTCAGCAGCACAACAGCAACACAATACAGAGCAGCAGATCATCCATGTCCATCTTATTCCCCTCCTCTTCCTCACCTCGCCCTCGCTCTGCAGCGCCTGCAGCTCCCTCTTGTACGTCTTCTTCCCCAGCGTCTCGTAGATCTTGGTCATGACGGGGATCTTCTCGCTGCCGTCGCTGATGGCCGTGTGGTACTTGGGCTCGGGCAGATCTCCCATGAACCTCAGCACCGTGATCCAGACGGCCAGAGCAGCCTGGGCCGGGACATGGAGGACACACTGTATTTACTCACCGCGTTTATCAGGTGAAATGGTTTTCTACAGAAATGACTGTTGAGGCACGTTTGTGTTCGACTGGTGTGGGATCACAGGTCGGAGGCGACGAACCAGCTGGTCTCCCTCGTCGTCGTGGAAGAGCAGCGGCTGTTTGAGAGGCCGTCGGACGTATGTGTGCGTGGTGGTGCCTTGGAAGTAGGTGGCGGCGAACTTGGCGAACTTGTACTCCGATAAGTCCTCCTCTTCGTCGTCCTCGGGCAGAGGGAGAGCCTCGTCCAGATCCTCCTCCACCAGCTCCTGATGGGTCCGCTCCAGGTCCTGCAGAGGAGGCGGAGCATCAGTCGCTGCCGTCAGGTGAAAAAACCTCCACACCGACTTTAAACTGGACCCAGCTCACCTCGAAGCCGGCGGGGGCCTGTCCCTCCTGCCCCGGGAAAGAGCTCGTCGTCCCCAGGAAGCCGAACATCTTGTCCACCATGTCGGAGTCGTTGACGGGCTCCATGCGGGCCTTCTCCATCTGCTCCACCATCTCCTTCTTCCTGCGAGCCTCCTCCTTCTCCCTCTTCTCGCGCTCGGCGTCCTCTTTAGCCAGCTGGGCCAGTCGCTCCTGGAAAAGAAGGATACCATGGAAGTTTATTAATAATAATAACAATAAGACCTCAAGATATCCGACAGTTAGAGTTCATGTGTCTTTAAACCCCAGACGTCCTCGTCCTCACCTGGTGTTTGCGTTCAGCCTCAGCCTTCGCTCTCTTCGCAGACATCTGGTTCCTCAGCTTGGCCTCTTCAGCCAGACGCATCTTCTCCGCCTCCAGCCTGCGGCGATACTGAGGGGGAGATTTCATTTGTAAAGCAACTGTCGTTCCCTCTGACATAAAGTACAAGGTAGCAGAAAAATGAAAATACTGACGTAAATATACAAATTTGCACAATAGTACAGTACTTTGTGGAATCTCTCAACACTGTGTGTGTGTGTGTGTGTGTGTGTGTGTGTGTGTGTGTGTGTGTGTGTGTGTGTGTGTGTGTGTGTGTGTGTGTGTGTGTGCGTGCGTTTCCACCTCTCCTTTCAGCCTCTTGTACAGCCGGCGGGCGATCATGCCTCTGGTGTAGGCCTGGATGGTGATGACGGCCCACAGCCGGTGCCTGAACGCCCGGCGCACTAAGAAGCCCCGGCAGCGACCCTGGAAGCGCGTGATGCGCTGACGGGCCACGTGATACGACGCACACAGCTTCCTGGAGCGAACCAGGGCCTGCAGGCGAGAGAAGCCCGCTCGCATCTGACGGGGAGTAAGAGAAGAAGAAGAAAGGTTTATCATCGACCTTGTCTGGATCTTAATCGATGAATCAAACTGTGAGCTGCGTCATCATCACAATAAAGACCTGAACGCACGTTTATTTCCTCGTTTCTATGATGTGACATGTTTGCAGCTTGTGTGTGTGATGCGAGTGTGAAACTGAGAGAATGGGCGCCTCACAGCTCCATAGTTCTTCCGGCAGTGATAGCCCCTCCACGTCTTCTGGATCAGCACAGCCGACTTCCTCATCTTCAGGAAGTTGGATCTGAAAAAAAAAGTTTTACATGTCAAAGCATTTTATCACTGAGAAAGAAACCTCCATTGTCCCAGGACAACAGGATACAGAGACTGAAATCAGTTTTTTTAAGGCCCACCTGTCCTTGAAACCTCGGACCACCTTCTGGATGAGGATGACCTTGTCGGTGATGGCCTTGTCTCTCTCGATCTCCAGCAGCATGTCGTGGTGATCCTGCACAGCCACAGAGAGACAAACACGACGTTCAAACCGTAGTGAGAGTAGATGATAAAAAATGGGATATTTCAGGTTGGACTCCAGCTTTGTTGTCTGTCTGAAGTCAGGATACAACAAAAAAAGTTTCAGACCTTCCTCCCACTCCGCTCACGCAGCATACTCATCAACACAAACGCCTCAAACACATCGTCCCTCTCTTCCTCCTCTGATCTGTCCATCCGCCCTCTGGCTGATCTGATGGCGTCCTGTAGGGGGAAGTGTGGGCACTGACCTGTCTGCGCACCCCTGCACTTTCTACTTCCTGCCCCGCTTCCTGTCGGGTGACGAGCCTTAAAACTGGAAGAGTCCAGAGATTTGTGCGAAAAGAAACGGGACTAATGGTTTTGAAAACACAAAGTGCGGTCGTGATAGAGAAACGCGTCTTATCTCCACTTCCTCCAAACTTCACCTGACGTTCATCAAGGTGACGTTTCAGCTTCAGGTAACCGCGGCGGCGGGACGGCGCTCTGCACACAGGAAGTGAAGGAATCAAAACAATCTGTCTACGAACTACTCTAAAAGAAAAAAAAGCACAATTTTTTCAGTTTAATTTTAAAATGCTGCCTGTCCAAACACGTGTGTTTGCTGTGTAAACACGTCACGGCTCGGTCAGAATAAAGACAACATTTCAACAGGGGGCGCTATGCGTGAGTCACCCGCTGTGAAAACAAACCACTGAGCCTCCGGGCAGGAGAAACATGACAGCGTCACCGTGGCAACCGGCTAACGGATGTGCCTTACCAGCGACCTCTGACCTCAGGACGACATCTGCCCTCACATGGCGGGAAACCAAAACACACACACCAACATATACACTCCTGATGGGAACCAAAACACCTCTGGTCCTTTTCTGTCACACACACACACACACACACACAGGGAAACTGAAACACAGTCTTTCCTATCAGCAGACATGAGAGCTGGAAACAATCACAGCAGAGTCTCACCCGTCAGCTGCAGCTGGGCAGAGGTTGCACAAGGTCGTGTTGTATAGTGTGTTAAACGCTCAGGGAAACAATTATTCAGTATATAACTACACCTGTGCACCTGTCCATCTATGCAAACAGCCAATCAGGTGGCAGCAAGGGGGTGAAGCGGTTCGTTTGCTGTTCAGACCAAACATCGACTTTGCGATCCGAGCGTCCGGTGGTGCCAGATGAGACAGTTTGATGGTTAAAAACCAAGCAGAACTGGGAGTGGACAGACGTTCTTCTCAGGCTGTGAATAAACATCTAATGAGCAGAACTGCCCTTTAACGCGGGAGCACCTTGAGGAAGATCTTGGTTTTTCCCATCTGCCAGTCGTCGTCTCTGCCGAGCACGGCCTCAGCAATCCTCTGACAGGTTCCCCTCAGGTCCTCCTGACGGGAGAGAGACACAAAACCAGAATGAGACGAGACACACTTCATGTGTCTTACTCACACACACACACACACACACACACACAACCCGCGGTCACACACTACCTGTTTGTACGCCGGTTTGACTCCAGGCATGAGCACCCGGTAGCGGTCGACAAACTCCACGAAGGTGTAGCGGATGGGATATCCAGCGCGGCGGATACGAATGGTCTCCATCATCCCCGAGTACCTCAGCTGACGCACACACAGTTCCCTGTCAAATAACTACACACACACACACACACACACACACACAGTATTTAACTGGCTGTAGAGTCGCTGCATCAATAAACAAAGGTGGTGGAAAGCCACAAATTATAGTTAGAGAAATGTCAGTACTGCACTCAAGTACATTTACATGGTACTAGTAGTTTACTTGCTTATTTCTATTATCTATTTATACTTGTAATCCACAACATACTCTTAGGTTTAAATTACAGCTGGATTTACTAGTTACGTTTCAGATGAAGGCTTAATCTAACAGAACATGAGTTGTACTTTCAACAGACAACACAGTGTTGAGAATTAAACTGCTGGTTCATGACCTTTTTATCTTAGAGCCCCCCCCCACACACACACACACACACACACACACACAAAGCTGTCTCTGACTGGCCACTTCCTCTCTAAACTTCTCAGGTAGTTTAAATTCAAAACTACTTGAGTCCTGTGGAAGTAAAATTATCCAACACACAGCAAAAGTTTCTATATATAGTCTTGTATCTTCTTGATTATCTCACAACCCCTTGAATTTATTGTGTGAACCTCAAGGTTGGGAACCACTAGACCAAACTGCATAAATAGTTGTACTTTTACTTTTGATAATGTGAGTACATTTAGCTGATAAAATAAAACTTCACTACTTTGTCTTGGATTTTAAAAGCAGGATTTGTGGCAGAGTAATTTCTTACTGTACCTTTACTTCTGAGTAACTTTACCTTTACATCTTCCACAGCTGCTCACACAGCAGTTTTACCCCCAAATAATGAAGTCATTCCATTCTGTGTATATACGAGTGCAGTTACTCACCATGGGTTTCTTGTATTCGTTGGGTTTGATGCAGCGGACGAAGAAGGGCTGACAGACGCTCAGAGTCCTCATCAGCAGCTCCAGAGATCTTTTAAACTGACTGCTCAGGGTGGGTGAGCGCTTCCTGGTCTCTGCTCCCTGAAAACACACACACACACGCACACACACGCACACACACAGTCACGTGCACGCACACAAAGTAAAACGGTGCAAAAAGCAGTGTCAGGGTCAGAAACAATGAGAGCTCGCTTTTCTCTTCCTGCGCCCCGACACAAACCTTTTTCCTCTTTCTGTGTCTCCAAATATAAATGTCTTTAGTCGCTCAGCGGACTTCACGGGTTCAGAGTTAAGTGTCAATCAAAAGTCAAGTAAAACAAACAAACACATCTCTTGGGCTTTTGTACATTTACAGGAAAATAATTGTTGGTAGCAATCCCACTTTTGACATATAAATAATATGAGCTGAAATTATAAGTGATATGTTTTTTTCTCGTAGAAGGTCTCTTGGATTATTTTAATTAAACGCTACAAATCTAAGGCTCAGTCTAAACTTAAATGGATTCAGTGCTCTGGACTAGAAGATGACCCCTGTTTTTAACCTACACATTTAGACTTTTTGAAAAATTAACAATGCCAAATTCAATATAAACAGCACATATTTACTGTGTACCTTTACATAGATTGAGAGTCTGTTTCTGTGTTTCTAAGTTGAATTAAGGGTGGTAATTAATATCAGCACTATTTATTTGATATAGTCAAAAAGTGTAACTCATCCTTTACCTTAAAAAAATGTTTGTTTTATATCTGTGTGTTTGCTTTTGACTGACAGTGGTAGGTTTTTAGACACAAACCCTGACAATCTGGCACTTAGCTATCTCACCTTACAGTCCTTCCACAAGGTTTCCCTTGGGTCGGAACCGAGCCAGTTTCACCAAAAATAACAACCAGTCTTTACACTGTTTGCACGCTTTGCGCTCTCAGAAATAAGTTGAGCCTCCTCTAGTGGTCACACTGAGGAACTGCAAACACTTAGATAGATCGTGGCTAACGCAAAGGTGTCGGCCAATGTAAATAATGGCAAAAATATGGTGTTAGCTACATTAAATTTGTGTCTAACAATCAATCAATCAAGTATTATTGATTATCATTGCTACTGATGATGGGCACAAGTTGATATTAGCGGAATTGTTTTGAATAACATCAATATTGAAATATGTATTCATGAAAACTTGCTGGTGTGGAGACGCAGAATCGTGTGTGTTTACTGCCCCCACGTGGTCATATAGGGGGAAATACAACAAGGCCATTTGTCAAGTTAGACACAACATTAATAACAACATTATCCGGTCAACACTTTCAAAATAAATCTCAATTATTCGTCAAATTGGACATGATGACAATGACAACGTGTGTGTGTGTATGACCATTACCATGGCAACATCAGCCTGAAAGATTTGTTTGATGAACTTGTTCTTGGAGGAATGAACCAGCTGGATAATGTCCCCATACAAAGTGTCTCTGTTCTTCTCCAGAAATCCTGCAGGAGACACACACACACACAAACACAAACACACACACACATACATACACACACACAGCCCAGTGTTACAGTGTGCTTTGTGCAGAGCAAATACAAAAAAACAAAGCCACCACAACATCATTTTACCCTCTGTAAAACAAAAACAGTCAAAAGTATTTATTGTGTCCAAGAGGGACATCTGATCCTAAACTGTCCACCTCCAAATTCTGGGATGAGTGCATCTTTAAATATTTCCTGGTGTGTGTGAAGTGACTCTGACCTTTGGTTTCGTAGTAAACCACTCCAGCAAAGTGCTGGATGCCGAACTGAGTCTCATAGTTGTTCTTTGGAGGGATGTAGTTTGTGTTGAGTTTGTGCTGAAAGTTCAGCTTGTTCAGCATGGTGGTGTCTGTGCCCTGCAGCACACACAAAGACAGACAATATCCTGATTTTAGGCGCCTGAAAACCTGTTTTCAAATCATAAACCTGCAGGAACTGATTTTCTGAGCGCACGTACCCTGGGGAACTTGCTCTCCTCATCGATGAGCGAGATGATGTTCATGGGCTTGATGGCGATCATGTCGAGGGCGTCCTGGTTGTCGGTGAACTCGATGTGCTGCCAGTTGATGTGCTCCAGGTTGTACTCCTCCTGCTCCAGCTTGAAGACGTGACGGACGAAGAACTGCTGCAGGTTCTCGTTGGCGAAGTTGATGCACAGCTGCTCGAAGCTGTGGGGAAGGAGGGTGAGAGGCGATGATGATGAGAAGAGTTTCACTTAAGAAAATAAAAACTGACAGAGAGGTGAGAGGAAGACATTTAAGTCTGCATCAGTTAGTGTAACTATGTGAGCAAATGTGTGTGTGCATGTGTGTTACACCTGTTGATGGTGAAGTTCTCAAAGCCGAAGATGTCCAGCAGCCCAATGGAGCGTCTCAGAGCTTTAGGCTGCGAGGACGGAGGCTTGTAGATTGCAGCATTGATCTTCTCCACAATCCACACGAACAAACGGCCGTAAATACCCTGCACACATGCAAACATACACAGACGCACAAAACGAGTCAACATTTAACACTTCAACATCGGCTTTGCAAACGTTTTATGAGAAAGCAAATGCACACTGAAGTGCTGCACCTTGACGAAGGCGTCCCGTACGTCCAGAGCCTGCTCCATGCTGAGCGGGGTGGAGACGGTTTCTCCTCTGGTGATCAGAGTTCGGCTGGTGAGGCAGTTCATCAGATCCTTACTGTCCACCTGGACACACACACACATACACGCTGTTAATACTGAAACTTAACCTTCTGTTAGAAGCAGTTTTGTCACAATAATTAAAAGTGTGTGTGTGTGTGTGTGTGTGTCTCACCTCCAGCAGCGTGGCGGCGGTGGTGAGGTGCGGGCTGCGGACGACCTCGCAGGCGTCCAGATTGTCGTAGGTTCGAGCTGCAGGGTCAAAAGTAAATATGATATAAATAAGAAAACCAACCTGGAGAGGAAGTGATGCACGTGTGTGCCGACCGTTTTTGGAAGTAGCTGCATTTCATTCATTTTCACTTTACCTTCATATCTGAGGTTTCCCATGTGTAAAATAGCAGCGAGCAGTTTAGAAATCTCCCAGTTCTCTTTGTCTGTGAACATCAGTACCTGACAGAACAGAGCAAATCATCACTTTCCATTTCCTCTCACATGCAAGTGATAAAATAAACAGTACCAAAGAGAAACAGTGAATCAGTACCTTCATAGCAGAGCGGATGTTGGAATATTCCTTCATGTCGTCTCGACCGTCACACACTGTACATTTACCCTACAGAGAAAGAAAAACATCCTGTGGTCAACAGATATTAAATATCATTCATTTGTCCTTTTATGTTTCAGGTGCTGTTGGGTTTCTCCCTGTCTGATTGGCTGAATGGCAGAACCAGCTCTTACCGGTGGATTGTAAAGGACAAAACATGACTAACATTCTTGAAACTTTTCAAACTCATATCACAGCTGGTGGAAGAATCTCAGCTCCTGACCTGACCAAACCCGTGAGGGGCGAAAAGTGAAACTGTACTCACTATGGTCAGGTAGGTGTAGTCTGTGGCCTTGCTCAGCCCCAGTTTCTTCTTCTCCTCTGCAGTCATTCCCTTCAGCATGCAGTAGAAGATGTGGTAGTTCCTCTCATCGTAGGCCTGCACACAGAGGAGAGAAGGAACCACAACTAACGTCCAATTAAATGTTCAGATAAATTCACGTTACAGCAGAACAGAAACAGACTGAGAGGAAAATAAGACGAGGTGTTGTCGTCCCGTACCTGTCGACAGACTCTGGACTTCTCCAGCAGGTATTGCTCGATCTTGGCTCCCTCGATGGCTCCTCGCTTGTTGAAGTGGATGTCGATGTATTTCCCAAAACGAGACGAGTTGTCGTTGCGGATTGTTTTAGCGTTGCCAAAAGCTGGAAGACAAGCAACAGACACGCTTTACTTCTATGTCCAGAATTCCTCTGTTCATTTATTTTTCTTCAGGTGATTATATCTGTGGTCCCAATATCAATCCATATCAATCAGTTTTTCTCTGTGATTTTAGTGTGTGAATGTGTGTTCCTACCTTCTAGTATAGGGTTGGCCTCCAGGACCTGCTGTTCTATCCAGGAGTGTTGACCACTGATGGCTGCCAGGAACTGAAGGATCAGTTTGGTGCTTTCTGTCTTCCCTGCTCCAGACTCACCACTATTAAGAGACACACACACACACACACACACACACATTTTTATGAGTGTGTGTCCAGGGACCATAACTTTTGGAGGTACTTGATCATAAACCAAATTATTGGGCACATTTAAAGTGCGACCTGATGAAAAAAAAGGATCACAGAAGTTCACAAAGACAGTGAATGTCTGCTCCAAACTGCTCAGTAATCCATCCAGTGTTTGTCGAGATAATTTTCACTGAGTTTTTGGACCAGCAAACAGAAAAAAGTGAGATCTTTGTCACATATCTTTAGATTTGGATTTCAGCCTCTTTTACTGAGCAACTGCCCTACCTGATGATGCAACACTGGTCACGGTTGTTCCTCTGCATGTTGAAGTAACAGTTGTCAGCGATGGCAAAGATGTGCGGCGGCATTTCACCGATCTTCTTGTTGGTGTAGAGGCGGATCTGGTCGGCCGTGTAGATGGGCAGCAGCTGATAAGGGTTGACGGCCACCAGGATGGAGCCGGTGTATGTCTGCACACAGAGGAGGACAATCAGCTGATCAGATTTTTAAAGGCCGACGAGAACGCGGATCATTTTGGACTGAAGCTGTCATGCCAATGATCTGTAAGACAAACTGGTGTTGGAATTTGTTCCTGTACCTTGAAACAAAAAGGCACAAGATTTATGTTAAAAAATAGACAATTTTGTAAAATTCTTGAAACAACTTGATTTTCACTTGAAACATTTATGAGAAAATGAAATTCAGTTCCTGATAAGAGAATGTTCAAATGTTTTGTAGTGGAGAAAAAAAAGGTTTAAGGATGATATTTCACTTGACAGGATTGTCAGTGCATACAGTACAATCCACACACACATACAGTAGACACATGCACACATGCACGGTAGTTATTTTGTTGCCTTTAGCCTGAATGGGTTTCATTAATTTGTTTTTTAACCTGAAAAGTCTCCTCAGGGACAGGGCTGCAAATTAGCTTTAGCTTGGTGCCTCAGAATATACAGTACAGTTTATTACATCAATCATTGTGCAACAGTTTATCTAGCTGGGGTTGGGGGAGGGTGGATGAGGTGATGCTGGTGTCGTAGCTCAGATGTTGAGGGATGACAATGACAACGTATCAGTGTTCACCACAGGAGAAAGGGCGGCCATGTTGAAAGCAAATCAACATGCACCAGGGCTGCAGAGTTGAGCTTGGGCACCGCTACGCCTGAGCCAATCAGACGCATGAAGCTTTCTGACTCATCCCGCAGGAAGATGACACCTCCAGAGCTTCCGTGTTCCCCTCCATGCACATTTAGTTGAAGCTCATGAGTCATGATGTGCTGTGTTTTCCCCAGCGTGACACTGGAGGACAGAAGTCACGTATCACAAAAAACGTGCAACGTACATGCAGTTTACAGACACAGCTGAATGAAACATTCCCTGTGTGTTGCTGTTGCAGCTCCGCTCCCATGCAGCTGTTGCATTACATGCACTGAGCGCGTTATTTTTCAGCTCTGTGTCAGATCTCTCTCTCTCTCCCCTCTCCAGCCATGCTTGACGTCCAGGAGCTGACTTACCCTGCCACCACAGTTGGTCTTCAGAGGAAACAGGAAGAGGGAGTAAGTAGTGGCAGAGGAGATAATAAAGAAGAAAGATGAGAGTGAAAAGCAGCTGAGAGTAGAAGTCTGAGACTGGGTTTGTGAGATAAGGATGAGAGAGTTTTGCATCATCCAAGCCCCGGATAAAGCTTTAAAAAGATCTAGTAGTTCTCAAGAAAAAGACATGAGCAGCAGTGTTTATGTCATGGTAATTATGAATGGACCAAGGTAGGACATTACTGCTCAGAAACTATTCAGCAGTTATCAGTGAAGTAGTTTTTCATTAGTATTTCTGCCAACTTTACCTCATACTGCCATCAAGCTGTGACAGAAACAGCAGGAGCAAAGTGAACATAAATAAGTCAGCTGATATTGTTCTGTATCTGAATGAAAAAAACATGTTGATGCAGAAAACACTGCGGTCACACTGCATTAATACAGGGATACTCACGTATATGAGCTTCTCTCTGTATCTGATGAGCAGGTTACGGAGAATCCCAGCCTCATTGAGGTCGCCCAGGCGGATCATGTCCTCCACGCCGTGGATGGAGGTCGGATGCATTGGCTTGATGTTGGTGGCATTCTGTGGGGAGATCCAGTGCTCCTGGGAGGGGGAGGGAAATTACAGTGGGTTGGAGAGGAAAATATATGTCGAAGCACACTCCTAACGACTGGAGTTTTTAGGACACGTCTTGTCCACACTAGCAAAAGACACAACCGTTTTGTGATTGCAACATGGTACTGCAACTTTTCCGCTGAGCTTCAGTTTCTCTTCCTCCTCCGGAGAAAAAGAAATAAAACATCAACACAGTGTTACAACACTTACATTTCCCTCGTCATCCACCACCTGGATCTGTCCCGAGTCGCAGAGTTTGACCACTGCGCCGATCGGTACCTCAAACTCCCGGCCGGTCTTCAAGTCCAACCAGACATAGTCGCCCTGGAAAGAAATCAAGACCGAAACCAGGATCAGGATCTCACCCTGTAGTGGGCTGAGCTTTCCTTGCTTTACTGTGTTTACTGAAGCTGTTACATGGATGAATAAATGAACATTAATAAATACATGAACAAACAGTGGAGGTGGTTTAACAAAATCATCAGAGTCCAACCTCTAACAGTCTGGAGGAAAATCATTACATTTTCCATCTTAAAATAAAAGTTGAGTTATGAGTAGTTACAGTTTAGTTAGAGTATGTTTATGACTATGTCGATGTCATGTTGTATTTTCACAGTTTTGCAAGAACAAATTTCCAGCTGGACAGGAAATACAGTCACAGCTTGAGAGATGGGCTGTAAATCCTTTTCATTGTGCAGTCAACACAATACATTTCTCATTCAGATGGTAAGAAGAGTCTCTGAAAATAACCAGAAAATGATAATGTCATTATACTACATGATCCAAATTCATATCTTCCCCCAAATCTGCCAACATATAAAGGCTGACTGCACACCTACCAATGTTTATGCTGCTCACAAACAATAAACTATAGTCATTGTCAGCTCTTTGTTGTTCACAGCCAACACTAATGTTCACACAGTGTGTGTTTGACAGAGGTAAACAGAAACAGTGTAAGAACAGAGATAAGAAATAATGTTCTTACAACTAAAATGCAGCAAAAAAATGAGTTTTGTTGGACGTGTAATCACCTGCTGATAGAGAACATAATCACAATTCACTTTCCCATAAAATATATTTGCTGTTGTATTTAAGTTGACAAAACACGATAATCAGACTGCAAATGGCCGTTCACAGTGGGGGGCAGGTTTCTTCAGTTACAGCTGACATGAAATATGAGCCGGGATGTCCAGGTTGAATAACGGCTCATCAGACGCCACAACACTGCAGAGTCGTGGATACACTTTGTGTTTCTTTTGCCCTGTGCTGAAGCCACTGGCCTCATTCAAATGAATAAGATGGCTGATCAGCTGTTTCCAGTCTTTGTGCTAAGCTAAGCTAACAAGCTCCTGACAGAATGGGAGAATGACATCGATTGTCTAATGTGCTCGTCACAAAAACACACATTTGACACTGCCTGTTCCTTCAAGGTAGAGTCAATTACTTTCTGTAAGTCTCTCTCTCTCTCTCACACACACACACACACACACACACACACACACACACACACACACACACACACACACACACACACACAAACACACACGCACACACACTTACGTCAAAAATGTGAACACAGTTTTTCAGATGTACAATTATGATCCATGACTCAAAACAGAAAACCACATTTTTGTGATGAAGGTATAATTATTTCAACACACAGAATGACAGCATCCCTCTCTCTCTCCCAACACACACACACACACACACACGCAGCATGAGAACAATGTCACACACACAATAATACATATAATTGATATTTGATGCATGAAACACACATGTATCTTACGTAATACAAATCCCACAAACAGGAGACATATAATTATGACTCAAGTAACACACACACACACAGAGTTGCAGCGTACCGGCAGCAGTGTGCTTTGTTTCATCGCAGTGTTGACATTGCGTATCAGCGCCCACTTGGCCTGATCCTTCTCATAGAGTTCCACATAGTCCCGACGCCTGTACATCTTCACACACTCACACACACACTGTCTGACGGTGAGATCCCAGGATGGTCTTCCAAAATTTGGAAAAAAAAAACTATCCAGAGCTGCAGGTTGAAAGCTGCGTAACTGATAATTTCCGTTTCCTCTGTAACTTTCTGAAATATCAAACTGTGAGTCAGGTTAGATCCACAGGGCAGCACATGCAGCTGGTGCAAAAAACACCAAAATCTTCAACATCTTCATGGTTCAACAGGTTTCATTCATCACGGGTCGCAGCAGGTCAAAGTGTCACCTCCGGTTTCTCTTCACTGGGTTAATCTAAAAACAAAAACTGAGTGACACCAAAAAAAGGATCTCAAGAAGAACAGTATCAGACATCTTGAAGTCTGAGAGTCAGACAAAAGAGCATCCTGGTTTGTGACCTTTGCTCTCTGGATATTTCTCCTCCACTTTAAACTGTCAGCAAAGTGAAAAAAATCTGCTAAAATCCAGCTTCCTGCTGCCTGTCGGATCAGTTTGGAGAACTTTCCACTGCAGTGACATTTTTGGACAATCCTCCTCCTCGCTCTCCCTCTCTGTCCCTCTGTCACACTCACACTGCGTTAACCCACAACCTCCCCTGTCGCCCGTGGCAACAAGATGTCACTTCCTCCTCAGGTGTGTCCTCTGGTGTTGGATTTCTGTACAGATAAATACACTACAGGCTCTTATTGCAATGCAAATGTTGCTGTGTATGCAGAATGGTGTGACGGGAATGATGAAATCTGCAGCCATAAAATGAGCAATTACTAAAACGCAACAATTCAGTGACACTTGAAATTTAAGTGTCGGACAAGGGTTATCCTCTGAGGACCAGCCCTTCAAACTAAATGTCAGAATATGATTTTCCAATAAGACCACAGGGTTTTGTGATGTGAGGTCCTCACTGTCAGGACTCAACATCTTATCTGATGGACCAGCACACGTTTGGTCCTGATGTTCTCAGAGGAGATACAGGGTGACTGTTGGTGACTGTTCTTATGTCAACACCAGACAGTAAAAATATTTTAACTATTTGATGGATTTCTGTGACGTTGGGTCCCACGCCTTCATAGATGTGAACTTTGACGCGTTGAGTTAAGTGTGAGGTTGTTAGCATGCTGCTGTTAGCATTTAGCTTGAGTACAGTTCCTCGTCTGTAAGAAGACAGAAAGACGGGACCTGTGTGTGTGTGTGTGTGTGTGTGTTACATACTGTATATGTCGGTTTAATTAAGTAAATACTCTGTCTGGCAGACGGAGCCACCTGAACATTACACCACCAAGCACCTGTCACACACACACACACACACACACACACACACACACCTGTGACAGGGTGAACCGCAGTGAGCAGGGCCAATGGCAAACTGTCAGAAGCCACATGTTGAATTATTTAATGCAGAGGATCTGTTTGGTGTCTGCCTCCACTTCAATACTTCTTTTTACATTCAGTAATGTCACTACTGTCAGAGAATGTTGTAGTTTTCCTGTTGTCAACATCTGATGAAAAGAAAACTAAGAGCTGAAATTGTAAAACTGCAAATGACTGGCCTGAAACAAACACACACAGGCCTTTAGAGGTCTTTAGTCAGTCTGGTTATCTGGCCTTGGGGGTCCAGAGCAAATGGAGCCACAGGGTGATTCACGACCCATTGATCAGAGAACCCGACAGAGTGGTTCATTTGCAGCAGCCAGGCTTCATAGCAAGTGGATTCTGCTCGTTCTGACAAGGCAAGACTAGTCAGCTTTTGAAATGATAAGCCTTGTGAGGTCTGTAGCTATAGGGGAAGCATAAATAAAATAACATATATTGCCCATGCAACGGCTGCCACTTTTCCAGTGAGGACCTGTGCTTTATCAACTTAAGCTTGTTGATTAACTCATCTGACTTTATGCTGCTAAACATGGGAATGTAAAGAGTCTGCAGTGTATCCATTAAGCAGAACAAACAGCATGGCTAATGTAAGCTCTCACAAAAGTGGATAAACGTGACTGAGGCGAGCCACAGAGCTGGTGTGCTGTTAGCAGTGATGTAACGTCACGGCCTGTGGTGGAGCGGTGTGTGTTCTCGTCATCTCTGTCTTCAGGTAAATAATTCAGGCCAGACATGAGTGTGAGTGTTCACATTACGGCTGCCGGTGTCACTCCTGTGTGCAAAGGTAACAAACCACACAGACAGAAAACGAGACCCCCCCCCCCAATCATTTAGATGTTAAGATGCCGACCATGAACCACCATGTTCCTGAATCTGCCTGGGAACATTTGTTGCATGTCTCTGTCCTTAATTCCCTGTTCTCTATCTATTACTGCTGTTAGAAGATTCCCAGAAACCAATTTAAAATAAATGTTTTATTCATTTTCAAGATTAAAGCATATTCTTTTCTCTACATCCTCTTTTAATCTGGTTTTGACTTTGATGGAGTTTTTTTTTTCTCCTGAAAGCTACAGATAAATGAATGAGAATTACTCGGCTGCAACGAGTAACACGCATTCAGTAACTTGTAGCAGCTGAACATTGAATACTAAAACACTGATTTGATTTGATCCTTCATCATTAATTCTTCTTCTGACATAAGAATGCTCACACAAATGCCTCACCAGGCATTCATCAAACATGCAATCAGAGATTCATTATTTGATCATAGTCTCTTTTCACTTCAGTCATAACTGCAGCTTTGTGGTATCTTGTTCACTACAAGTAATACAAGCTCTCTGTAAGTGCACACTGCACAATGTCAGGTGTGAGTGTGCCCTCTGCTGGTGTTTGTGAAACGTTCCGTCACCAGTTTCTTTTTCAGCAGTGTGTTCATATTTTGTTCCTGTGAGAATCAGACTGGCTCTAACTGACATTAATCCAATTATGCATTAACGTTTGGACGCAGGGGCAGAAGAGGACAGCTATAAAGAGGACAAATGATTGATAAAGGCACTTACAGCTCTTCTCATTTGCATTTAGATTGGTCGTTTACACGAGTCAAAGGTCAGCGGGTGAGACATCGTGACAAACTGTATCGTATTTGTCACTGAATAAATTTGTCCATAAAAAACACAGACAGACCAGCTCTCCTTTCTGCTTCAGTGAACAAATAACATTAACAACCTCCATTCTGCTTCCAGAAAACCAAGCAAATAGGACATATGTTTTATAAACACGAGTGTTTTCAGCAAAATGTACTTTAAAAACCACAGGGCAGGTCCTCTGAAAGGAAACTGCACAATCTCTGTAGTTCTCTTCCATATTGATTTCAACTCAACAAAGTGAACCAAAGCTTCAGGAGTCGTGACTTTACCCTCCAGATGTGCCAGGTGTAAACCGATGATGACTCGCTCCAGTTCCTCCTGAGGGGATTTTATTTTTCACCTGTCTGAGACCAGAACCCTCCGAGCCTCTATGATTTCTTTCTGCAACAAACCACACCGAGACTGAACAAAAACAACACAATGGCTGCCAAAGAACTCACCAACATCCATTAATGTGGACAGCTATCAACATGCCAGCTCATTAAACCTGGAATAATTAGTCATGCATGCTGAGCGGTCCTCACAGCAGGGAGTTAATGCTGCTGAACAAACATGCTGCGGCAGCAGAGAACGCATTTGTTCTCTTAAGGTTTGCAGAGTATAGTTTGATGGAATCCTGAGGTTTCACACTCATGACCTGAGCTCGTCGACACGCTTCACACTGGAGACAATGAAGACACCTGTACTGTGCACGGTGACCTTGTGCCCAATCCTGGAGGAACTACATCCACCTCAGGTGTGACGACAACGTGAGGGAACCGTTCCTCAACAATGATGGAGGCTCCTGAAGAGGTTAGAGTGGGTGCAGCCACAGCATCAGGTATAACACAAGCGGAGTGTGTTTCTTCATTGAAAGAAGAGCCGCGCTCCTGACTGAACTTTACCTGGATGAGGGTGGTGTATCTGCTGCTGAGACGGTGTATTTTCACGTCACAACCCTTCAGCGGCCGATCAGTTTCCGTCCTGTTCATGGTCTTTGTCACAGTTAAGCTCACGAGTTCCTTCTCATTTTCATTTGTCAACTAAGCACTGTTCATTTTCTGGTTGTTTTTTTTTTAAAGAAACATGCAAAATATCCTCACTTTGTGTTAAAGGGAACTAAATTGAAAAGTAAAAGACACAGTCATAATCACAGGAAAAGCATCTTCAAGAAAAATGTCATGCTGTAAAAAGATAAAATCCCCCACAAAATTTCTGTAAATGTAGTTAAAAATATTCTCCTCCAACTTTCCTCCTCAGTGGCGACAGAAATGTTCAGCTGTTGGTCAAATACTATCACACCGTGTTTCTTCTTCTTCTTCTTTGTATAAAAACAATTAAAAGTCCTGTGTGTGATCCAAGGGGCAGCAGAGCTTTAACTCTTTAACACACACACTTCCTGTCCAGTACATTCTGTGCAGTTTAGATGGAGGTCAGAGTGTGTGCGTGATGAGGCAAACATCCACAGCAGAGAGGGCTGTGTGTGTGTGTGTGTGTGTGTGTGTGTGTTGTTGTTTTATTGGCTCGACCCATTTGGGCCTCCACAACGGGGGCACATTGTCAGAGTTGATTAGTCAATCACAAAGGCTGACAAGTTCAGCAACGCATTAACTGAGTATCAAAAAGACCGACACTGAGGCCAACACGGGTTTGTGTGTGTGTGTGTGTGTGTGTGTGTGTGTGTGTGTGTGTGTGTGTGTGTGTGTGTACCTGCTGTAGAATGACCATGGTTCTGGTTTCTGTCCTTCTGATTGGACATGGGCAGTCACCTGTCGACCCTGAGAAAGGGACACCAAGGAGACATAGACAATTATTTACTGTGTATTTGTAGTGATACATCTGCAGTATATACATACATATACATCAAATCTCATTACATGTAAACCTCACTGATGTATATAACAACAAGTAACATATACTTTTGTATGCCATACGCACACGCACACACACACACACACACACACACACACACACACACACACACACACACACAGGTGTTGTTTTACCAATAAAAATGATCAAAGGAGCAGCAGACTTAAAAAATGGTGCTTGTTAAAATTCTGTTGGGTTTTAACTATGAGAGGAAAGAGCTGTCTGCTAATAGGATCCATATAAAACTCTGTATGTACCACACACACACACACACACACACACACACACACACACACACACACACACAGTCTTTTATTCAGATGAATGTCTAAACCAAATTTCACAGCAAACCCAGAATAAGTGGGACAGTTATTCTAAGAGACATTTCATTTAAAGCCACAGTTTTTAACGTCAGCAGAAGGAAAGTTAACAGATCACCAGAATATTCAGGGTTTATTCTCTGTGAACCAAAAGCTCCTGTTTAATTTCCTCCTCTTTACATTTAATATTTGGGACCAATTAAGAGACACTTTGTTTGTCAAAATGATGAGACACACATGTGACCTGTGGCTGAGTCACATGACCCTCGACCCAAACCCAATTACCTCTTTTTGTTGTTGTAGGATATTTGTGTGAGTGTGTGAGTGTGTGAGTGTGTGTGTGTGTGTGTGTGTGTGTGCATGTTGTGTGCCCTTGCATGTGTTATTCATTAAGTACTGATTTAGATGCATATAAGCTGTACAGCCACAGCAACTACAAAGGTGTGTGTGTGTGTGTGTGTGTGTGTGTGTGTGTGTGTGTGTGTGTGTGTGTGTGTTGTGTGTGTGGTGGGTATTAGCCCTAGTAAATTATTCAGTCTCCCCTGATGAAGGTTTAGTCTGATCCTTTGACTTTTTGACACCTGGCAGCTACGATGCCTCGGCCTTGTTAAACGTTTTGTTCGCGCTTCTCTTTGAGTCACACCTGAAATACAAGACAACTTCAAGTTGCCATGATAACAACAAAATCCTTACAGCCCCCGTCCTATCATATCATCCGTGATCTTCTGGAATGTATCAGGAATTCAATTCTGTGGGGACATTATGTTATTTAATGATGTCAGATCAGAAGTATGCCAGACAAAAACGTCACATCTCGTTGTTTAATTTAAAAGGAATTGTTGTCCGGGAGTTGCCATGTCATGTCTGCACAACACAGCCGGACCCACCACACTACACAATAACTACACAAGTTTTTACTGCAGTCAACATAGTACCCATTAACATGGGGAACCTTTGTTGATGCAAATTAGCCACAACAAATTATTTACTCTCAATTTCCAGCTTTATTTGGAGCATTTGACCTTTGACACCAGGCAGCAGTGACGACTGCCTCTCAGAACGAAAGACAAATTCATTTTATTTTGGCTTGAGACCTTTTTCTACAGTTACCTCTCTCTCTCTATCTCCCTTTGTTTCTGATTGTCTCTCTCCCTGACTGACCTTTGCTGACTCTCCAGAAAAAGAAATGCCACAGGGCTGAATTACCTCCACATGCACACAAATACACATGCAATGCAAACAGATGAAATGAAATACAAGCATGCCTCTCCCTCTCTAACACACACACACACACACACACACACACACTCACCCCTACCCTATCAATATTTTAGCATCTAATTACCCCAGCAGAGGTCTGGGACAAAGGTTGTGTGCAGCCATGTCTTGTGTGTGTGTGTGTGTGTGTGTCTAAACATATCCGATTTTATACCTGCAAATTAAGACACATTAGTCAGAGGTGAGCAACGCAACGAAAGTAAGAACATCACGCAACAGACAGAACGTTTAGAAAGAAAAAAAGAAAGAGCAGCACGAGTCAAAAGAAAGGAGAGGAAGAACAACCGACTCTGCCGGGCTCGAGTGCCCCAGTGTTCCTTCCACTGTCAAACACTATCCTGCCCCTGTGCTTTACCATAAGCCCACCCACCCACACACACACACACACACACACACACACATGATTTTGTGACAGTAGCAGTGAAAGAGACAGATATTTTTCACGAGAGTTGATGGAGACAGCTGAACATTGGATTTACACTGCACACAGACACAACTCTAATGCAGCAAATGTAGAAACATTCACACAATTTTGTAAATCAACAATGTAGGATTTTGTGTTTCTGCTTAAGTGGCTGCTGCGGTGAGGCCAAAAAAAGTCAAACCATTCAGCTTTAATTATTTCTCACATTCTCAGCTCACACCAGTGTCTAAATATGAATGTTGACCTGACCTGAGCTACACCCGGTGCAGAAAATGTAATATAAGCGTTGAGATAAGAGTATAAAAGCTTTGTGAGTACCCAGGGAGGGACCGGGAGCCACGAGAAGGTGCAGAAAACTCAGGCCACTTTACACGACTGTACAGGCACGTACTGCAGTTTGATAAAATGTTGAAATGGTGAATTTAGAGACAAATCATATTTATTTCCACACATTTCCAGAGAAACGTGCAAACTTTTTATAGCTTTTAGGTGTCAGTATTTTAAGGGAAAAGAAGGACGTGCCAGCAGGATCACAGTGCAACAATAGACCATGAGAGAGAGAGATAAAGAGAGTAAGGAGATTATGCATAAAGCCAGCATGCCTCTCTAAGCTTACCGACTGTTTGTCCTTACCCTTCTGCGTGATCTGACCTCTTCTCCCTCTTCTGTTTCTCCCTTCGTTTCAGTTGTGGGTCTCGGCTCAGGTGGATGGAGGGATGGAGAAACCTGTTCAATCACACAGCAGAAGGAGCGACACCTCCTTTTTTTATCCTTTCCTCCCTGATCTCCCCTCTCTCAGTTTGACTCCCCCACCTTAGATGTGACTCTCTCTTCACCTCCACTGCTAAATTCTTAGAAATGACTTTTTTTCCTTCTTCTGTTCTTTTCTCTCTCTCTCTCTCTCTCTCCTCTCTTTCATGTGAAGGTATACAGAGTTTAAAGCAGTGAATGACTCCCTCCTCCTCCTCCTCCTCCTCCTCCTCTCGCCCCCCCTCCCTCCCCTCCCAATGGGTATTAACAGTGACACGGCAAGCTGCTCATTCACTGCCACTGATCTCTGTTACAGAGAGAGAGAGAGAGAGAGAGAGAGAGAGAGAGAGAGAGAGAGGGAGAGAGAGAGAGAGAGAGAGAGAGAGTCAGTGGGGGGTGATGAGCTACAACATAGGGGAGGTTGTAATTAGACACACACACACACACACGCACACACACACACACAGTTTCATGGGTTAAAAGTAAAATTAAACATGTTAGTTGTAAAAACAAACAAACACACAAATAGTTGAAAACAAACCTTAAACCTGTAATAATTGTTTATTGACAGAGATTATCAGACAATTATCCTGGAATTATGACAGAGAGTAAAATACCACAGAAACCTGCAAACAGAAAATATGTAAAACAAAATAAGAATCCATCAACAAGAGAATTACAAATAGGAGACATTTCAACACAACCTGGATGGTTATTTATTTAAGGTTTCATACAAGTGGTCAACGGGCTGGAGGGGGCGATTTAAGAGCTTTACAAATGAAATGTAAGAGTTGTAAACATCTTTAAAAACTTTTCAAAATGTGCAGAAACCGTTTTTAAGTACAGTACTAGAGTCGAGATGTGTGGGGGGGGGCAACTGTGACTCTCTGCAGTGTCAATTTTCTTAAAATGTCATAGAGAGAAACCCGACAGTTCCACAATGAGCAAGCACTTTCTTTATACAGGAAGAAACGTCCAGCAGAACCGGACTCCCCACCACTCACACACTGCATGAGCTGCCATGGCAACCAGATGAACAGGAATGCTTTGCTTAAACTGCATATCGATCGCATATGCTCTGCAAACACTGTACGATTTATTTATTCACTCTACACAAACTGTAGAATCAGGACAAATATTCATCAGATGGATCACATCACCGGACCCAGCAGGTCAGTGTTGTGATTTCCACCAACGCTGCTGTCAAACAATCTGTTACACAATCTGTTCAAATACACTGAATAAAACTTTCTGGCAACATTAGAACATCAGAAGAACTTCTCAGCGACGTGGTGTTTCTATTATTCTTCCCACCCCTTTTATTATTTATATACATCTGTGAGCGCAGGTTAAAATAACATAAAACACTTGACTGGTACCACAAGCTGCAGCCTCCACCAAGAAGGGGAATCAATACCTGTCGGTTTCAACACAAACTCAACTTTATCTATTGGACTGTGTTAGTCTTAGCTAGGTGTACCTAATAAACTGCCACCTGAGTGTATTTAATCAAGCTGATGGAAAAGTTCTACCAACAGCTCGCTGTGTTTGACATTATGCAACAAGGCAAGGCCAGTTTAATTGAACAGCTTCCTTCAGTATAAAAGGCATTGAGATAACAGAGGAAAAACACAAGGTGATAGGAAAGACACATAAATAAGCTTGAGAAAGAGTACATTTAAAAAAAGATTAAATAAGATCAAGTACAATAAGATAAGAGCAAAGACAAAGAACTGTAAACCATCAACTAGCTTAAATGATTTGGCATTTTCAGGATATTCGCCCGTTACAGAGCCTGTAAATCACATTGTAAACACGCATTTATGAGCAAGAAGCTAAAAAGAAGAATTTGGTTTCCTGTGTTTGCATTTGTCATTTCTTCATCTGAAGATGTCTGCAGACCTCCTGCTGGATGTCAACTTTTCTACAAACTTGTTATTAATCTTCCAGAAAGTGAACCCTCAGGATTTTGTGGTAAACTGGTAACTTTGGTCAGATTTGGGACAGCTGAATCTGGTTTGACACAGCGGCCCGTGTCAGATGTTGGTCAGCACCGCGGAGGTCATTACAGTGATGGTGAGGGTACCGGGGAGGTCGTTGTCACGGCGATTGCCCCTGTCCCTCAGGTGGAGCGTCTGCTGGAAGTCGCCTTGCTCGACTGGCAATGTCACCTGACCCAGGAAGGAGTCCGTCAGCAGGTTGTCGTTGTAGATCTGAGAGAAAAGTCGAGAGAATTCAGAATTCAGTTCACTGCGTAACAGGACAGTAATTAACACAGTTACACTGGGCTGCCACACACACACACACACACACACACACACACACACACACACACACACACACACACACACACACACACACACACACACACACACAAACCTCAATGCTGATTGGCTGCTTGGCCTTCTTCCTGTAGAAGAGCCCCTTGGTGTCGAACACGGGGCTTCGTGTGTTTTTGTGGACCGGAGATCGGACTTTCTGTCCCTCACAGCGAATGATCACGTAGGGGTCTGACGCTGGAGACGACACACACACACACACACGAGATGATGATTGTGTTTCATGTACAAGTGCGTCGGTTCAATAAAGTGACTGAATGTGAATGTACCTCCACTGGAGTCTTGTCCTGCGAGTCCACTGGCATTCAGCACGTGGACCTGAGTGACCAGAGTGGGGTACCCACACATCCCAGACCAGCAGGTCTGTGGAGGCTCATCCAGAGACAGCTCCCTGCAGAGGAGACAGAGGAGGGGACACTGTGTCACATGATCTCTTAAAGTCCAGCCCTGTGTCCTCATAAACTGTGGTGTAAGGTGGGCCGATGGTTTGGCCTGAACTCCTCTGTGTGTCACTGTAAAGAAACTGAATTCACACCAAAACAGCGTGTCCCTACTTGCAGTCCGAGGACACGTCCGAGAAGACGCGGAGCAGGAAGTCTCCCTCCAGGCCGGGGTCAAAGGTCGTGGGTATGATGACGTACCGGCCCTCTTTCAGGTCGAGTCGTAGGAACACGGACCTGGAGTTGATGTAGATGCTCCCGCCGACCTTCTGCTGGGTGACGTGCATACGGTAGATCCTGTTCAACTCCACCTGGAGGCAGCGAGACAGCGGCACCTTTCATGAACATACTGCCATAGTTTCTGCCAGGTTATCAGCTACACATAGATAAAACTAATGCAGTTTGTAATGACATCTATGAATGTCCTGACGACACACACACACACACTCAACTGACTCTGTGGATGTCGAAGCCCATAGCCAGGTTTTCTCCTCGTCCATCCCTCAGCGTGGCTCTGCGGTCCTTCTGCTGCAGACAGATCAGCAGCTCGTCCTCCGGCTTCTTCACGTCAAACACGTACTGCAACATATATTATTGGAGTTGCTGAGTGTTGCTCGGCACCAAATGTGAGAGGCTGTGAATAAATAAACACCTGCGGGTTCTGGAGGAAGGTGTGCTTGTTGTTGGCGCAGCCCCCGGCTCGGTTCGGGAGCGGGTCGTCATGGCGGCGCCAGGTGCCCTGCATCACTGCCTCCTCCCAGGTCTTGTGGAAACTCAGGTAGGACGTGTTGATGAGACGACAGAGGATGAGGTCTGTGAAGTGGGTGATGAAGTCATCGAATGTCATCCTGCAGGATGAGGGGGGGGCAGAGAAGAAAAGTGGAAATTTATTAGGATGTGTGGATATCAAATCAACAAATCAAGGCTTGAGAGAATGAAACTGAACAAATGTGGTATGTGACCACAGGTCCGAGCCACACGCAGGCACCGCGGACCCGCCAACAGAGGGCAGCGTTGCTCTAAAACTCACCAGAACTCGCCGTCATCCTGCACGGTGACGCCGATCCTCTCCCTCTCACCCTTACTGACCTTGTTCCACTCCTCAGAGCTGCACACAGACAGAAATATGTTGGCAACTTCCACCCATGTGTCCATTAGTGATGCAGTAAGATTTTCATACACAAACTGTAAAAACGTCTACACAAAATGACATTAAACTGACTGTTAAGTGTATTTCTCCACTGGCACAGAATTACACATCGGTAACAACATTCTAATAAAGTCATAAAAATAAACTGTAATAATATCACTTACTGCACAATAAGTTCTTTTACGTTGGGTTTTTACAGAATATTTCACCAATCATATCTATACTATCACTTCAACAACTTTGTACTTAAGTAAAGGAACTTATTACTTCTTCCACCGCTGCCTGTCTCCAAGTTGGCCTTCAGAAGGCCTCACCACAGGACAGCCTGACTTCAGTCTGAGCCCATAAACTACCAACAATCCTTCACTCCTCTCTCGCTCCACACCTCCTCTTCCTCACCTGTCGCTCCAGGGCCCGTTCCACTCCCTCTGTCCCCAGGGGTTCCTCATGCGGATCATGGTGAGCTTGTCCGACCTGAAGTAGGCCAAGAGGCCGTGGCCCAGCCTCACCCTGCGGACGTCGGTCACGGCGTAGGCGTGTCCCTTCACCAGGCCACAGGCCAGCCTGGCCTCCATGTCCGCCGAGGTGGCTGCCTGAAAACGACACGGCGGCATCGACGGTCATTCGGTCGTCTGTTCATCAAGCCGCGGAGCGGATGTGCGGTTGGGTGTTTGACCTCTCCTCACCCGGATCGAGCAGCTGATGAGGCCTCCTCGGTTGTGGACCTTCAGGACTCTCTCAAACAGCTCGTTGCGTTTCTCGTCGTCTTCTTTGACTCCGTTCTCCATCAGATCCACCGGCTCCGACACCCCCCCGGTGAAGTCCACGAGGGCGTCCGCCGTGTTGCCCCCGTCCAGCCCCTCATAGCATCCGCACATTCTGGAAAGCAAAGACAAACAATCACGAATACTTTCCTGCAGACACTGTGCAGATTTGTCACGACCACTATGACAACATTATGTTTTTAGCCCTGACTCAACAGTTTTCTCAGATAAAACTGTCTTACTTGGCGTAGGCCTTCTCCACCAGCGCACTCCAGAACTCGTTCTTGTCCTTGGAGTGGCAGTAAACCAGCTCTCCATTCACCGTGGGCAGCTGGTCGTCGATCACCACATCCACCCAGTCGCCGAACCGCCAGAACCGGAAGTGGAAGATCCCGGCGTACAGCTCTGGTTTGTCTTTGTCCCATTCCTGGTCCTTCCAGTCGGGAATCACCTGAGAAAAATAAAAAAAAATGTGGCATTGATCATCACCTTAGATGATCAGGTTTTATTTCAAATAAAGTGAGATCAGGCCCTGCAGCCTCTGGGTGCCACTTTTCCAACAGATTTCCAGTCATAAGTAATAGTCGGCTGTTCATCCTGTACGAGATAAACAGATAAAATTACACAGCTTCTAATTAGTTGGTTACCTACGAGCTGTTTCCCCTTAATTGACTTTCAGCTTCTATAATTAACATGAGTGACGGAAGATTTACAAAGTTTTTAACAAGGGAATGTCGCCCACCCACATCCTGCCCGTCCACACAAACACACACATCGACACACAGCGACAGTCCTCTGTGAACTGACTGATATAAATAAATAACTGATCCATTGAGCCACGACCAGTCGAGCAGTCCCAGAAGCCCTCAGGAAACTCCCAGAGTTCCCTCTCGTACGTCATTGGCGCCTTCCGTTGCTTAGCATCCTCACACATCACCCACCTGCTTCACGCTTAAAAAAACCCAAAAAGCTTGGAGATAATCAGACATTTCAGAGCTGCAGCTGTTTGCTGGTAATATTCTCCATGATGGTGCTCAGTAAGTGTTTGTGTGGAACTTCTTAGACTGGAGTGCGGTGCAGAGATGTCACGTATCACTGCTTTAAAGAGTTGACAAAAGAGACAGCTAATTATTCTGACGGACACTGTTTCCACATCGATCTCATGTCCCAGGGCTCTGCCTTTCTCTCTCTCTCTTTATGTGCCACGCCAAATCAATGTGTCCTCACCAAACTACCCTGTGGGCAGGAGGGGGAGGGGGCTCAGGGACAAAAGTGAGACACTGTGATGGAAATAGTTGGAAAGGGGAGGGGAGACAGAGCAGACATACGAGCCTATTAGAAAAGGGAGGCAGAGAGCGAAAGGAAAAGGGAGCGAGGGGGTGAAATCACAAACTCTACCAGAGCTCCATCTCTCACACCGTCCATCCACCCACCCCTCCATCCCTCCATCCATCCAGACAGACAGGCCAGCCCTGCCCTCTCTTTAACCCAGGATTTGAAAGCTCAAAGTCAGACATGGACAAGGCCCAGGCTGCCTCCGACCCGATGGTGCTGGCTTTTAAAGAAGACGCTGCGCTGACAGAGGTGAGACTTCTCAATCTGAAATGACAACTTCCCACCTGCAGCTCCACCACAGCAGCACTCTGCTCGCACAATGTGTCGCTTCACTCGAGGGAAAATGGTTGTACAAAGGTTGAACCTAGCCAGTAATGATGTTAAATATTTCCAAAATCTAATGTAGTCAAAGTATGCATTTTAATTTTAATGTTTTCAGTTTTTTACCTTTTTGAGGTGCATGCTTTTCAGGAACCTGTATACTGAAACTTTTCTCCCTGCTTTAATGGATAGAATAGTCTTTATAACATGTGCCTGGCTCTTTGGATGTCCTCAGTTTAACGATCACTGGGTTTATCAGAAAAGGTTTTTTTGTGCTGGTCACTCGGGGTGAGGCCACAGAGGAGGGCAGCAGCTCCAGGTGAGTGGACTGGACTGGGCAACAGTTTAGTTTTCCTCTCCCCGTCTGTCGTACTTCAGTTTGGATGGAGTTGTTAGACATTATACTGATGATGGGAACCGCTGCTTTGGACTTACACCTCACACAGGGGCTTTATTCCTTCTTCTCCAACCCTTCTCAGTCTCCCTTTCATCGACCTCTTCCTGTGTCCCCTCGTGTCCTCTGCAGATGATGCGTCTCCGTGTGTCGTCTTTGCAGCGGTCGGGGCAGAAGCGTCAGGACGGCGAGCGTCTGCTTCTCCCCCACGAGGCCGTCTATCGGCTGGACTTCCACACGCAGGAGCTGAACTTCTCCCACTGGCACTTCTCCCTGTCCGGCCACGGCCGCGTCACCATCACCGGCATCTCCCAGCACTGGACCCCCGACCTCACCAACCTGATGACCCGTCAGCTCCTGGAGCCGATCGGAACGTTTTGGCGCAACGCCACCGACCCGGAGGAGTCGCCGCTCAAATGCCTGGAGGCGGACATGCAGGAGTTCGGCGAGAGGATCGCCGAGCTGGCCAAGGTCAGGAAGGTCATGTACTTCCTGTTCGCTTTCAAGGACGGAGCGGAGGCCGCAAATCTCAGCTGCTCGGTGGAGTTCACAGCGGAGAAATGACTTTTTACTTGTTGCCAGTGCAAAGCAACAGGTTCGTCTGAAGTGTCTGCAATGTTTCTTCTTGTGTCTTTGACCTTTTAAAATAACACCACACTAGAGCAAATCGATCAACAAATCCCCTCAGCTTAAACATTAATCCTCCAACACTCTCGCTTTCACACCTCTCAGTTCAGAGTCGACGACTCGTCAGCACAATCACATTTTCTAAGCATGTATTGCAAAAAAAGAAAGTGATTTTTGCAAAGGAAAGAAATAATTTTACGTGACAAAAACAAAAAAAACATTGGATGAACAATGAATGCACTTTATTTAAACTTGGAACTAATGCTTGCACATTTCCTGGTGCTACTTAAAAGATCATGTAGCGTCAACACGAAACAATTAAATGGTGTTGACACTGAACTTTGAGATTTTTTGATAAATCATCGAGAAATCATCTAAACCCATGACGACATACAGTAGAAACCCAGAGTTAAAAGATTCCTCTTGTAAATACAACACGCCTGTAGTGATCAGCACTGTGATAATATGAGTGTTTTTGCTGTTGTGGCTTCTTGTCGCTGAATTCATTCACCGCTCACAGATGTGACAGCTCGACGTCAAACAAGGCGGCGGATGGAACATCAAATATTCACACTGCGTGACTCTCGAACCCGACGCAACGCAGAGATCAATGGAGTGACGTCTATTAAACATCGACTGAAAACTGTCTCTGTGTTCTCATTGGTGCTGATTGTTACTGGACTGAGGCGGAGGGGAGGGGGCAAGCAGAGAGAAGACAAGGGAGGGAGGAAACAAGAGGGGAGGAGTCAAGAGATGTCGGGTTTATAAACTGAGCCCAAACTCCCAGGTGGAGTCAGGACGAGCTGCGGTAACATGAGCGTGAGGAGCAGCCAGAGAGACAACAGGTTATTAATGTTACAGATAAATGGAAACAGGGAAACAAAATAAGTATTCTGTATTACACTGTAGTATAACAATGAAAATAATTCAGACTGTACACTGTGACAAAAAATGTATTTTCACGCAGGTTCTGTTTGTGACTTTTATCTTTGGTCTCTACGGGATCTCCTCACTGTGGAACAACTAAATCCGGTCAGAATTATCGCTCGCCTCCATCGCACCAGAGGCCTGATAAGCCTTTTACAACCAGTGTTTGGTTTTGGACCACTGACGGGCGCCAAGACAACCTGGCCGCCCCGCCGAGGATAAGACATCCTGAAACAGACTTGAGTTTCCCTCCAGCTGGTGGAAAACTGCTGAGGTGCCGAGGACCCCCGAGACCCGACAGGAGGAATGAGGTCACCCACAGTGGAAAAAAAAAGAGGAAACACACACGACTCACTCTCACACTCTCATCATGTTTATAATACACTAATCGTTCAATGCCAGCGCATTATAGCATATAAGGGGGCAGCTGAGAAGACTTAATGCTGCCATAACACCTTAAGACTGACACACACACACACACACACACACACACACAGGTGTTCAGTCAGACAGGAGACACTGAGAGAGCCCGAATCCACAGAACTGTGGCAAGTTCTTCGAGATGCTTGGAGCAACCAAGAGTAACCATAGTAACAAGCGCACTGGAGGGATTTACGGCATTTTCCATAAAGTTCATTGTTGAATTAAAAGCATTTGTACGAGTACTGTGTGAATGATTCCAACTGACAGAAAATCCATTCAGACCCGCAGCTGTGTTGATCAAGGTTACGCTGCCCCCCCATGGATGAAAGGTGTGATGTTACTGCTTGATGTGTGAAACTTCCTCCTTTTAAAAAGTCGTTTCTGCAGCAGCTCTGACAAACATCATGAATATGATATTCACCTATTAAATAACTGTATTCATGGTAGTTTAATGATGTGTGTGGCAGCAACCTGTGAATTTCATCATCCAGTGAGTGTGTGTGTGTGTAAAGGCATATGGATTGCCACACTACACACCACACATAATCTAAAACAAACACACACCCAGTCACATAAATCACACACCACATGCACACACACACACACACACACACACACACACACACACACACACACACACACACACACACACACTGTGTGAGCATGCAGCCCGCTCCACCGGCTGAACCACAGCTCACAGAGTGTTGTTAGCAACACACTGAGCTAAAGATCGCTCCAGACAGTTTGGCCAAAACCTTGCTTGGTATCCTGCTGGCCTTCCCTCTGTGAGTGTGTTAGTGTGTGTGTGTGTGCGCGTGTGTGTGTGTGTGTGCATTCAGACTGGCTCCCATGATTGATTGTGATATTGATTACTGTGTGTTTTGCCCAGAAACATGTCAAACCAGCAGCACAGTTTGAACAAACTGTCTCTGCCTTCCCTCTCACCTTCTGCCACAGCGCCTCCCTGGAGGCCAGACTGGAGCAGGCGGCTACGAACCAGCAGTTTCCCAGCTGTCCTTGGTGCAGGTCGTGAGCGCTGATGCCATCCACAAACAGACGGGGGTCGCTGCATAACTCCTGTCAGGACAAAGATGAATGCAATCAGTGTTAACCTCTTATTTTCCTCTTTTAAATGAGCGGTATTCATTTTGTTCCAACTTGGAAATTCAACAAACGGACGAGACTGACAACTCTTTAAATTTACCAAAAACTGGCATCAACTAAATCCTTCTACCAATGCAAAGTCCAGGCTACAAAGAATAGAACGTACAATCAACACTTCAGCTTTATTTGGAAATATTACAGTTTACTTTAGTACTTTTCTACTGTATTTGTACTGAGGTGTCTCCAACAAAAGTGGTATATGTTCGTAGCGGGCAGCTGCCAGGCACGGCCGAACGTAAAGCAGGGTGTAGCCTGAGGGCTCAGTCAACCATCATAAGGTAAATACCGGGTAAAACCTCAAGAAAGCAGAAATCTTCTCTGAACATTCACAGCAAAGCAGAACCGCAGCAGGCCGGCAGCCAAATGATAGGGCAGGGATAAACCAGTGGTACGCACACGCCCAGAAGGACGTATACATGACTTACATATAGTTCACTAACAAGTCATATCTGGGTTGGAGAAGATTAAAAACCAAGATGTGATGTATAGATGCGGACAGAGCCAGGCGTTTCCAGTCTAAGCTAAGAAGCTCAGCTGGTTGAATATCTCATTGATCAGATATTAGATAAACTCAAATACCAATATTGTTATTTCCCTTGAAAATCAAGAATCAACAGAAATCAACCTGATTGTTGGTTTTTGCTTCTAAAGCAACTGTACAGTACTGAATGCTGTGCCTGAAGTGGAGCACGGACAGACTGTGTCTGCTGATAGAAAATCGACTAACGCCACTGAGCCACAGATGTTTTAACCGAGTTTGTAAAACGAGGTTGTAAAACACGTGGTCACCCTTAAGTTTCTCTAGATGCCCGTTTCCTCTGCCTCCGCCCCCTGGACAAATCAATACCAATCGATCAATTGGAGAGCTTCACGTTTCCTGTTTAATTATTTAGTGGCTCAGATCATCAATGATTGACTATAAAAGCATTTTTACAAACACAGTTCCGACTCAAACTGCCTGAGTCACGACTGGAACTGGACGTCAAACTGACAGTAATCAAATTACTTATAAAAAGTCTGTCATCTTTTCTGTGTTTTTTGGTCTGAGGAAACACGTCATCATCCTGAATGAACCAAACCATCATTTCATGGGATTTGACAGGATTTTTACCACTTTCTTCAACAAAAACAACAAACTCTCAAGGATCAATATGAGAAACCGAGTGTGAAGCGAGGAGCGGACTCAGTCCTGTATGTGGCAATGATATTTATTAGCGCTTTGAATCTGTGTGTGTGTGTGTGTGTGTGTAGCAGTGGACGGTGTAAACAGCAGCAGGGAGAGGCTGGAAAGCTCTTAAAAAATAACTCCATTATGAGCATCATATTTCTCATCTCATCCAAACGTAACCAAACAGCATTAAAACCTTCCAAACAGCAAAATCACTCCAGTGAAATGTGCTGAGAGAAGTCGGTTAAACCAACAACTCGCTTTCACCGTCTCAAGTTCCCACTTTATTCTCGACTGTTGGAATCAAACCAGTTATCCACCCTGTGAAAACACTGATAGCTCCTCACTCCACATGATTCAGATCTGATTGTAGAAAAGCATGATTTAAAAACTGCTATACTCTACTTATACTTGGTTGGGATCAGAATAATCAATCCCAGATATAACCTGACTAGTTACAAGTACAAAGCAGCTAAATTCAGCTGCATAGGTGCAAAGTGAGGGAGGAACTGAGGTGTTTGATGAAGTTTAGGTTCCTGTGAGTTTCCTCCATCCTATAAAACATGCACAGCTGCACTTGAAGTGAAACGCTGTAGAGGTTGTTTTCCTATAAACACAATGATTTTTATGAATTAGTTCCAGGCAAACATCACAGGATTGGACAACTTTCCACGTTGTATATTATATGATTTCAGTCCCTGTAAAACTGATCCAGCCACAAATATGAGAATCACTTCACAAAATGGCCCAGAACCGAAGGAGGAGACACCTCAACCTGTAATTCTGCTTTCTAAATGTTTGCTCAAATATTTGTTCACAGAGCAAACACAACATGTGCACAGACAGAGACAATTTCAGGCTGTTGGAAAGTGAATTCAGGGATTTAAATTCCACAGATTCTTCTCCCTATTCATTCCTCTCTTTATATGCATGGTCCCCTTTGTCTCATGACCAACATCCTCTCTTTTCCCACCTACTGTTTCCTCTTTCTCCTTCTCACTCCCATGAATCAGCTGATCACTTCACTGAACAGCTTGTGGTGCAGCAATAGCTTGGACTTCACCCCTGATGTGAAAATCAGCAACTTCTTAAAAGATCATTTCTCTGGCTTTGGTGTTAGTTTACATCCTAATGAGGTAAACACTGATAGCTTCAATCAAAACCACCAAATTTATTTCCATTTTCTCCTGAAAAAACAGACCTGGACTTGTCAGGAGAACGTAAGAAGGAAACACGTGGAAGTCCGGCTTCCTAACCAACCAACCGTTTCTTTGTTCTCACCTTAGGCCTTTTCCAGGTGACTCGGCCGATGTGGTTGCTCTTGTAGAACAAGGACTGGTCGGACGTGGGAAACAGAGGGTCCTCGAACAGAACTCCTTTCTGCCGGCACTGCCTCCTCAGTGCAAAGAAAGACTGGCCCTCGTACGGAACCACCATCCCCCTGAAAACAAACGCAAACAGTTCATCAGGGCTTTTCATGAAGCGTCAGCCATCGTACTGCAGTTCACATCATTTCACCTGCAAAACACATGCATTTTTAAGTAGGTGTCAATATTAGATGTATGTGCAGATACTGTATGCTTTACACAGACCAGTGCAGCAAAATGAGAAATAAAGACAAAACACTGCTGTTTTGAAAAAGAGATTAAAATGAGAATAAGTTTTCAGACTGTGCAGCTGCAGCTTCCAGGGCGACTCTGTGGTGCAGATATGGATCAGTAAGTGAGGATATCCTTCACTTTGAAAAACTTTTAACATAGCAACACTTAAAACATGGATATGTACACACACACACACACACACACACACACACACACACACACAAAGGCATGCAACCTTCATCATGTGTTTGCTTTGCGGGCGATCCGTAGTTAAACACAACTGTCCGAGTTTCTGTTTGTCTTCCTGTCACATGGTCAGCGGGATCGTTATTCAGCATGGATGATATTAATCTTTAAATAAGCAGCCGCAGCAGTGAAAGAGCCTGAGCTGGAGGAGAGTCGATTAAGTTCACACTGTTATTTCTGTTAATTTAGTTATTTATCAGAGCTTAATGATAAATTGCTGAAATCCAAGCATTTGCCAGAATAAAGTTTTATGTATTTAGCTGTAACCTGATGGGGACAAAGCGCAGCTGGCAGCAGAGGATGAAGATATAGATCAAACAGTTAAAACATAAGTGTATAAATCTGTTAAAGTCGTCTCAGTTTCTGAATCTGAAAAAACGGTTTCTCTCATCTCAGAACAAGAAAAAAACAACCTGGTGAGCTGAACAGGCTTTCTGAAGCAAGAGCAGCTGACCACAGCTTCCTGTGCACCAAATAAAATGAGCCCGTGACACTGAGAGGAAGTGATGTGCTCACATTTGGGACAGGGATGTGGGAGGCCTGTTGAGAATTATGTTTATATTCCAGGGGGGAGAATTTACCCAAAAACAAAAACAGTTCTTTCTGTCTGTCTAAGATTCAGAAGAACTTCCTGAGGTCAGTGGCTGAATAACAGCTGTTATCGTTGGGCCTGTGCACACACGTGAAAACTCACAATAAAACTTGAGGCTTCTCCCTGCACCACTGCCAGGATGCTGGTTACCGTGGAGACCGTTAATGGAGCTCATCAGGCCAGTGAGTAATTACATCAGTGTCACTTAAAGGCACTAAACGCAGAGAGGACACTGAACAGAGCAGATAAGTGTGTGTGTGTGTGTGTGTGTGTGTGGGTTACTCTGAAAGACTAACAAGACTAAGACTTCTTCAGTTTGCCTCAAGATATAGTATATTCTTTTATATTATATTAGTCTTTTGCTGCTGAAAATGTTGAAAAAATACACTAGAAAAGCCAATAGGTCTTAAAGAAAACTAACGTGTGAAGAACTAAACTGAAAAAGCTCAAACAGGAGAAAGAATCGGCCTGGACAAACCAGAGAAGGACTGGAATGACATGAAGTGGGATCCATGTGTCGGAGACCACTGTCCCATCAGTTGGAAGAACATATGTTATGTACATAAATACTGAAAATAATACTTATATGTTCCTATAAGATGTAACCCCTTACATACTGTGTGACATTAATCGCCGTAAAAAAAAAAAAAGAAAGAGAAACCAGAAGTAACTCGTCATTTCAGAAGCAAAACAACACGATGAGTCTGAGAGGATCCGAGGATGTAAGATCCTCTTCCAGCAAAACATTATGACTGGACTGACTCATCGTCAGTTGGTTTGTGAGAGCATCGTCTTGAGCTTTAGGAAATTACAGCCAGCACGTTTTAGTATCTGCAGCTTGCTTTCAGATGTCACAACGAAAAACAGTTTTTAAGTAACAGGCAGCCACTGGCGTCACCTGCTCACATCAGTCCAACGTCGACAGCTGCAGTTTATTCCTCTTTCTGCAACATCTGCTCTCATTTACTCCCAAAAGTCTGCAGTGATATATTCTGGTATTTCTGTCCTCATGTGTCATGCTCAGTCTTTAAATTCCCCCACGCGTCTCACTTTTCATTTATTTCATGTGTGACCATATTGTGTCTCAACTGACGGGTGAATTCACTTCACCAGCTGCGTTATCTACAGAAACAGAGGTTTGATTATGGACAGAAATGAATACCAGCCAAACATGGGCGTGGATTCATGTGGGCACCAACAGTAGACACCCCCCACACACACACCACCACCACCACCACCCCCCAGGACATGTGACAACTGAAAAGAAAAACAACACAATGCAAATGTTGAAATTTCAAATAGTGTTATTTGAAACGATCTAAACATAATCTGAACATAAACATGATGCCAAACAGTCTCGCAAGTCGAAAAATGAACTTTTAAAATACATCAAATGGAGGCGCGTCAAATGTTTTTCAGCTGTGTGAAGTAAGCGCAACAAAGTTAGACCGGAAATCGGGAAAATCTGCCTTCAAAATAAAATTGAACAGTGCAATGCCTGTCAGGGAAAAAGAACACAGTATTGGAAAGGGAAGCCATAAATATACAGTATATACTTCCCCCCACAACACACACACACACACACACACACACACACACACACACACACACACACCTGCCTTAAGTGTTGTTATGTGATAGAAATTGTTTGTCATTATAACTATACTAATTGTACTTACATTTAAGTTAAATTTTGTTTGTTGACAATTCTGATGCAAAATAAAATCTTGTCCTATGTGATTGATTTCAGACGAGCCCAGTTTGTTCAGCTAATCAGGCGGATGTTTGTTTAATAGGACTTAAAATATTACAATGACTTATTGATCTATTGATTGACTTGATTATTTTATTTTTAGATCTTTTTTGTGATTTGTACAAATAGAACACCCTTGATTCATTCTGTATGGGACCCCCATACTGTCCCTTCTGGTAATAACTGATAATTGCAGCCATTCTTAATTAGTATTTTATTGTGTTTTGTTTTTTCCCCAGCAGAAATCACTCAACCCCTCTCCACTTCTGACCCTACTCATAAAAAGGTGCGTGTTTTATTTTGAAGGCTGTGACCGGACACGTGTTTGTTGACGCGCTCCAGCTTGAAAGATAACTCGTTTTATTTCCATATGGTTTAACTTTATCATCATCGTGAAGTCGATGGAGAGCTTCAACAGCTTCCTGAATCACCACACTTCCTCTTCGATCCCTCCGATTCTGCAGCGCGGCTTCGTTTCCGCGTCTAACGCCACGGACGAAAGATTCACAAATAGTTTCTCCGTGCACTTTGTCAAAGTTCGTGCGCATGGACTTGGACAATTAAATTAATTGCAATGTATTGAACTTCCGCGAACACAGACGGTGTAAAACAACGGTCAGCAGTGAGTTTCAGTGAAGTGAACTTCTGAGACATTTACCTGACGATGTGTTTGATTTAACCGCGGCTCCTGGATGACAGACGCCTCTTCTCTCCCGGGGGGTTTCCGGTGTTAATTTGTTTCTTTCCTCCTCGTCTGTCAGGTCGGTGATGTCCGGGGCTTTTCGGTTTCAGGGTTCACTCATTTCACCACACTCTGAAGTAAACGCCACACACGGAGAAACACGGGAGGAGCTTCGGCTCCGGGGCTCGAACCGCCCTCACGCAGCCGAAGCCTCATCTGGATGATTAGATGATGCTTTCAGGTGCCGCCGGGACAAACTGCTATTACCGACTTTATAGCTCTTCTGTAGCGTTTCTATGGGAGCGATTACATCTGCAGTAATCCGATTGTGCTGCTAAGAAGGCACTTTACACGGAAACAGAGTTTTCTTATCACTTTACCCAGGCTGATAAATTTGCATGTGATGTTTCCGACTGCACGTGAACAGCTCGGCAACCAGAAACCAAAAATTGAAGGAATCTGATCAAACCTCACTTCCCAACAAACGATCACAGTATTAAGGGTTTAGGTCTCAAACAGATTTGGGCAGAGGATGTGATACTGTACTTTAGTGGTTCACATTTATTTAAAAACTGTGATTAACAAAATTATGTGGATCCAATAAAATGAGGTAAATGTGACTTTTGGGGACTTCTGGGCAGTTGCCCACTTTGATCCAGCTTTGGCTGAGAGTTAATGAGAACCAGGAGTTTTTTCTTGTTTCATCGGCCTGGTTTGGTATTATAAACAACATTGTAAAGCACCTGAAGAAGAACAGACCGACCACAGTGCTGAATAGTGTCTGTTTAAAAGAACTGTCCAAAGAAACAAAGCAAAGCATGTTTCTGGAAGGAATTTACAGGATGAAAAGTCCTCAAGAGTTTTATAATACACCATTGACCTCTGCTGGGAGCTTTAGGAATTACAAGTGTGAGTGACACAGAAACCAGTAAAACCTGTGTCGATAGAACATAAGAATTCATATTTCACCTCTCTGCAAATTAGCAGCTTGGAATAAGTTTCTGCTTCAACAAAAAAGTAACTGTCAAACAGCACGGACAGAGCAGCAGCCTGCTGCCTGTGGCCCCCCTCATGGTCCAAAGTGACCCGGGGCAAAGAGCAGGCTCCACCTGCTCTGACAATGTCCACACTGAAGTAAAGAAGAGGAGAGTCAGGACTTTGGGACACGTGAACTTCAGGTTTGACACACAACAAGTTCAGCAGAGCCGTCATCACACACTTATTTCTTTAGTGAGAGTCAACAAATTCCCACCGAGGAGCACAACAGGATTTTTACTTCACTGTATCTGGACATTCAATAGGCCAGAAAAGCCGATTCTGATTTTATAAACATGTAGTACAGAAAGTGTGAAGTGTGTGATGCTATTAATCTTTAACATCATCAGAGGAAGAGCGATCCTCAGTGTCATGTGAGAAACTGCACTTTACACTTTGCCAGATGAGACCGTCACATCATCACAGTGTGCGTGTTCATGCAGGAAAAGGATAACACGGCTGCGTTTAGAGGGGATTAGACAGAAGCTGTGACAGGTAAATATCACAGACAGACTGAACACATGACAAAACCTCAGTCTCATGTAGCGTGTACACCATCGCTCCTTGTTTGTGCGTTACTTTACTACACATCACAGATTAAAATGTAAACCTGTACCGTAAAGTTTAACAGGTGAACCGCTTCACAAACATCATATGACAGGTCGAAAACAAAACTGACTCACTGACCACTTGTGTGTCAGGTGCTGTTGTGTGATCATGACTTTCTGAAACTCACTCACTCACTCACAGTTACTCCATGGCAGAATCTCACTGAGCCAGAACAGTAAGATCTTACATATTAAATCCTCATGAAGCTGTTTGAGAAACCTGTTAGGAAACAATTCATTTATTCCTTTGTTAATGTAACAGTTTGGATAATATTATATGACAGACTTCTTTCATTCTGTTGGGAATCCAGCGCTGTCACAGACTCTTACTGCTTCTACACTTGAACCATTAAAACACATCCTCTGCAGGTTTCAAATGTTAACCAGGTGGTTAACCTTGGCGGCTCTTCTGGCCGGCTTAGCGGATCCACAGAAAGCAGCGGGCGCTCTGACGGTTAAACCAACATGCAGGGTCAAAGGTCATCCAGAGGTGGAGCTGACTTTGACGTGTGGAGATGGAAAGAAGGCAGGTCAGTGATGATCAACACAAAAGAAAGAAGGTGCTGCCTCTGCACCTGAGCAATTCAACGAAATGTACTGTATTTCACCCGAGTCATCAGTAATCAGTCACTCAGTGTCACAGCTGCATTACCAATTACCATATCAGAAAGTATTTGATTAAATATTTCAGAGGGTTTCTGTGTCTGCATGTCTATCATGCTACCAGCATACAGAACCACGTCTGCTCCCTCTCACCTGACACCGCCCCTCCTCTCGTGTGCAGGTCTGGTCCGGTACTGGCACACCCCCTTTGGAGACCTGCAGACCCCTGGTTTCCTGCACAGTAAACTAGACCCTGTCTTCATGCACCGCGACGGCAGCCTGGTCGTGCCAAACAGCAGCGCGCTCCACAGCGGCCTGTACTACTGCTTCCTGCAGCACGCAGAGGGAACGACGCTGTGGCCGTACCAGCTCCACGTGGGTTACCACACCCAAAAGAGGCGGGGACGCGACGGAGACGAGCGCTGCGGCAGCTGTGATGCCTTCAGGTTCAGGAGGGATGTCGGGTCTGGGGAGGAGCAGGGGGCTGTTTCAGATGGGAAGTTTGCGGGAGCTGTGGCCGCCTCGGTCCTGCTGACGTTTGTGCTGGGCTTCAGCACTGGAGCTCTGACCAGAACCCATGTTCTCAGGTGCGTTCAGGGCTCTCACACACCAGCTTTTGTTCATACTGGAACCAGATTCCCAAAATGTGACTGCAGCATTTTCAGATGTTTTGCTCAAAAAAGGATGTTCTGTTAGTAATCTAGGAATTCAATCCATTTAATCCTGTTTAACAAATAATAATTACAAATTCCCACTACACATTTTATCTCAGGTGTTTGGGGGCAGTCGCTACAAAGGTACGATCATCACGGCAACGACACCGCCAATCTGACACGGACCAGAGCCCTGTGGTCGCCATGACAACTGCAGCGCCGCTGTACGACAACGGGGCCTTTGAGATGGGACGGGCGTGGGACGAGGCAACCCTGGAGACGACGATTTCATCTACAGCCTCATCTCCCCCCGCCAAACCCAAGAGAAGCTTCAAGCAAAAACCAGAGGAGCATCAGGAAACTGCTGCCTATCTGGAGGGATGTGACTGCGTGAAAGAGGAGGACAGAAGGACGGAGGAAAGGAATAAAGGGTGTGAAGGGGGAGGAGGAGGAGGAAGAAGAAAGAGAGTTCAGCGGGTTCTGTCTGCTAGGAGAAGATGAAGCGAGTCAAACTGACACAGATGACAAGTCCAGTGAAGATGGAGAAGAGCAGAGAGATGGAAGAGAGAGCAGGGAGGAGGAGGAGGAAGAGGGAGATGATGGAGAAGAGAAGAGAGAGAAGGACAGAGATTCCCAACGATCGCCCACAGAAACAGAAGAGGAAGAGAAAGGCAGCGAAAAACCGGAAACGGTGAAAAACGGCCTCATGGGAGGAGAAGGAGGAGTGTCGTCCTCCCCGCCCTGCCCGGCCCGTCGCAGCCGCGTCATCCGCCTGTACCAGTATGACGAGGACGGCCAGCGGTACTGCCACCTACCGGACCCCTCCCCCGAGGATCCAGCCCCCCCTCCCAGGCTAAAGCAGCGCTCCCTGTCTCTGACGCGCCTCAGTGCCATCATGGCTGCTGCCTCACAGGGGCCACTGGACAGGAGAGAGACAGGGGGGGAGGAAAGAGAGGAGAGGCCACGCTTCCACATGGAGATATAACAGGGACACAATGGGGGGGGGCTCTGTATTTACAGAGTGTGTGGTGAGTGAAACCTTCTGCTTGCACCAGTCATTAAGAAGCAGCTTGTCACATGTCCATTTCCTTTTTATTACTTTGAAAACATCTATAAACAAGACACAACATGGGAAAAAATAATTATCAGGAAAACATAAATTCCACAGCTCTTCTCTCAGTTCTTTTCTTTTTTCTCAGAACTTTTCCCCACATTTCTTTTCTCCAAATTAACTCTATAAAAAGTCTACTCGCTGAGAGAAAGGCCTCTTGACAAGAGTTGGCCAAGGATGCACAGAGAGTCTCTGATGGGATGTGAGCGCACCCCGAGTCCA
This sequence comes from Psettodes erumei, assembly GCA_016785225.1. Taxonomy (NCBI): domain Eukaryota; kingdom Metazoa; phylum Chordata; class Actinopteri; order Pleuronectiformes; family Psettodidae; genus Psettodes; species Psettodes erumei. The sequence continues at coordinate 44,377 of JAFBJZ010000003.1, read as the reverse complement.
CAGGGATGATTCTGTAGTCCACATGTCCACATTGATGTGTGTGTGTGTGTGTGTGTGTTTGTTGGTGAGATCTGAAACCGCTGTTCTTGCTGTCTCTTAAACGATAAAGTGTTTCCTCCTGCGTTTTGGGGTTTTTGTTTTCGGTGTTGTGACGTCGATCCGCTACGACGCAGACCAAGTTTTCTGCCATTCCACAAACTCATCTAGCAGCACGGGCCCTACAGACAGAAGATCCAGAAATCATATCAATACACAGCCGGTGTTTTCTGAAGTGAGACCTCCTGTGAAAAAGCGACACATCAGTTGCTGATTTATGAGACACACAGTTGGAACCCTAAGTCATTCATTATACAGAGACGCATTACATAGGAGCATCACCTCCTCACAGATGAGACACTGGAGCTGGAAAATGTTTTGGTGTTTTAGCTTCGTAAAAAGATGAATCCTTTATTAAAATACTGGCTAATTTTCCTCCTGTGCTCAGCAGATGCAGATGCAGCCCACGCTGATGTAATAACATGATGCTTTAAATCAGCTTGAGCCAGCGAGCGTCGAGCGCCGCCTGCTGGTCAGGAGGTGTGACGTCATGTTGCTGTGCCTCTCTCTGGTGCGACTGCAGCCTCGCTGTCTGAATGACGCGTTTACTCACAAGCTCCATCTTCATCGTAGTTGCTGAGGTCGGGGTTGATGGTCCTGCTGAACTCCAGAACATTATACCACTGGTCCTTATTCATCCCCTTATACTTGGACTGCTGTGGGAGAGACGAATGAGGGGGAGGCATGAGGAAGGAGAAGAATACTTTTGCATATCCATAAAAACAAGAGCAAAGAGATTTACCTCCAGGAACTGGTGGAAGTCTGGGAAGAGAGGCCATGTTCTCCCCAGCAGTAAAGCCAGCATGGATTTAGCTGTGTCCATGTCCAAACTCCTCTGGTCCTTATCCTGAGGACAAGACAAAGGCAGTCAGAAAGAAAACTAATAACAATCATGGTTCCAGTGAGTCTTGAAACCAGGGAATAAAAAGGAGAGAACAGACTCACTCTGGCGAAGTCAAAGGCGTATCTGTAGATGTTTTTGAAGACGACGGAGTCGTTGAGCTCACTGCGCATGTAATCCAGTTTGCTCTGTAACCTCTCTGTGCAGTCACACCTGTAGGTGAGGGAGCACACACCAACAGCTATTCACATGTCCACTGACAACTCCAAACAGTGAGGTGAGAGAAGCGTTACAATAATACTAAAGTGCTGTACTGCACCTGCTTATACCAAGACTGTGTCACTTCTATTTTCACACATTATAAATGTGTAAATTCCGCTTTGTGCAACAGGAAACTGAAGGTCGAAATAAAAGTGCTCTTACTGTAGTAATGTCATTCCTCTGAGCCACTCTTCTTTGGTGAAGAACCCCATACTTGCAGCTTCTAGATGCCAGGCTAAGACCAGCATGATAATCTGCAGGACAGAGAGTGAAGAAGGTGAAGAAATAACTCAACAACTCTGAGGTGGGAGAGTCACACACACACACACACACACACACACACACACACACACACACACACTCACATTCTCTGGTTCCACACCGATGTCCTCACAGAACTTCTCCATGGCCTCCGGGCCGACCACTTTGTCGGGGCCGGCGTACTCATGGAACCAGGCCAGGCACTTCTTACTGGAGAACAGCTTCTCGCCGCTGATTGGCCGCGTGCCACGGATCTGAGAGCGGGCGAAGCTGCAACAAATATTTTGAATTTAAACACAGCTTTAAATTTTAACTGGTGCTCACATGGAACAACAGATGAGTCAGGACAGATTTCTGGTGTAAAAAAGTCTGAGCATGACACACACACACACACACACACACACAAATGAGAAGGTGAGGGGTTCAGTGTGGCCACTGCCAGGTGAAAGACAACCCTGCCAGTCCTTTTTTCAGGCCCTGCAGGTCCAGCCAGCAGCTTTCTGCTCCAGCCAAGAGGCTTGCTAGCTTCTCATTAGAGGTTGGATCAACATGCTACGAAACACACACACACACACACACACACACACACACACACACACACACACAGGAGCTGTACACTGGAAGAAAAAAATCTGAAGGAGATCCAAGATGAAAAAGAAGTATGAGTGGAGATTTCACGCACTGCAGACTGATGACCACAGAGGACAGACGTGTGTGTGTGTGTGTGTGTGTTTACCTTGTAATTTTACACTTGCGCTCATGATCATCTGCGTCAGGGAGCTTTCTCTTCTTCTTCACAGGCATCACTGCACCTTTAATGGGCTTCACTAGCTGGGCTGCACACAGGACATGTGTTGTTAGGGGCGGTGAGATGTCACATCCATGAGGTCGATCAATAATCAATGGTACAGATCTTACCTGTGTACTTCTGGCTGCCTTGTCCATTCAAATCTAAGAGATTCTAGAACAAAACAACACTTTGATAAGCTTAAGATACTGTACAACAAAGTTCGGCAGTATTAACTTAGTACAACTATATAGTTTTATGTGAGCTATTTTCATAAATGAAGCAAACTACTTACAAGCTTGTCCAGCTTTTCTGTTGCTGTGCTGAAGCGGCACGGATTGTTCCTATGAGGGGAAAAAAAACAGATACGTTAGCACTCAACATTGTCAAGCCAAAGAGTCACAACACCTGCAAACATACAAGTGTGGGTCATAAGTCACATTTCAACTTCTCATCATTACTAAAAACATGGTTGAACATTGTGAATTGGTTCAAAACATCAACAATGTACGCTGAACAATTCAACGCTATTGAAGAGTTTCAATGAAAATGATGTCAACTCTGTCACTGTGCACTACCAGTCAAACTTTCAGTTTCACTTCCATCTTACCAGTCATTACTGACAGCGTAATATTCCACTTAATTAATATCAGCTCTATAATGATGCTGTATGAGGCAGGTGACCCACCTTCAGTTACAGCTCTGATAAGGTCCTTTACAAAAGAGAAAACGAGCATCTCATAACCCATAATTCCTCAAACAGCAGCGTTTCGTTTTCATTACCTGGCTAAAAAACAAAAAAAACAGGGAGGTATGCAGGGCCTAAACAAGGCCTGTGGTCGCTGCAGTTGACTCATAAAAGTGTCATGAATGACATGGAGAAGTGCGTCAGCACATTTGATTTTTCTCCTGCGCCGACCTGTCGACGGTCCGTGTGGCCGCTCTGGGAAACGACTGACAGGTCGAGTGTTACATCACCTAACACATCACTACTCAGAGCAGCACAGAGAGCGAGGAGAGCGGGCTGACGACGTTTGTGCCCAGGGCCCCCTTCTTTCCTCTCACTATCGGTCCCTGAAGGCTTCTCAAATGACGCGAAATAATAAGTTAGGCGTCTGTTGTATTTATAACTGCAGCTTTTACGTGTCTGTTACAATGAAATATTGAAATATCCACTGTTTCAACACAGCAAAAACAAGTAAAAAAACAAAAAGGTTGAGCTTATCTCGACCACCAATCACCAGTCTGAATACGAATATCATTTTTTAATGAAACATAATAAGTAGACCGTCTGAAGAGTCTAAATGAGCGTATGTTAAGAGTGTCCGGCTGATGCTAGCTCAGCGCGGCTAACGAGGCGAGGGTGACGGATGTTTTACATCGCGGACATCGCACCCGGAGGTCGATTAATCGTAAGAGAACCAGTTAGACGCCAAAACACGGACTTTTAGTTTAACACTCGTCCCCGCTGCGGGTTCTCTTCTTTTGTTTGCTAGCTCGGCGGGTGTCAGCGCTACCCTGCTAACGTTAGCTAGTCTGTCAACACACGCTTTCTCACCCGCCTGAACCCGGTTCACACGCAGGCATGAGACAAGCGGCGTTCCCGACAGTCGACACGGGACAGAGTCATTCACTTGCCTCCAAACACTTACTTTTTTTTTACAGTTTCCCTCACTTTCCACCAGACAGCTCAGCTCCACCTGCCTCACCGACGCCGGGGCTGTTCGCTTCTCGCCGGCGTTTCCGGAGGAGTGGACGATACCATTGCTTTATAGCGGGTAATGAGAAACGAATGCTCCCACGTAGAGGAAGGTGTTTGCATGGACGCAACCTTTTTACAAAGAGATATTTCGAAATCAACACTTTTAATGTTGTGGAAATTAAATTCACCATGTTTAATTTAGCGAAGAACATGCGGAAATCACCAAAAGTATAATGTTCTCACCCCCACCGGACGGACGAAAGTGAAACGTTTTTTCCTTAAAGGAACAGTCCCATGTTTTTGGCTCTCACATGTGAGTGGAATCAAACCACACGCGGGGTGAGACTAAACATATCAAACCCATTGCGTGACACCAGTTTCCCAACGGCTCATATCAGTGTCTCCTGTCTGTATGAGTCAGTCTATTTCAGGGGCTTCACTGGAAGACACTGGAGAAACAACTCATTGTGATTCTCCTCTGGGAACCATGAATATGGCACTATTCATAAAGGGTTTCTAAAACTAAGTAATTCATGGATTTATTGATGGTAATATATGACTATCTGTGTTCATTGCTCAGGTATAATGTGATAATTATTATTTTTAGAGTGATATTGATATATTTACATAATGTAATAACATTAGAAACATGTAAACATTTCATTTTATTTATCATATATTGACTATATCGGCAGTAACTTGTTGCAAATGATGGAAAGAAAGAAAACAGGAATCTCTGTCTATGTTTTCTTTATTTTGCCATGAAATAAATTATTAAACTTTGAAAAAAATTTAAACAAGCAAAAACAATGTAGCACACGAAAAGTAACTCAACCACTCCCCCAACTCCAATAATACACTGTTTTCATGTTATGTAATGGCAAATATCCAACTGGTTTATGCTGCAACTGATTTGTGTAGTTCAAGTTCTGTCATCACAAAAGGTGAAGGGTAAGTTTTTTTTTTTTTGGGGGGGGGGGTCTTTAACCATCACCTCAGTAATAAACATGTTATTTATGTACTTTGGAAGAAATATAAATACAGCTAACTGTCAATCCAAGTGGCAACCACAGGGTAGACTCTGCGGTCGTGCACTCAGCTCTCACGTAAAAGTCTGTTTGCTTTACTGTTGCTTTGCATTCTCATCCATTTTCTGCCAGAACTGATCTCCGTGCCTACTGTGCGACAAATTATTCCCATACAATCATTAAACGCCTCACTCTTTGACAGAGGAGGGGGCTCAGGAATACAAGATACAACCTGAGCAGCAGGTTTGGTCACTGTTGTCCTAACTGGCTAAAATAAACACACTTTATATGGAAAATTATTTTTTAGCATTTGTTTTTAATTTGTTGCTGAACACTAAATGAGTGGAGGTCACTGTGTTCAGGCTGTTAAATCACAGAAAGAATGAATGAAGTATTGACAATGTAAATGTTCTAATCTACTAGGTATCATTTCACTGTCCTTCAGTGCCCCCCAGAAAATTTCAAACAAAATAATAAAAAAAAAAAAACTGTAGGGAATTATCTGCAAAAATACCAACTGAGCCAGATCTGTGCATAGAGAATAAAACTGCATAATATGATCTACGAGGGAGTTTGTTTCATCTCAGGTACAACAAACATTTCCAAAGTGATAATAAAAACAATCCTTTTTCCAAATAAATGTGTAAAACATAAATGTGATTATTACCAACATCCTGGTCTTGTAGTCACAGAAAGTAAAAAAAAAAAAAAAAAAAAAGCTACGTCAGCATTTTTGAGAAACTGCAGTCATGGATCCTATCGTTAAAGTGAAAAGTTAAATACGTTAAAGTTTTTTTTTGTTCTGTGATTAAAAGTGAAGCTGAAACAATGACACCATGGATGTCAACACTGTATCAGCGCTACGAAATAACATCTTTCAAGAAGTAAACATAACATTTCAACTCACAAAAAAGAGTAACATTCATCATAAATACAGAATACTTTTTTTTTTTAAATCAACCGCACACATTCACTGCTCACAGGATTTGATGTTTGAGATTAACATGATATCAAAATCAGAGCAGAGCAACATTCGGTCACAAAGTGAAGTTGAACCCCAGCAGTGCTTTCAGGATCGTGGGCGACAAAATCAACCATTTTAAATGAACATATATTACCCAGATATTTTGAAATGCAATCTCTTTGCCTGCACTTGTGACCGGGAGACACCGTGGGAATTATTTTTTAAAAATTTCAAATATATTAATCATCTAAACAGCAGCGACGTAACTCAGCAAGTGCCAAAATTTAACACTGGGCCATTGTTGCTTTGTCACTCTGATCAAGTTTTCCGCGCTGTGAAAAATCATTCAGACGTGTGAAGGTTTTGAACGAGCAATTTCATCAGCATTTAAAATGAAGTGATTAAAAACTCAACTCCAAATTGCTATACATTCATTTTATAATTCTAATCCATAAAACAAATTCAAAGAATAAAAACATTAATATCTGTGGAGCAGATAAGCAAGATGAGTCATGTCACTTATAATCCCAGTGTATTTCTATGAGAGTGTATTTTTAATGTTTCTTAAATATTCAAGGTCTCATTTTGCAGTAAAACACTCAAAGGATAGGTTCAGACTAAAAAAAATCTCTATCTTGATTTAATATTTTCTTCCAGCGATCCGTCCTCTGCTCCACTGATGCCCCACTTCAGTTGTCTGACTCAGCTGATTCACAATGTTGTTTTTGTTTTTTTAATACTTTACTGATATGTACACAATACATGTTTTTTCACCATTTCTGTACATCCAGTATATAGTGACACATGTTTGATGAATACTGGCTCTAATAAACTATATTGGCCACCAACCATGGGGTCAGTATTTTAGTTTAGTTAAGCCTGGGTGCCTGTGGCCCAGGAAGTAGACTGGGGGTTATAGGTTATAATCCTCCTCTCAACATGGTGAAATGACTGAGTGAGACACTGATGCTCAAAGATGGCTGCCGACAGACAGGACATCCACTGCATTCAGAGTGTGTGTGTGTGTGTGTGTGTGTGTGTGTGAGACAATGGCTGAATGAGAGGTGAGTTATGTCGTCTGTATTTTTGTGCAGTCCATTGATCATTTGCCTCTGTAAACACTACAGCTATCTAAATACTAGATCTAATATCACTAATTTCAAAAAGCAGCATGTGACCACAGACGGGCGTCAACCCCGGTCAGGTCACAGGATATATTTCAAGTTCTGTGACTCGCTGGTGTCAGCGCCAGGATCGACATCACAACTTGTACGTAGAAACAGAAACTTTGAAAAATACCTGAATAAAAAGTTGACAGAGTCAGACGTCTGAAGCATCGAACCAGTTTCAGTGTTGGAATCGCTTGTGTGGATTTTCTTTTGCCCTCCCACATACAAACAGCCACCGAAAATAAAATCAGGACGATCTGCAAGAAGTCTGAACCGATCCCACTGTGAAAGTCTTCTGTGGAAAACGTTGGTTTTAGTTTACAGCTTCTCCACGGAGACTGCAAATCAAAACCAAACAGAGAGCTGAAATTTCCACCGCATCATCATCATCATCATCATGAGTACATCTTAAACCACAGCTGATATGTGACAGAACATCCTGCACCAAATGGCTGCTTTGCTTCAACCTGAGTCACTTTGTGTTGAAGCCGGTGACATTTCTGTGCGGCTTCTGCTGAACCTGTGGGTTTCAGGGAGAAGAGAGGGCCGACACACACACACACACACAGACACCACACACAGACACCACACACAAATCCCGATGGCTGTTAGAAAACTGCAGTAGCTCAGGCCTGTTTTGCAGCTCATTCACGTCTGGTTTCCTCTAATTTTGTTTAACATATTTCTGGAACGCTGCTGTGCAAAGAATGACACTTAGTGTATTAATGAGGTAAAAATTGCTCCGCTCTGCTTTGTGAACGCGTTTCCATTTCACTGCTGCAATTTGGAAAAAGAATCAAGCACCTGGTCACAATTTTAGTCATGTCCCTCTTTGATTCATTCAAAGCTGGCATTTAATCTCATAGGTTTTTACATACTAAATAAATAGTTTGCAGTATGATCGTTGTCCCACACAGACAGGGGGGGTCCAGACAGTACTCGTTTACCTGCTGATAAACAAGATGGTGTAGAAACAAAACTAAATATCTGTTTTTAAATTAAATGGTGACAAAAGTGTGACAGATCCTCCACTGAACAAAACCAAAAAAACCCATCACAGAGCAGCATGCTGTTCAAAGTGCACACACATACACACATGTAAAAGACCAGATATACTCCATGCACCCAAACCCACACACACACACACACACACACACACACACACACACACACACACACACACACACACACACACACACAAGCGCACACGCACAATTTGGCAAAATACTCCTCGGTAGTTTGAACGAGTCTCTCCATCGTCCGTGTCCACTCCCTCCTCAAAGGCAGCTCTCACTCGCGGCTTTTTGCATTCCCTGTTGAAAAATAAGACCAATGTAGAGTAGGAGGGATGCAAGATGGCTGCCGCTGAGATGACAGCTGTGGCATCAAGTGAAAGCAAAGGATTCTGTCTGTTCTCCTGTCCCTCCTCTCCCCTGCTTCTCCTCTTCTGCAGTCTGTCGCTTGTGAAAAGTAAGGCAGGAAGTATTTACTTTAATTATGTCACTTCTTTGCTTCCCAGCTGCTGGCAAGACAGCGCGCACCGTCGTCCCCCTCCCCTGACCTGACGCCGCAGGGCAGCAGAGACAAACGCGGCCCGACGACTCAAAACGGCACGCCGATAACACACTGGCGTCTCACAAACACACACACATATTTTGCTTGAAAAGGCCCTTCCCTGTCCTTCATCCCACTCCCTACTCGTCATCGCCCCTCGCCTCCTCTTCAAGCACGTCCTCTTGCAGGTTCTCAAAGCGCCCGGTCGCAGGCCAGGAGTAAAAACATAGCAGGAAAGCACGCCCTCAGCCGCCGCCTAGGCCATGTAGATGAAGGTGTTGATGTCCGCCTCGTCCCTCTTGATGTACTTGTGCTCGATGAGCCACTCGATCTGCTCCTTGATCATCTTCTTCTGCGGCAGGAACATGTTCTTCAGGATCTCCACCAGCTCCGTCTGCAGCTGAGCATTGCTGATCCTCTTCCTCATCTTCATGATTTGGATGATGGCCTCCTGTACAGGGAAAAGAAAAGCAAAGGTTCTGACTTCACAAGCTCTACGGGCTGTATTGTGAAAAAAACTACACAAACAAACACAAAACAGCATTTTAACTGAAAAAGAGGGGCGTGACTTAATTAACGGACTGACCAATGTGTAGAATTTAGGATTTAACTTGAGCTATGATTCGATGTTCTTGCTCTGCATCCTTGACATCTTGTTAAAAACCCTTACGGACGGTGCGAGTTCTGTATTTTCGTACCTGAGTTCTGAGTATTCTGAGCTGAACGATTCCCTCGTTCTCCTCCTCTCTCATTCGCTCAGTGGTCAGCTGCAGCCGACCAATCAGATTGATCTTCCCCCGCTTCTGGACTTTGGAGTTTTTGCTGAGTAAAAAGTAAGTATGAATATGTATTTTACTATTTACTATTCTTGTAATATCAGGGGATTTAATGAATAATGACACCATTTGCATAAACACATGTAAAAAAAAAACCATCATGTACCAGAATCAAATCATAGATCAACAGGACTTCAGTAACAAACCACAGAGAAGCAGCGTAACGTACATGAGGGAGAAGTCCTGGTTGACGTAGAAGAGCGTGCTGTCGGTGAAGTCTTTGGGCGAGTTCACTGGAGGGTCATAAGACAAAACCTGTCTCTTCAGTTTGGGAAAGGCAACGAGGGACTGCAGAGAGAGAGGAGAAGACAAAGTCAGTTTTAAAATGTGGATTTTCTCCTGCGATAGGAAGACGCCCCGACTCACAAACAGGTAGATTTTGACATTAGTCACCGAATGTGCTTAACCTCGGTAAGTATAATAACCCTGTGTACTACCCTGTGTACCCTGTGTACAGTACTGTGTACTGTAATTGGTGGGTGAAAGTAATGCATTCAGAACATTTCCTCGGTCTGACCCATAGCGTGCGGCGCAGCTCAGCGTCCGGCAGCTCCGTGGCCAGTTTGAGGTTCTCGAAGCTGATTCTCTCTCTGGGCCTCTGGTTCCAGGCGAACAGCACGGCCAGCTGGAACGTCGTCACCTCCAGGTCGTACTGACCCACCTCGTTCTTGAAGGTGATCTGAGCGGAGCGGGCGAGAAACAAAGGGCAAAGGTAGAGAAGGTGAGAGGATATAAAACTATAATGCTCTCAGTAGACTCCATCACAACGGCTCATCTGTGGCACTTTTTCCAGCTGAGATTGTTATGGCTCCTTCTCTGGCAGCAGGAACCCGGCAACTGACCATCCGCTCTTCCACTCACAATGCCGTTGGACATGAGGTGGTGCCAGTGGAGTTTGCGCCCGCTGTGATTCCTCTTGTAGAAGTCCTCCACCTCGGGGATCAGGTCCTCCAGCTCCGTGGGCAGCGAGACAAAAACCTTCTCGCTGCTTCGTGACCAAGCCCCGGCGTTCAGGATCTTGATGTTCACGCTGTCGGCTGCCGGGCCAAAAAAAGGGGTGAGAAAAACAGGACACATCACTACAAAGTGGTCATTTTCTACTGATTTGGACTTGTGTGGTTCTGTTGCTAAGAGACTAAATGCCAGTTGTGTACGTGTTTGTGTGCGGTACCTGGCAGTGCCAGCTTGTTGTGTTTGTGCATCTCTTTGAAGACCTGATTGAGGTCCTCAGACACCTTGATGTCCTGAAACATCCGGGCCAGCTTGTTCACATAATCAGCAGGCATTCCCACTTCCTGTAACCACATGACGACACAAAGGAGGAATTACTCCACAGCGTTACTTCATTTCACATGTTTGTCTTTCATCTGAGGCGGCTTACTGAGCCCCAAATTTGGAGTAAAACATTGCACGGAGCATTAAAAGCCGCCAGGTTCCAAAGTTGCCACTAAAAACTGCTTTGCAATAAAAACTCCTGCTGATTTTCTGGTGGATTTGCACAAGCAGTAAAAGCTCAGAACAGACAGGTCAGTTTTTAGTGCACAACACAGCGTTGGTTTTGAAAGAGAGACCAACGGTGTGAGTCAGTGTGGTCATCCCTGCTGTGAGTGCAGTGTGGAACGAACCAGGCCAGAGCAGAAACAGCATGAGGCAGGTTTCTTGTGCAAATGCTTTGTGGTTAGGCAAATCTAAACACTGATGCATTTCATTTTCTGGATGTGTTCATATTTCTGGTATTCTCCAAGTGTTTGAAAAAGAGTGAGTGAAGCGTGAACTCACTCTCAGCCACTCCACCATGTTCTCTTCAATCTCGCTGTCTGCAGAAATGTCCAGAATCAGGCGGCGGGTCAGGTGAGCTTTGTGGTAGCGCATGAACACGTCTTTATTCTGGACGTACTTCAACACTAAGAGCTGCAGGCGGAGACCACAGGAAAAGAGTTCAGGGAAGGGGAAAGAGGCCGAAGAAGTCTGAAAACAGAGCAGCAGCGACCGACACCCACCACTTCTTTAAGTTTGAGCTCAATCTCCTCTGACGTGAGTTTCTTGCTTAGAGGAGTTTTCCTCAGCAGCATGTCACAGTAGTTTGCCAGCAGCTCTGGACACTTTGACTCCGGCTGAGTCTTCATACCCACCCTGGTTGAATATGAAGACACAATTACAACAGACCGCAACGCTGTGATGAGTTTTCATCAGAGGGAAAGGACAAACGCTCCATTCTCAGCTTGTGTTCCCCCTCACCCTTTCTGTTTCATAGGCAGCTCCAGTTTAAAGATTGTGGCGTCATTGACAACAGCTTTGTAAGCCTGCGGGGAGAGAGCAAGGACCTTTATCCTTCACTTCTTTTTATTCAGCTGGTTATGAAAACCGTTGGAAGTCAGAGCACACAGACCTTGTCTCTTGCTGTGAGGAAGCGGGGGTCGTCCTGGAAGGCCTCCTTCACCAGCTTACTGAAGCGGTTGAACAAAGTCAGCAGCTGCTCCACGTACTTCTCAGAGTCCTGGAAGAACGTGCAGATATTCACAGGTAATATTCAACGTCTGAATGGTTCCCTGTGCCGCTTAGTTTCCAAGATGAAAATACAATTAATGTTTGGAACATGAGATTGCGTGCGTTTGTGCACATACAGTAGTGATAGTCTCGGCAGCAGCCACCATGTCTGCTAGTCCAGCATTGATGATGTGTTCCTCCAGGTCTTTCAGCATCGGCTCGATCCCGTTGGGAACCTTGTCCATCAGTGAGAACATGAGGTGCAGCTCTGCGTCCCCGGAGAAGAAAAGCAGCGTTACACACATGGCGGGAAGCTTGACCCACAACTTCATGAATTCGTGGAGACTTGTGGACTTTACAAGTGAGCAGCTGTGAAGTCCAGCATGCAGAGGACCGTCCAAATCAACGATTCATCAAGTCCGCTTAGGACGTCGAGCAAAGTTACCAATAATTCTTAGCGATATGGATCAGACACTACTACTACTGATAAAAGGAGGAAGAGGAAATATAATTGATGACATGCATTATGAGACTGGTGCATGTACTGTAAAGCCCAGCTACATGTAAAAGGTCAACAAAGCAACAACAGGAAAAGCGTTCATGGGAAAAACACACACATGCTGTGACTGTGGTTGGCAGGTTGCAGAGGTCTCCTGGCCCACCCAGCCCTGAGAGAGGTTACATCTATTTTTAAAGTCTGGCCAATGCAATAGTGTTTGCGTCCTACAAAACCAACCTGGCTCACTTCATCATGCAACATTAAAAAAAAGAGAAATAAAAAAAGTCACATGCCACTGTTGTGACGACCGCGCGGCGCTACTCACTGTCTGTCTCGTTGCGTTTTATCATCCCCGGACATTCGGCGAGGATGGTTTCTTTGAACGAGGTCACCAGAGCATTCACACAACATTCCATAAGCTGCGCGGACACACAGAAAAACAAAGACTCACTGTACAGTTGACTCCCAGATAAATAAAGAGACATCTCCTCAAAGGTCAGGATCTTGTGATGTTTCAAAGACATGTTGTGCTCTGTATAATCTGCACAGATGACTAACACGCTGCAGTCAGAAATGATGACATTTAATAATTATGACTCTGTTCCATAGTTTGCTCAGTACATACAGTATCTTAGTGATGGTTCTTTATTAAACTAACTGAACCAGTTTTCAGAGGCGCAACAAGGCGTGAACACAACACTGACATCCTCATAAATAATGTATGCAGTTGAGGAGATATGACTCAAAACGAGAAATTTTGCCCTGGAGCTTATTATTGGACTTTTTATGTGACAAGATGACGTGATAATGCAGAGAGGAAACTAATTCAGGACGCACGAGGGGAATAATTGAATTGAATTTAGCTAAACTGAAAATCCACCTGACAAATCAACTTGCTGGTAGTGAGAGTTCAGCTGCTGGCGTGGACACTTACTGCTTGAACAGAGTTACATTCACGACGTGTCTCCAGATATCTAAGTGCTCGCTTCTCCTCTTCCCTCAGCTTCGCGTCTGCCTGCATGGAAACACACATCAACAACAAAAAGCAGTTGTTAAGAATCAAGGTTACACAAACACTGAACAAAGCGATAACTAAAACTCTCTCATGCGCACACACCCAAAGCTGCAACAGGTTCAAATAGTTTGCATTGTAATTACTCTCTTCATTAGTTGCATCGTTTTACACATTTAATAGTAATCATATCCTTCATAGCGACACCTATACTCGTACTATTCAGTTTTATTGTGGCATACGTATTTCATGTAGTTCTGGACGCCGTTCTGTTGCAGGTAGGACGGTGCCTGTGTTCTGTAAAACCTCTCTGTGGAGTCCAGGTAGGCTTTCTCAAAGTTGTCCCTGTAGATCTGCAGCTTGTCCTCTGGGTTAGAACACAAGTTCACTGGGAAAAGAAAGTGGCCGTTAACGTTTTAATTACTATTCAAAGCATTCAGTTCATTTCCGTCTTTACATTACATATTATAGGCAGAAGTAGTGGACTATTGTGTTACTAATGATTTGTTTCTGCACACATTAGTGATAACGTCCATCTCTGTGTCTCTTATTTGGACATGTCTTACCGTACGACTCTCGTACTCCTATAACCAGCTGGGAGTCGAAGGCCTCCCCCAGCCTCTCGGCGTGGACCAGCTTCATGGCGCTGTCCTGCAGGCGACTCTTAATGTTGGAAAAGATGGACTCGTTCCACGTGTCCAGCATCAGCTGCGAGAACAAGGCAGGGGCGTGAATCATGAACCAAGTGCACGAAAAAATTTAAAAAGTTCCGTCCAAAAAATAGTCAAAGCTCACTTCACAGAACTTCTTCCATCTGCTCAGTGCTTCATATTCCCTCACCAACATCTGAAACTGTTTTTCTGAGACCTCCTTCACCGGGATCAAACATGTATGATTCATACTATTCTCTCACATGAGGGTTTTTAGTGTTAACTGACCCTTAGTTAAATCACTAAATCACACTTTTAACACTGATCATTTAACAGTATGACGTATTTTCTCCCTATGAACACATTCTCACAACATTTTTATTTCTCCTGGCTCTTAAAACTCCTCTCCTCTTTCATCTTCTCTTGTCTTCTACACTCGCTTTATGATTTCAGGTCATTCCTTCTTTCTTTTTTCGCCCTTTAACTTCCTGCTTCTCTCGACCTTTAAGCAAACTGTTGTGCACACTGGCCTTCTAACTTACCCCTGCTTTTGTACTCATTCTCTGGATATTTTCTTCAACTCTCCATCTTCCTGCTTCCTCTCATATCATCTCATCGCCTCCCCTCATTCCTCCTCCTTTTTAGTCTTTGTGCTCGATGTCTCTCAAGCTGTAGGGTTTTCCAACCTCCTCCTCCTCCTCCCCCTCGTCTCACCTTGCGTACGATGCTGTCCTCCATGTTTGCCTTCTTGTTGCTGCCCTGCTTGCCCATCAGCGTGATCTCCAGCTGACAGAAGGGTTTGGGCAGGATGTCGCACTGGGTGAAGAACTTCCTCCACTCCACGATGTAAGCCTTGAGCAGCGCCGTGTCGTCCTGGTGGCTCAGCACCCGCTGCCATGGCAACAGATGCAAGCAAAAGTTAGAGGTGAAAAAATTAATGCATAAAAATAAATCTAGCCCAAATGCACTTATGCACCCTACTTACAGCCTGTGCTTGTTTGATGAAGTCTAGGATGTCCTCTTTGAGGGCTTGGTGGATTTTGGCTGGTCCTTTATCATCCCATAGACACACAGCATGCACGTCTCTGGCAGACAGGAAGAAAATGGGACATCGCTAAAGTTCATTCAAGTTGATGGTTAAATATGAATGAGGATGTGTATAAAAACATCTGATATCTGATATTTATTCAACTTAACAGCACATGGGACTTTTAGCAAGCTGATGGTGAAGCCATTCATGCAAACTGCTGCAGGTTTGGGGGGTCCTGGTACTTACACATATGAAAAAAACTTTATCATGTTGCCAAGCAACAAATGCAGTTCAGCACACTACACTTTCAAGTTGGCAAGTTGTGGCAGTTGAGCTCTGCACACAGGTCATGTTTCCATCCCAGTTTATAGGTGGGACACATCCCACAGCAGGCTTACCTACAGATTTATCACATTGTGCACAGATTTATTTAAAGTACAACAGCTGTTGGTAAAATCTAAGCCCATCTGCTGAAATGCACCAAAATAGTACACTGCGATTTGTATGTGGACTGTTGCGCCAGTCTGTGGTCAGAGTAAGGCAGCTGTTTCAGGACCCGAAGCAGCTGTGCTGATCCTGCGTCGGACCGCCGTCTTAAATGAAGCAGAGAGAAGGGACGGCACAGAGAGCATCGCTTACGAAAACAAGTCGAACCACTGTTGCTTGGTGACCGCCTCCTGTCTGAGCAGCTTGAGGACGATGGGTCGCATCAGATCCCACTTGTCCTCGAACTGCAGGGACCCCTTGTTCTGGAGGAGGGACGTGAAATGTGTGGCGGTGGGAGGAAGAAGGGGAAGGACAAAAAACAGCAATGAGAGCGGAGATGTGGGGAGAGAAAGCAAGAGAAGAAATAAGACACAAAAGACATGCATGAAGAATGAAGACAGAGCAAGGCCGAGATCAGGCAGGTTAATTAGATTTTCAAGTGTTACTGCAATTGAATAGCTTTTTATAGCTTTAAATAATTTTACCTCAGCTACAGCAAGTTTTTAATTAAGTAATGCTCTTCATTTCACATTTATTATCACAATTATTAAGTTGCACGGGTCTATATAAATTTTGGAAATGTGCCATTTTGGAAACTGACACAAAAAAGGAGGAGAAATTTTATTTGAACTTTTTTCCTCTGACTGATCCTTTACAACATAGCAACCTGATTCAAAGCTACATTAAAGCACTTAGCACTACCTATACCAAACTACTTCCCAGTAAAGCTGTGATTAATTAATATGTCTACAATGAACGTAGTAATCACTTGATGATTTCATCTACGAACAAACAAGAAAATAGCTTTTTGAAACCAAAAGACTGATCCAACCAAAAGCAAGTCGAAGCCAGGAGATATTAGTTACAGTAAAGTCAGAGAGAAGCAGTGCTGTATAAAACAGAGCTCCAACACTTTGTCAACAAATGACACAAACATTTATATGCCTCAGATGTAACGTGATAAGCTTGTTTTCCTGTGTTGTGTAAGATTCTGACACAAATACAGTGAGTTCACTCTGGCTGAATGAGTCTGATGGGCGTGTGCCGTTATTTATGAAATGATCAAACTTGAATGGAGAACAACTAATTCCTCCTCAGCTCAGCGTGTGTTATTTACTGTAAAAGGCTGACTTGTGTTTAAACTTATTATTAAACATGAATAAGTCATTAACACAGTATATTATAATACTCTCTCTCTCTCTTGTGTGGTAGTAGCTGCATTTATCAATACAAACTATCGATAACTGTATTGATATAACCGATCCTGCCCGCGGCATGTTTGGTATATATGTTATGATACCCCAAGTGTTTACCCTGACGTTAGCCGGTGCTAAGCTAATTACCGGACGGTTGGTGTTGGGGCTGGGGGGGCAGGGAGGGGGCAGGTAGGGGGCAGGTACCCGTGAAGCCGCCTGACCGCTCCACTGTGGACACGGTGCACCCGCTGACAGGTGAAGCTTCACGCGGCCCTTGTGGACACAGGTGGCGCATTTATCACGTCGAGATGAGATTAGCAGGTTAGCAACGGTCACCGTAACGAGAGGAGCCCTGCCGTTGCGCGGCTGACCGGAGTGAAGGTGTCCGGCGTGGGGGTAGAATCTCCCCGCGTACCGGGGGTCTTTCCCGGTGTTGGGCATGAAACGGTTCTTGTTCGACAGCGGTTCGCCGTGGCCGCCAGGTGGACGAACGGGGTGGCGGCTGTGGTCGGGTCTGGGTTAAGACTCGGTGAAGGGGACTGGTGCGGTTCGAGGGCCGGTTCTGGTCGGAGCGGGGAGGGGGGGGTGAATCGTTGGGGAAACGGACACCGGAGTTAAACAACGACAACGGTGACAACTGTGACTTCAGACGCACCTATTCGTGCTTTAATTCCATATATTTACACACCTGGAAAATATGTGTGCATGTCAGAGTGGCGGAAAGATGTACATCCACTAAAAGTGAGGAACCATGCGAAGGCGACGCGTTTAAATCTGCATTTAAATGTGAGAAATACGAAATATCCGAGCGCTTCTTACCTTTAACAAATTAGACGACGCCATGTTTCTTCAACTTATCACCTCGCAGAATCTCGCGAGACAGGTGCTACAGCTGGTTCGGGATTAGGTCATCATAACCTGCTCTGACATTTGATTTCATGACGCAAAACACGGCAGCTGTGAAGTATTCAGTCCCTCTGTCTCAGTAAAAGTACTAACACCGCACTGTGGAAAAAAAAAACTCCCTCACAAGTTAAAGTCGTGCAAAAGAAAACGCAACGAAACCTCACAATGTTGAAGTTGAAGCCAAACCGACTATTAAAATTGTTTATTTTTGTTTGGATTGCTGAGGTTCACATGCAGTAAATAACGGCAATGAGAACAACAAACATTTTTAACAATACCAATAAATAAAAAGTAAAATTTGTGATGAAATCAGTATAAACATTCCTCAGTTTTGAGAAGCAAAACCATACACAATCCACACACCCACAATTTCTTCTATGACTTCCCCAGAATACACAATACATTAAATCAAAACTAATTCAAAGAGGAAAAGAAAATGAAGCAAACATCAGCACCTAGAAATGTAGAAGACTGAAAAACTTAATTTTGGAAGAATTACATGTTAATTATTTTTATCTGGTGGCCTCTAATTGAATATAGAAATACACTTCCCTCTGGTGGCCATGGTATATAATTACAGTTATGCCTATTTAAACAATAAAACAATGAAAAATAAGGAAATAATACATTAATGAAGACAAATTAAATAAAATCATTGAGTTTGAGAGGAATCTGTCAACGTAATCAAAATAATCATAAATTTTCACATTTGCATTTATATGATGAAGGTACTTCAACTTTCGCAAAGTTAAATTTCTGCTACACAAATATATATTATCTTACAAAATACAATATTTTCCTCTGGAAGTATAAGTATCATTACAAAAGTTAAGTACAGTACTTGAGTGGATTCATTTGCACCTTTGTCATTTCCATTAAAATGCGACAAATGATGAAAACAACAACAACAAATGATGAAGCACTTTTCCTCCAACATGAGCTGTTATCTCATCAATCATGAAAGCAAGAGGAAGTAAACTGATGACTTTAAATATCTTTCATCATCAACACTTATCTTTAAGTGTCTTCAGCACAACACACACACACAGATTAGTCAAAGAGTAATCTTTACCCTTTGAGTCAGTTAATGATTCAGCTCCAGCACCGTGAAGGTGAAGGACTTAAAAGCTCATTTCAGAGGACTCCTGTCTCACCGCTGCAACGACATGGCTACCAAACGATCTGACAATGCATCAAATGACATGAGCTACGAGACCCAGAGTGCTGGTGGACTCATGTCGAGGATTCGGAAATTTAACCCCAGAGAAGTTTTCACCTGGTGAGTAGACAGAGGAGACTGGGAGAACTGGGAGAACTCTATATGTTTGCAAGGAGCCCAGGTCGGATATAAACTGCTGATATTGAAGACAATGTTTATGGAGTCTGGGAGCTTCAGGGCATCTGGACCAAAGTGCATTTATAAACTGAAGACTAACATGTATAACTACAGATTTTATGGATTACTGCAGAATGCTGAAAGATAAATGTGTCCAGTAGCATTTAGGATCTCTCTCCTCTCTCTCAGGCAGCTGGCCAAGACACTGGCCATGGGTCAGGGCCTGGCCGTGCTCATCTGTGGGACGGCCATCACATCCCAGTACCTGGCCACAAACTTCCATGTGAACACACCAATGCTGCAGAGCTTTCTGAACTATGCCCTGCTGTGTGTCACCTACACCACCATGTTACTCTGCCGAACAGGTACCCCCCCCAAACACCTAAACCCTGAGGTAAACCCATGGTAAACAATGAGTAGAAAACACCTGGGTCTGGACATCTAAGATAAATATATTGTAGGAGTTGTTGTAGTTGTTTTCAAAGGATTGCAGTATTATTGAATATTTGTTATATGCTACATTTCTGGCTATTAGATACAGCACTAGTGTGATATAAATGTGTGATATACAACATTTTGCACTTCATTATTGTGATTCAGCAAACTGTTCTCAGGCTTGGAGTTGAAACAAACTCAGTGTCAGTTCTGAAGTTAAGGGCTGTTCCCCTTTAAAACGTAGGGGATGGCAATATTTTACAGATTCTGAAGAGGCGATGGTGGAAATACCTTCTGCTGGGGCTGGTGGACGTCGAGGCCAATTACACTGTGGTTAAAGCGTACCAGTACACCACCCTCACCAGTGTACAGGTGGATACATGCTGTTTGTGTGGGTTTCACAGCTCAAAAAGAATGACTTAATGTGAATGAAAGTAGTTTTTAATGCTCCTGCTCACACACTTAGAAATGAAAACTGTTTTTCAAATGAACCTACAGAGAATGGGCTGAGCCTGTGTGGGGTTAGAAGGTCTGAGATGAGTCTGCCTTGGTTTTAAAAGTAATGAGTAAAGTTTAAAAAAAATCATATATCTAACCTGTGCAAAGACCAATGTGATGAGCTCATTTGTTTCTTTGCACCTGTTGAAATTGGGATGGCTTTTAGTTTTTTATCATGTAAGTGCAGATTAATACATTTTTCCATCTTTGACCTGGAAGAGCTATGCTCATGTTTCTGGTTGTGTTCCTGTCTGCAGCTGCTGGACTCCTTCGTGGTCCCGGTCCTGATGATGCTGTCCTGGTGGATTTTAAAGACACGCTACAGGCCAATCCACTACGTCGCAGTCTGCATGTGTCTCCTCGGGGTGGGGGCCATGGTGGGGGCTGACCTGCTGGCAGGACGAGACCAGGGCTCAAGTGAGTGACGTCACAGTCAGCGTCTGTCGGTTTGCCTTCCCACAACTGTGGGAAGTCCAGTTGCACTGTGGGTAATGTAGGCTTTGACAGTGGTGACTTCTCTCCTCCCTCCTCAGCCTCCAACATCCTGTTAGGTGACGGCCTGGTCCTGCTCAGTGCCACGCTGTATGCTGTGTCCAACGTGTGTCAGGAGTACACCGTGAAGAACCTGAGCAGGGTGGAGTTCCTGGGCATGGTCGGCTTGTTCGGCTCAGTCATCAGCACCGTGCAGATGTAAGCACAGTGTTGTTGTGATCAGTTTTAATCATTTAACATTATGGTTAATCTGGTGTTTTTTTGTCTATACGCAGGGTGATCCTGGAACGTGATGAAGTTGCTAACATTCAGTGGAGCTGGCAAGTCGGTCAGTGTTCATCTTACATAGAAACATTTTGCCACAGAGATACAATATGGAATATGGAATATGATTTGCTTTTTGTGTCATTGCTATTAAATAAGACTTGGCTGTTTTCCTGTTTGCAGGGCTCCTGTTCTCTGCCTTTGCGTTGTGTATGTACACTCTGTACAGCTGTATGCCCATAGTGGTGAAGCTGAGCAGCGCCACCTCTGTCAACCTGTCCCTGCTCACCGCTGACCTCTTTGCCCTTTTCTGTGGCATCTTCCTCTTCCAGTATAATGTAAGCGCACACACACACACACACACACACACACACACACACACACACACACACACACACAGTAGTTTGTTTTAATTAAACCAGTCACACCCAGTCTCTGGGTCACAGAGACCTGCTGAATGTGACTGTACGGTGAATGGCAGTGTTAATGAATAATAATAATAAAGGTTAAAGTGTAACCTTCATTCGTTTTCAAACAGACTCATTCATTTGTACTGCTTATAAACCTGTTTAAATGGGTTCATTCTTTAAATGACTTTGACTGCGTCTCAAAGTGTCACTTCTGTTGACTGGCTTTTGAGTTGATTCCCTGAACTTAATTAAATCCATTTACTCAGGGGAGTACTTCTTGTACATTATAAATCTAAATCTAAATAAATCTTACACACACATGGTTAACAATGAGTAGAAAACAAAATAAAAAGCTGTAATTTGCACAGTGCTGAATGTAAGTGTGTTTAATGTGCATTAATGAGGCACATCAGCATAGGTATAACCTGTTCAGTCTCTGCCCTGCATCAGTTCTCTGGACTCTACCTGGTCTCACTGGTGGTCATCCTCGCTGGTTTCATCACCTTCAACGCTGTGCCGACGCCCACTGCACCCACAGACCCCACCACCACGTCCTCTTCCTCATCCTCCATCTGTGAGGAAGGGTACTACGACAATCCCATGGCCTCTCAAAATGCAATCGCCAAGCAGGAAGTTACTGTGAAGATCATCTCTGAGGAGGATGAGGATAAAGAAGAGGAGAAGCAGCAGCAGCAGCAGCAGGGTGATGGAGGGGTGAAGAAGGGTGGGGGGAGGAGGAAGAGGAGCGATGCAGGACCCTCACACAGCCTCAGACAAGGGAACAAGGATGCTGTTGCTGTTGAACGTAGCACTAAAATGTGAACAATAATGTGCAACAACCTGTTAATATGACATATATATGTATTTCAAACACATTTATTTATTTATGCGTGTATAGATGAGTGTATACAGTGGCATATGGTGCATGTAGGAATCCACAATACAAAAAAATGATATTATAAGAAAGGAAATAAAAGCGCAAACACAAAGTAACAGTCAAACAGATCTTCTCCTTGAAATGTGTGAAGTTACTGTCATTGCTACTGTTAGGATCTTATTAAATTGTCAAAATTCAGCTGCTTTTTTATTTTTAAAATCAGAGCAATAATGTTATCATAAAAACAAACACCACTGTGTACCACCACTTCCGTCAGCAGTGACCACCCTGCGATGTGTTGACGATCACTGGTTTTACTGCCCCCTAGTGAGCACAGCGGGACTGCAGCGGGGTTAAATAAATTAAAAGAACGTCATTGCAGACATGTTCACAACCTGATTACTTATTGATTATTTACTCCTTGTTGAGGCCCCTCCTCTTTTACTTTTCGCGTGCCCCTTTGTATGTTTACTGTGAGGGGAATCTCTTCCCTTAATGTCATCTATTACAAACTATTTATTTGTTTGTTTGTTTTTTAGCACACTCTCCTCTTTTAAATGTTTATTTTATATTTTGGTGAGCACCCGTCTTTTAATGTTATTTGTTTGTTTGTTTTAAGGGCCAGTGTTGACACATTACGTCACCGCGGTGACGTAAGGCGGGGCGGGGCGGGGGCTGTTGTCGTTACTGTCGTCGCTCGGGGCTCTGGGTCTACTCAACGTCGGTCGGATTCGGATTAACCGTTGGTTAAAAAAATATTACCTCCAAGCTCCGCGAAGGATCCGACTGTCCGCCCGCCGTTTCTTCCTCACGCCGCCGTGTCCGCTCGCCATGGGGAACTGTCTGACTGTGGGTCCGAACGAGGCTCTGGTGGTCTCCGGTGGGTGCTCCCCGTCCCAACGCTCGGCTAGCCAAGCAGATAACGGGCGCGCCGACGCCGGAGCTAGCGGTTAGCTTAGCTGACGTGCGCGGCTAACGGGCTAAAACTCGCTCCCGTGCGGAGCCGCTCGTCTGCCAAAGCGAGACGCCCGTCGCGGACGCTAATCCCCGGTGTGGCCGTGCTCGGCCGGCACCGTCAGCGCCGTCTGGTCATATGAGATCGGTTTGATGGAGCGATGGTTAACGCGGACGGTTAGTAACGGTCAGACAGGTGCAGCTGAGAGGAGAAGCGTCAGTGTTTGGCTCCATCCAGGCCCACATGATGGGGGGGTTTTATCACCAGCTCTCCCGCATTAACACAAAACAGCTGCAGTGGTGGAAGAAATGTTCAGATCCTTTAATGCAGGAAACGTAGCTGTAGGTAGTGAAAAAATGCTGAGATTTATAGGAGACACATCGTCGCATATGTTGGATTAATAATAAGTCTCACATTTGTGAAACCGGGATCAGCGAAATATTTTACTTGAAAAATGGCTAATAACTATTAACGGATTCTGAATAGTTGCTCATCGATTAATTGCCATCCTGTCCTTTTTTAATGTCACAGCAGGTGAGCCGGGGTTTATTCCCCGGGGTTTATTCCCCGGGGTTGAATCACTGCTGTGTAGTACTACACTGTATCTCCACACAGGCCCAGTTAAATTGAATAGTGCATAAATCAGACGTTCTGCTCTGTGTTAAATGTGCAGCTTGTGTCAGATCCGCTCAGCATGTCTGTGCTGTGATTTTTTCCCCCTCTCCTACAGTTTGATATCGCTGTGTTACAGGATGCAAAGTAACTGAATTACCAAATACGAAGCTGTGTCCTGATTGTTCCTCTTCCTCCCTCAGGTGGTTGTTTTGGCTCTGACGATAAGACCTACGTGGTGGGAGGCTGGTCCTGGGCTTGGTGGCTCATCTCGGACACCCAAAGGTGACAGCCATGGCACTGTATAAGCAGTTTTACTGTATGTTGCTCTTGAAATTGCCAGCAAGTCGCACTCATCACAGATAAGTGGATCACGCAACTCACCGCCCGCCCTCCTTTGAATGAAGTGACTGAGCTTTTTAAACAGACCACAGCTGACATGCGGTCAGTGCTGTTATCTGCAGACAGCAGTCAGAAAGAAAGCAGCACATTTTGTCTCACATTACACATAAAGAACAACAGACACACTCCCACTGTTCTTAGCTGTGCAGTGCCCCTGACTGTCCCTGTGGTGTGTGCAATGTCAAAACAAAAGCTTTGCAGTATTTGTCGCCGTCTGGTTGAGCTCTACCACGAGATCAAACATTTTATCACAGCACTTTCATATTCCACAGGTCTGTTCAACAGCCCTGTCACATGTCACAGCTGAGACTGGGAAATATTTGATGACCTTATTTCCCGAGTAATGCTCTGTGGTCAGATTTTATGTGCAGCAGTGTGACTGTCAGATTCTCAGTGCCCTAATTTTTAGATTTGAATCCATTTTTCTGCAGCTTTCCCTCTGTGGCTGCAGATAAACATTCTGCTGTTCTTTGTTGTAGGATAACCCTGGAGATCATGACCCTGCAGCCCCGATGTGAGGATGTGGAGACAGCAGAGGGGGTCGCCATCACTGTCACAGGTGTGGCTCAGGTAAGACCACGTCCCAACGTCTTCAGTGTGTCAGTAGAACCAGAAATTGTCCCAACTAAGCATATGTGTCTTCATCAGGTGAAAGTCATGACAGAACAGGACTTGCTGGCTGTAGCTTGTGAGCAGTTTCTGGGTAAATCAGTGATGGAAATCAAAGCTGTGGTTCTGCAGACCTTGGAGGGACACCTGCGCTCCATTCTGGGTACGGACATTCATTTTAATCGAGTGTTTCTAATTTCTTTATTTACTGGAATGATTTTGGGCTGCATCTTCGGATTATTGGCTTTTACATAAACCCGAGGAATCTTGTTCAAAAATAAAGGAGCACAACGCTCAAGATGAAAACGGATTTGTGAATGTGTTGCTGTCAGTTACAAGTAGTTTCCCTTCTGCAGGTACTTTGACTGTAGAGCAGATCTATCAGGACAGGGACCAGTTTGCCAGACTGGTGAGGGAGGTAGCTGCTCCTGACGTGGGCAGGATGGGCATTGAGATTCTGAGCTTCACCATCAAGGTGGGTTGAAGGTTTTTATTTAATAAGTGAACATCAATAACAGCAGAGCTGCTGTTGGTTCAGTCATTCCTGGGTCCATACAGTTGATGTTTTACCTTGCAGTAGAAATCACACGGTAAAAATGTTTCCACAGCAACCACGCTGCTCTGCCTTTTACAGTCTCATCTGGTCAGGTGATCAGCTAATCAATCATTTAACAGATGCTGATCAAAGGTGTGTTGCTGTAAAGTTAAGAACTTCTGCACAGGATACACCTGTGGTTTCATAAACACATCCTGCTTGTGTTTTATAGTTTTGTGGAATTGAACAAAGCTGTAATATCTTCTCTATGAAGATTTGCTGTACTGTGTAGAAAAGCTGTCGCACTACAGTCCAGCCAGAGAGCACAATTTATGTTTTAATATTTTGACTTCATGCTTTTACTCATCTATAACAGTGAACATTTGCCAGTGCGTGACCGTCTCCCTGTGTTTCTCTTGTTTGCAGGACGTGTATGATAAACTGGATTACCTGAGCTCGCTTGGGAAGACCCAGACTGCAGCTGTCCAGAGGGACGCAGACATCGGCGTGGCTGAGGCAGAGAGGGATGCTGGGATACGGGTAAGGAGTCCCTCGTCACGCGGGAGACTCTGAGACGGCGTTTCTCTTGTGCACGAACAACCGACTGATCACCACTCTACTTTATAATCTCCTAGGAGGCAGAATGTAAGAAGGAGATGATGGACGTCAAATTCCAGGCTGACACCAAGATGGCCGACTCCAAACGAGAACTGGAGCTGCAGAAGGCTTCCTTCAACCAGGAGATCAACACAAAGGTGGGCGTCTGAGGTTTTCATTTGCACTTATCCACGACTTGTGTTGTCTGCTGACAGACGTTCAGACCCACAGCACTTTATTTAACACTGCAGCAGAGATGAGATGGCAAAATGGGACTGTTGGGGAAATATGTAGATCTACAAGTCAACTGGAATATTTTCAATCGATGGTCTGATGTCACTACAAGACATGGAGTCTGGGGTTTGAATTTTTAACTCGGTGTCACACGTCATGTTTCCAGAAAGCAGAGGCCCAGCTGGCATACGAGCTACAGGCCGCCAAAGAGCAGCAAAAGATCCGTCTGGAGGAGATCGAGATCGAGGTGGTGCAGAGGAAGAAACAGATCACCATCGAGGAGAAGGAGATCGACCGGACCGACAAGGAGCTCATCGCTGTGGTGAAGAGGCCCGCTGAGGCCGAGGCCTACAAAGTGCAGCAGCTGGCTGAGGGGCTGAAGTGAGTGACAGCCCGTCATTTACAGGAGTCTTCATGAGCTTCTTCAACTCACCAATCAGTTCAAAGTGCAAGACTGCTGAGGGGAATGGCATCACAAACGGGGATCACTCCACAATACTGCAGTAAAACAGATCTTTTTAAATCTAGTCATTTAAAGTGGCCCTGCTTCAAAGGGAGGTCAGGTCAGGAGCTGCACTGCTGGTACAGATGCATTGTGTTTCTTAATGACACGGGATCAGGGTGGATGATTATCTGCCACACAGGCTTGAAACCAGTCTGTCCAGTCTGCACTCTTACCAACAACATGTGTACTCACCAGGCCATGTTTGCATGTGCTGTGGTCATATGGGCTCTACTTTACTAAGCACTTCTATTATTTCATGTCACTTTGTCAGCCAGGGAAATGTTTCTTTAATGCCATGAGATAATTCATTACACAGCTATCAAACAGCATTGGTAAATGTTGTACATTAGAAGTCATGCAGAGCCGAGCAGAGACAGAAGAATGTGTTGATAGACCGATCGCTGGTTATTTCAACCTGCACGTTTTCCCCCACAACAGGATCAAAACGGTGCTGATAGCTCAGGCGGAGGCGGAGAAGATCAGGAGGATTGGTGAAGCGGAGGCATGCTCCATTGAAGCGGTTGGCAAGGCGGAGGCTGAGAAGATGAGACTGAAGGCGGAGGCCTATCAGCAGTACGGAGATGCAGCTAAGACAGCGCTGGTCCTGGAGGCCCTGCCTAAGGTAACGCAGAGAGCACGTCTGCTTGTTAAGCTGTAAGAAACAGCATAGCATGGTTTCTTAATCTCACACAGGATATTTTCATATTTCAGCTCATGAACTCATTATCACAACTAAATACAAGATTTAAAAAATCCTGACAGCTGAATATGAAGCGATGGCTAAAGTGAAGGAAAACCGCAGCACTCACCTAACCTTTGGATCATTACAGTTGCTTCATCTTCATGACTCATGTGTCATGAGACTGTGACTACTGAATGCATCACATGACCTGATTGTTCAATATGTGAGATTTTGACTGTCCTGCTCACAGTAAACACTTGACTGTGTCCCTGCAGATTGCGTCCAAGGTGGCAGCGCCATTAGCCAAGACCAACGAGATCGTCATCCTGAGCGGGGAGGGCAGCCGCGTGACGGGCGAGGTGAACCGCCTTTTGGCCGAACTTCCTGTGTCTGTCAACGCTCTCACTGGAGTGGATTTGTCAAAGGTAAACGCTTTATTTTACTGATTAGTGACTGTGTAAATATTATACAAAATTTTTTGTGTCCGCCAAAATGGAAACAGCCCGGCCAATCTTAATTATGGAATATCCACGGGGGTTTGTCTCAGTCTCAATGCCAGGTTGAACAACACGTCTCTCTTTTCGACAGATCCCGTTGCTGCAGAAGATGAGCAACGCTCAAGCCTGAAAACCCCACGTGACTCCAGTATCTGTTGTATGCACTGTCATAGACTGCCTTTAATACACTTGAAACATTTTAGTTGTTTTCTACGTATATACTGTATACCAAGTGAATTTTGGAAACCTCTGGTGCCTTACTTTATACAGGACCAGAAAATCTGCATGCACTGCTGCTCATTCAGAGGATTTTTATTTAATTTGAACATGGGAACATTTTGTGTTGTTTTTTTTGTGTGATTTTTCTTTTGGCTTTTGTATTTGAATTGTTTCATATTGGCCCGTTTGTATGAAATGTCATTGAAGAGCAGAGCTGAGAGACAGGTGTGACGGTTGACTACCCGCTGACTCTCACACTGGTTCTATTTATACGATCATGTGATCCCACAGCTGAGGTTAACGCCTATTCTTTGGTATTTATACATCAGGTCTTTTCAGATAACAAGGCCTCTGCTGTCACATTGATTTATATACCTGTATTTTATTGTTAGACACAACTGCGATCCCTAGATAATCTGAATCCTTTCTTGTTAACCTTTAGAATTTTCTTTCTTTGTAATGTACATGTTGTAATTTGTAACTAATGTTATTCAGGTTATTTTATGTCTCAGTGATTGAGTTCTACAATGTAACAAAGGTGCTCACAATCTTAAAAGAAGCCCCTTTCATTGTGCAGTTTTTAACTCTTTCCCATCTGCAGAGCTTTCTTCAGGTTTTCCTCTGAAAAGAAGTTACATCAGGCGTGATATGTAATGATCATTTATATGCTGACAGAAAAAAAAAACAGGAAGCAAATTCTGATCTTGTGCTGATATGGTTAGCTTGTAATGTGCTCTTTTAACATTTAGTGTGGTTTTCAATGTAAAATGGTCATAGCTTTGGCATTGATTGAGATTGGAGAAAATAGTGGAAAGTGTTTTGTTTTTTTAAACAAAAAAGAGGAGTGAAAATGACTGACTCTGCGTCATGTCAAATATATTATGAAAAGAAAAATGTAAATGACAATGGGTTCTGAAAATGAAAGGCCAAACCGCGATGCCAAATAGATTGTTAAATAGACCGTCTTTTCATTTTTATTGTATCAGAAGGAGGGACTTGGGATAGTTTATGTGATGCTGATCTTTAATTTTGTACTACAGATATCTGTAAATGCAAAGCCATGCTCGACAGGGTGCGTCAACAAACCAAACTTTCACAGAAACACACTTTCTGTTCAGTGAGTGTACATCTCTGCATATAGAATGATAGTTTAGCAGAGTACTTTATCACACAATGTTTTATCTGTTTATAAAGGGTCACAAAGTGCAGCAGTACACAGGATTTATTATTTCATCCACTTCCAGAAGAAGTGACAGTGAACTCTGGTAACCAGAACCTGCACTCGAAGCTGCACTCAACCTCCACCAAACCTAAACTAGCCGCACAGTGATGTTTAGTGTGAACTTCATTATCTGAAGCTGATAAAATAACTGTACAAGTGGTAGTTTTATTTATGAGCAAAAAGGACTGTTATTATTGTTGTTAATAGTGTACCAATCGCTCATTCTCAGTTGATTTTATATTTATATTATTTGCTAATATAGTGACTTGACGAATACTGTGACCATATTGATTTGTTTCTGGCAAGCAAATATTTTGAACTTCAGATGTGTTCAGTATATAAACTAATCTCTAACTTGTCTGTCTTTAATGTTTTCTGTGAATGTTAAATTCCTAAAGTTATTTACAACACTTACACTGTCTCAGAATGGACATGAGTTCCTGTATGCTCTTGCTGCATGTCATCCATCTGTACTCAGATCACTTCACTCTTAGCTATTTGTCATTCTAATAAATCAAAATGCATAACTTATTTCTTTTTGCCTGCTTCTTAATCCTGACCTAAGGGGTAAAAATGTTTCAAGGCCGGTGCTGTACAAGTACAAATATGTGGTGATGAACTGTGTTAAGCATATAAAATAGTAGTATCAGTAGCATTCTGGTTAGAGATTTGTAAATGCAGCTTTATCTCAATGTCAGTTTTAGCTACAAACTACAAATGATGTGATGGTGAGTTGTGTCTGTTTGGCCATTTTGGCATATTTTTTTGTAGTTGGGATCTTGCATCTCATTTGAGATATGTGTGCTTTTTTAGCTGTGCTCTAAAACTTTCATAGGCTCTGGCCTTTGCCTCAGACCTGTTTGGTAATCCGTCCATGCTGACAGGGGCCATTCTGCATATTGAGTAGACTTTGTTTGACGCTTTAAACACATTTTAGGCCTAATACCTGAGGTAAATCTATGAATGCGGGTGTGCGAGTGTTTTACAGCATTGCATTGCTGATGTAAACACGTCTTCCTACACGGCCCACAGTCTTGAGCTTTAGTGATAAAAAAAAACAGCCTTCCCATCTATTTGTCCCAGGCTACACGTTTATTACGCAGGCGTTCGCCTGTGACGCCTAAATGCAGAAGCCGGGGTCCTTCCTGTTTGCGCATGCCCGACAAATGTAGCTGCCGTAGCCCAGACAGCAGCACGGAGAGCCGAGACACCGGGGAGGGTCTCCGCATTCTAACCAACAAAACCGACGCCAGATCTCCACAAAATGAAGTTTCCTTACTCATAGATTCGCGAGGAGTAAGTATCGTCCTCTTCGATGCGGATGGCCGCGGTGTTTTCGCCCAGCGAGGGGCCGAAGTTTGCGGAGCAGCTGGCCTGGTCTCAGCACGCACAAAGAAGCTCCTTATTTATTGTGGAGCTCGTCTCGAGCTAACGCACTCCACGACGTTATCACACCGGTTTGGTCGCCACTGGCGACGGGCACCGTGGCCCAGCGGTCAGTCCGGTTCGCGTTGTGTCGCCGGCTACGTTCGTTACGTCGGTACCAACGTTATTTAGCTGTTTTAAGCTACATCAGATAAGAGGCTTGATTGTTAGACAGATGCTAACGTTACCCAGCTACAGACTGTCTGAAAGTTAACCCACCCCTGCTGAAGAACACATAAATAAGTAAAAATATGTGATTTAAGACGGACAGATGTCATGACGGGCCTCGGCTGAGGACGGCAAGTGTGACCTGTCTCTGTAGGAAAGGTCACATTTATCAGCCTGGATCCTTTTTCTGTACTCCCAGGATGGAAACTCTGGACCAAATGCATTTTAATTCAGGTCAGATGAACGAGTCTTGTAACACAAACGGGACCAGCACAAAATCCACGAGAGGTTGCACCGTTATAAGCAGTTTTGTGTATGTGAACAGTGGAGGTGAAGCAGTGATGAATCATACACTGTCTGCAAATCTATGATGAATCTGCAGAAATGATGTGTGAGTAAGAAAACCTAGTTACAAAAGAACCCATCCCAGCATCCGTCCCATGGAGGAGGTGGGGAGATAAAGTCCACAGCTGGACCCCAGCTCATCAGCATTTTCACTTTGTTAATAATAAGTAAACAAACGGTAGGTTGATGGAAAATCTATTGTGATAACTGAGTATTCCTGTCGTTTTTTATGCAAAAATAGTTTAAAAACCCATTGTATGCAGATTTTCTGCATTTGTTTCTCAAGCATTAATTTAAACAGAATATTCTGACAGAAACAAAACATTCAAAGATGTCACTCTGATCTTCGAAACTGCAATGAACTGTTGCTTTTAGGGTTTTTAAAAAGCTTTCACAGACTACCCACTACTAACCGTTCATTGATTGGTCATAGCTAGTTGCAGCCCTAGTTGTGCACGTGTGTGGACTGATAATGAACAGGCTGACACCTGACCTGCTGAATGAGGTCCGTGTCGGTGCCGTAGCGGATCATCCCCAGGAGTGGCACTGGGAATCGGCCGATGGAGAACGTGGATGTTTGCTTAAACTCTGCCCTATATCCTTGTTGTGAATGCTGCTTCTCTGCTTGATACCTCTGATATAAGTCAACCACACGTGTCAGCTGGTGGCCACTCCTACAAAGGCTCGAGTCATATCAGCAGATATATGGTTAATTCATTAGAAAATATTGATAACTGATAGTTGAAGCCCTTTTTCAAACCAAAAGCAACCCTGAGCTCAGCCTCCCAACTGTGACGATATGCTTTCTTATGTGATAGTAACTTGAATATCTTTGGGTCCTGGCCGTTGGTTGGACAGAACCTAGACGTCACGTTTAGCTGAAAGAGACTGCAAAGGCCATTTTCAGTGTTCGAAGACAAAAGCTGATTGGTTTCCGGACTGCCGTCATGCTGCGTCTGTGTGTCACGTAGCTGAAGAAAAAGCTTTTCTCCATCTCAGCCCTCTGCGCAGTCTACACAGCAGGGCTCTTACAGAACCGCCATGTCACTTTATTACAAGCTGCCATTTGGAAAAAAGGTCACACTGTTCTGCATGTGAAAACAGGCGATAGCGGAGTCATCTCACACCAACGTTAAGTGTCTGTCAGCGGCCGACTTACGCCTGCTCTGTTCTCCCCAGTATGGTGAGGAGAAGGTGTCCCATGCTGCATTAGTGGAATAGTGACATGCTGGCCTGTCTGCCAGCATCAGGTGACCCTACCGTCAGACTTCTCTCCCGCACGCAGATGAACACTGGACTTCAGAAATGTGAGTGGCTTTAGTTCCTTTTTAAGTGTGTTGTTTTCTCAGCCGTTAGCTTTAAGGATCAGATGTACAGTTTTAATGTTCACAACATCATTTATCCCTAATATTCTATGATTTACATGACATGATACATTACATCTTTGTTTCTGACCCCTGAAAACCCTGTAGTGGCTGAACATTTATGAGAAGTGTGCTGTACTGTGTCACTATATTCTTAAATAAGATGTATATATGATATAGATTCTCAGTAAATGGTGGTACATGATCCTGACACAACTGTTAACAGAGAGCAGATAAAACTACAATGTAACTCAGACTGCAGCATATTTAATTTCCACAATGTCTATGGTCACACATTGCAGTGTACTAGTACTTTTGAGTATCATAAATACATTTTAGTGTATAATCCCACTCGGTGTGCCTCGGTCGTCTGACCTTGTCCACCTTGTTGCAGGGGAAACTACACAGAAGATGAGATCTGCCAGCTATCCAACCCCAGCAGAGTTGGATGCCTATGCTAAGAAAGTTGCCAACAACCCTCTGACCATCCAGATCTTCCCCAACAGTGTCAAAGTACCTCAAAGGAAGCACATTCGTCGCACAGTCAACGGGCTCGACACATCCACGTCCAGCCAGCGCCACAGTCCCTACCCCTCTCAGGTCAGCGCCAGCGGGGGCCTGCTGGCTGTCCTGCGTGCGCCTGCCAAAGGCGTCATCAAAGAATCGGACGGCGGCCGCGCCCGACAGCTTCACAAGGCCATGATGAATCCTCACAGTGGGCCGTACGCCACTCAGAGCACTTTAAACCTTCCTCCTCAGCCTGCGCCTCACCTCCAGGGCCCGTCTCAGCCTGCGGTCCAGGCTGCCCAGAAGCAGGGCATGGTTCACCCACAGGCACTACAGCAGCAGCAGCAGCAGCAAAACATGACTCATCCAATGACTTTACAACAGCCCCAAACTATGCCTCACCCACAGGCTTTACAGCAAAGGAGCATGGCTCATTCGCAGGCTCTGCAGCGGCAGCAGAGCTTGTCCCAGGTTCAGACTTCACAGCAGCAAAGATTGGCTCATCCTCAAGGCGTGCAGAGGCAGCAGAGTCTGCCTCACAACCCGGCCCTGCAGCAGAACCAGTCCTGTCCAGCAGTCGGACCGCAGCAGCATCTTTCTCACCTGCAGACACTGAAGCATCAGACGGCTCCTCCACAAGCTTTACTTACACAACAAGGAGTGACTCAGGATCTGCGCCACATATCTGATGGGGCTCAGCTTCCGGGCCTGCAGCACACCCAGGGGCTGGTTGGCTCACAGCCTCTTCCACAGGCTGTGGGTGCGGGACCCCCTACCATGCCTAACAGCCTCCAGCAGACCACGCCGGGGGCGTACGGGCCGCGGAAGCTCCCTGATGCAGATGCCCCACCAAATGTAACTGTATCTACCTCCACCATCCCACTGTCCATGGCAGCCAGCCTGCATCAGAACCGGCCTAGTGACCTGAGCAGTATTGTGCACCAAATCAACCAGCTGTGCCAGGCACGGGCTGGCATGGGCACCACCTCAGTCTGCGAGGGCCAGATCGCAAACCCCAGCCCCATCAGCCGCAACCTGCTGATCAACGCCAGCTCAAGGGTGTCCTCTCACCACCCAGCTCTGGGCTCTGTGCCCAGCTGCCTCATGGTAGGGCCCCCAGACAAAGCTACAGCTCAGACTCCCAGTGCTGCTCTGCATTCTCAGTCGAATATAGCTGCTACTACTAGTATACCTGCCTTTCACACAGACCCAGAGAAGGTACAACTGCAGCAGCAGCAGCAGCTTCAGCACCATTTACATCAGCAAAAACAGCAGCAACAGTTACAGCAGCAGCAGCAGCAGCATTTACAACAAATGCAGCAGCTGCAGCAGCAGCAGCGCTCCTGGGCCCAGCATCAGCTGGCCCACATGCAGCAGCCCCCTGAGGGGGCCCATCCCTGCAAGAATCCAAGGATGGAGGCTCCTGCGGAGTGTGCTTTCCCCTCCCGAAACCTCAGCTATTCCCACAAGCTACCGAACACTGCACAGCCCTTTCCTCTAAAACACCCTGCAGAAAAAGCACGACCTTCATCCCCTGTGAACTGCCCAGTAGGTTCTATGCCTTACGTTAATAGCCACTACATGCAGCCGCCGTGGGGCAGCATTCCAGCCACAGCCACAGCAGGTAACAATGGATCCGGCCCTCAGGACCTCCCGGTGGCTTTCCAGGGAGGACAGGCTGGTTCCTCCACAGACCGCATCCCTGGGGCAAAGTACAGGCCGGGGAAAGAGGGTCCCAGCGGCCAGTCAAAGTTGATGCAGAATGTGGATTTCTTAGGAGGGGAGTTCCAGATGCCCAGCTTTCAGGAGCAGAACTTGGACGTGATGGAGAAGATGCACAGGTCAGCCATGGGCCCGGTTCAGGAGCCCAGCAACGGCGGAGCTGTCCACACCCATCACCCGGGCTACCGTTAAAGCGTGTGCTCATCCCCTTCTCGGTGTTTTTGAGTTTTGTCTCAACAGCTACTCTCAGCTTCTGTGGTTTAATTCTTTAAGATCTTGCAAGTGATCAATTCCATGTTAGTGCTTCAGAGCTTGATTTGTAGAGCCACCAGGTTGTGATGTTTTAAAGTATTCCTCAGGTCTTAAGCCATGTCGTACCTTTTGTTGCAGATGAAGGGTTTTTGAGATTGTTGTCCACAGTTGAGTCGGTTTCCTCTTTTCTTCACTGGCATGGATGTGCTGCTCTTTGTTCCTGTATATATGGTGTTCTGAAAAGATTCATTTGCAGCTGAGAATCCGCTCGTCACAGTGCTTCTCCTAGGGTTGACATGGAACAACTCAACTTTTTTCAGCATTTGTGGCCTTACAACTGCCCAAAGGCAAAATTTAGGATGTCCCCGTGTGACGTTTTATTTGCAGTTATTTATCCTCTTAACAGGTTTGTGATCCATTTAAGTAAGAAGGTTACATGTATATGCAATTATTAATTAATAAGACTGTTGATAAGGTTTTTGTCCCAGGAGCTCCCCCTCCTGTAGTCGAGGTGTACACTGTTAAAAGGCCCAGGTGAGAGCCACGCTGCCTCCAAACTGTGCTGTGAGCGGTCCGGGTAGCTTTTGCATCGTTTCCATGAGCGATCACATGGGCGTGCAAGGGTGGCTAACTTTCACTGTTGCGCCGTTTTTAGTCAAGAAATAGTAATGACAAAGCCAGCACTAGAAAAAAAAACCCACAACATTTTCCATTCCTGAGATTCACATAGTTTCTCGAGTTGCAACCAGGTTTCTTGTTACGTTTGGAAAGTTTAAAGTGCCCTCTCGTGTGTTAATATTATTAAGAATTGATTTCCAAGTAGTTATTCTTTCATTCTTCTTTGTTGTCATGTTTCTGTAGATGGTCCTACTTGAACTGTAGAAATTACTTTTAAATGTTATGGGTTAACATTTGGCCTTTAGCCCCCATTTTGTCTGTAGCTAATGTGAAACAGAATGACATCCCATTATTATTATTATTGTTGTTATTATTATTATTATTATTATTATAATTATTAAAATTGTTTATGTATGTGAAAAAGCAAATTGATCACTTGCAAGCATGCAAGTATGGCAAATAATGCAAGCTGGGAGACATGCTTCATCTCCCCTCCGACACGTTTCCTCGCCATTTTACTACTGTAACGGCCAGCGAGCTGATGTGGTGTGGACATGTATGTGTGTGGCTCGTGGTGGGCTTGTTCGTCTACTAATCACTGGCCTCACCCCGTGTCGTATTTCTGCTACCTATAAAGAAACAGGAACATTTTTACTGCAGGTTGTTTCTGCTAGTTGTGTCTAGCACAAAGCTCTGGACCCAGTTTCCTGCTCCTACTCCTATTTTCTTTCTCTTCTGATGTTGTTTTTCGGGGTTGATGTTGTCCGGGCACACAGTATGTGGCTCTGCTATCCTCAAGCCTTCTGGAAAAAGCCTTAAATGTCACGGTAGTTATCCTCTACTCAATACTTAACTGACTTTCTTTGCCAGGATCCCAACGTTAGTATAGCTTCATCGTGAGAAAGAGTTATTTCATTTTCCTTTCCTTTCCATGACCTTTCTGTTCATGTGAACTCTGTTAAAACTGTACTGTCAGATCAGTGGGCATTGTTAATACGTGTAGGCAGAGGGAATGGGTGACGTTACCTTGAATGGAAATATAAAGGTAACATTGCTACTCACACCTGTTGATAAACCACCCATTCTGTCATCTGCCACAGATGATGCCTGTCTAATGAGGATTTGAGATGATTTTAAGAGTAAAATATGAATAGTATTTAGCAGAATGAATAGGTAAAGTAGAACAGGGCTGTAGCAGTTATTTTTAAGTATTTGGACTTTGTTTTAGTCGTTCTACGTAATAAATATCCTGATATAGTTTCTTAATTTATTTTTCCTTTTGGACCACTGCATCCTGAAGCCATAGGTGATTTCACGTTAGGTGCCATAGGTGACACACATTATTGACGCAGACGGTGTAAACTGAGTGTCTGCACTCAGAGGCAAGTAAGAGTTTTGCATCCAACGTCTTTCACAACGCCCTCTCTGAACCGCTGTCCCAACACAGTTACAGGCCAACAGAGAGAGAAAAGAATGGCAAGATCCGAGAAAGACCGCTGAGATGCGAGCCGTATCTTTTCTGGATTTTGGTCTTCATACTTGATGGCAGTTTATTTTATTTCTTTTCCCCTGGCTCTCATTTTTGATGTGCCTGCCCCTCGAAGCTGCTATTGAATTTAATCTTAACACACACTAGTATGATTTGTGTGTGCGTGTGTATGAATAGTAATGATGTATGGGCTGTATCAGTGAAAATAGGTTCCTGTTCATGGGACGGGTGAAGGAAAATTGCCACCACTCCACTAGCTGTTTGTGTGTCGTGCCGGCCACATTTGGAGTGGATTCTACATCTGTAAGAACTGACCAGTGTTCAAAGTGTCTGTCCCACTGTGGCCTCAAGGCAGACACCTTCCAGGCCTGTTTGGGTTTCCTAACAAATCAACAGCCACCGAGTGAGAACACTAAACAATCCAACAGACCTGTTCATCCTGAACTGCCTGGTTACAGCCCCACATAGTCAGGTTCTACAGTTTCATATGAAGTGCCTCCACTGGGCTTTAGTATGGAGAAATGTGTGTATGGATGCCTGTGTGTGTGTGTGTGTGTGTGTGTGTGTCTGTCTGTGTGCGTGTGTGTGTATGTTAAGCTTGGGTACTTGCACACAGGTGTGCATGAAGTTAATCTCTGATGGGGGACCAAGCTACTTAGTGTAACTACTGATACTGTGTCATGGACTGAAGTCCTGAAGTGTGCCACGATTCCTAGACACTGTCGGGGATGTGTGAACTGTTTGCTGCTGACTCACTGACCAAAGTGACCAAGCGTCCCCTCTCTGTAACCACCCCCGGCCAAAAGCCTCGGCCAGCTTGTAGTGGGAACGTGTCATGTTCTAACAGTAATAAGCAACAACCTGGTGACATAAAGCAGAGCTGCCGCCCTTGTTTTGGGACGGATTAAGAGTAAAGATGTGAACAGAGCATGAAAAAATCTAGAGCGAGTGGCTCCTCACCGCACACTGCTCAGATTCAGATGTTGTGGTTCTAAGCAGAACATGATCACCATGCAGAATCTTGTCACCCACAGTACATGTCAATATGCACTGTAAGCATCTAATCTACTTAAGCACATTGCAGCTCGTGTAAGTTGACGCAGATGGCAATATTTATTTCGGACGCAGGTGTGTTAACAACTCCCTCTAGATTTATTTCTGCTCCGGCTGATGATCTTCTTTGATTATCAAAGATCAGTCACATCAACGGTGGTGGAGGGTGAGGGGGGTTTCCTTTCTCTACTTTGTGAAATTGTGATATTCCAGTTTTGCCTAACCTTCAGGAATAAAATGTCTTGCACAAACATTCCCCCTAACCAAAATAAAGTTTGCAAACACAGACTTGTCATGAGTAACTGTCTTTGTTGTTCACACGTCAGGACCGTCGAGAAGCTTCAAGCACACATCAAAATAAATGTATAGTGTCAAAGTCTGTTTATGTCAGTTCATGGAAAACTACTCTACAGGCATGTTTACAAACAGGTAAAGTCAATGACATTCTATCATTGCAATCATTCCCAGTTAATTAGTCACATACAGTTTGTACTGTATGTTTTTTTAATAAACAAATGACGGGTAGAATATAAAAGATTGCCTTTGTATAATAAAATAAATATAGAACAGAAATAAGTTTTCTAGAATTGGAGAGGCCTCTGTGGCTGCCAATAAATATCCACATGAATCTGAAATGTGTCATTTTTGGGGATTTTGATGGGATGAAATTAAGGAAGACTGGAATGCTGCGGTGGGCGACGTCTGGAACGAAATCTCTGCCAGAGTGGATTTAGGCTCCATGGATTCCCTGAATGATTAAACGGCAGCTCGTATTAATGACAAGTCGGCAGCAAATCATCCCGCACAGGGTGTGTGTGTGTTTGTGTGTGCGTGTGGTGTGTGTTGCGTTGCACTACCGGGAGTCTCCTGGGGCTGCAGCCTCATCATGAGAAGCCCTGGGTCTTCCTCTCGGATCACACCAAGATCTGACCTCCACTGTTTCCAATTCATTTCCTCCACCCTGAAGTTGAGGAAGACTCCTTGGTCACACGTTTTACATGATTATCTCAAATCATTGATATTAATTAATAAATGATATTACAGGACTTGAGGGTCAGATCACCCAAATTCCAAAAAATGATTTTCCCCAATTGCACATAGTGGTACTGGACTCAAATTTTCCCACTAATTTCCTGTTAACTTTACTGAAAGAAATTGGAAAAATAAAAAATAAGAAAGCCCTGTGTTATTTGGTACTAAATATAAGGGTCTTATTTTGAAAAGTAACGAGTAACTACGGTTTTCAAACAAATGTAGAATGAAGTAGAGTAGGTATCATGTAGACCCCGTGATAGTTTACCTGAAAAATCTGCGATGCTCGTCCTCCCCGCCCGGCAAACACACCATCTTGGACGCTCCCTGACGTAGCCTACGTGTCAGGGCCCGCGGCAGAGTCCTCTCCATGTCCAAAATGGTGACGGCCCTCTGAGGACGGTTCGGTGGTTTACACAAAACAGTTTTTAAAAACTGTCAGACCTTTTTTTGTGTTTGTCCAGGTTTGTTTGCTCAAGCTCTAGAACCTCCTGATCTAATTTGAATGAGTCATATTTAATTAAGATGGATGATCCTTTTTTTTTTAAGGCCAATTAGCTTCCTAAATTTCCTGTGCTGGTTCTACTTACATCCAGTAAAATATACAGACATCCTTGAGAATTATTGGGAATTTGTGAGATCAATTTACTTCTGTGGATATTTTGTATCGTGAAATCCATGTCTCACCTGCAGGTGCCAGATGCTCTCGCTTTCTTTGGAGATGCGGTCGACCGTGTTGCCCATCAGGGCGATGAGCATGTTGAGCAGCAGGATGTAAGTGAGAACTATGTACAAGATGAGCAGGATGTAGAAAACCTCCTTGTACTGGACGTGGTCGGTGAACTCCAGGTTTCCCATTCCGATGGTGAACTTGAACAATTCAAGCGTTGTAAATCTGATGTCGTTGTAAGTTGGCTTCTGGCAATTAAACGTCTCGATGCCAGAGCTCCTTTCATGCGGAAGTGAGCCATTGGCTGGTTCTTTAATGGGCGGGGGGTAGTCGTCTATGAGAGCAACAATAGCTGGGGATGAGGAGAAAATTTAAATCAGAAGTCTTCACCTTGGAAAACATTTTCAGTGTTTATCATATGCTTTTTACCTATGAAATCTTACCTGCAGAAAATCCAAAAAGCAAGACGCCATAGACAAAGAGAAAGTTTAACAGGTCCCCCAGGATCATCTGAAAAGACGCAGACTTTAGACCAGGCAAATCAACTTTGAGTCTTTGGGGAATTATATAGAAAACTAACATCATTCCTACTCTCTGCATCATGACACTGTACATCCCCATGTGTTTCGAGCCTCTGGAGTAGTAAAGGAGGTTGATCCAGGCGAGGGCCAGCGACAGCACCAGGAGGCCAACATACTCCCTCCGCCCAGAGCAGTACAGGACTGCACAGATCAGAAGGAACGTCGCCTGCAGGAAGCTGCAAACACAAACAGAAGTGAAGCGGTGAGAATGATGTTAAAAAGGTGCCCGTCATGAGAGATGGTGCCACTTACAAGAGAATGTCACAGAATCCATCGATGTAAAGAGCCTTGAACTTTGGGGGGTTCCTCACGAAAATAGCTATCTTTGGATTCAGAAGTCAGATATGTGGAAAAACTTAGTTTGAAATCAATTTAGACTTTTCGTGTGAATTACATGACCAGATTCCACTTTCTCACCGTTTTGTAGAAAAACCACACAGCTCCAAGGACACTGATGACTACACCAATGCAGCGGAAGTAGTCCACCGGGACATTTTCAAGGGGAAACGGTGGCTGTGGGGCAAGAAGGTTTAGGACTCCGTGCTTGGGCTGAAACATAGTTTGTCCTTTCTTGAGTTAGAGGATGGTTTCATTCAATCTCACCTGTCCTTCCTTTCGGTAGAAGGTCACAGTGGTGAAGATGATCAGGTATATCAGATACCCCAAGAAATTCATCAAGAATAACTTGGATGCAAACCGGTTCCATTTGTCCTCCAGGAGACTGCGTAAAGGCTCGATCTGGAGCATCTCTGGACGGTTCTGAGGCAACGATCGCAGGACACATTAAAAACACAGAAATCCTCCATGCACTGAGAGATTTTTTCTTGCTTTCAGAGTGTTGCTATCCCACTTTGTACTGCATGTTGTTGTAACTTCAGACAACTGATTTCCTCCTGACATTGTCATGAAACACTTAAAATAAAATTTTATAATTATTGTTTGCTTCACTGTACCAAGTGAGGCGGTGGCATAGCAAAAAACCCCAAAACACTAGAGGAAATTTCAGTTCACTATAAGTTCAAATGAGGACAAAACAGAAATCTCTCACCGGAATTTCACTCCCGAAGACAATTATCTCCAAGACAGACTTCTCTTCGTCTGTGTCTATTGAAGTCGTATCAAAAAGGGAGGAGTGAACGGGACCGTAGACCCATTCCGTGAACTTCCTGGACAGTGGCTTCATCTCTTCATCTGCAAATTCCCTGTGCAATATGTGCCTGAACAGCTGTCCAGTGAGAGATCAGAGGGGAGATCATTGTTTGGAGTTTGTTCTCTTTTACGTCGACGTTACACGGCAAGGCAGCCGTGCCGAACAGGACACATTAAGGGAAGTGTTGCATCAAGGTGGCATCTGAAAATACGCACAGAGCTTCAAACGAAAAACAGACCTACCCTGGTCTTTCCAAGCTTGGCCGCCAACTTGAGAGGAGTCAGCCCCTGATAATTTTCAATGGACTCCAGATTGACTTTTCTCACGCGCTCCAGTTTGTTGTGCTGAATGAGGATGTCATCGTACATCCTTGCAATCACCTCTGTGTGTTCTGTTGTGTCATCTGCTATGACCACCAAAGTGTGCAAGACGGTGTTTCCTTGCGAGTCTTTGTCAGCCAACTCTGCTCTTCTGTAGGGATTTTCAATGAAGAAGGACACGATACTGGGCTGGTTGGTGCAGGCGGCCAGCGACAGTGGAAGTTCTCCTGTTGGACACAAACAAAAGGTGAGTTTACTGATAATGTGAGAGGTCGTTGACAACTGGGACAGAAAATGCAGCTTCTGTTTATTTGCACAATGTAATTACCCACCAAAATAAAAGCCCAGTCCTGCATTGTGCTGGAAGAACTTCCCGTTGGCTTTAGCTTGCACATCTGCTCCTTTCTGGACCAGCAGTTTCACATGGTCAAAGCTCCGTCTTTCAATGGCGACATGCAAGGCGGTCTGACCTGTGACATGTTGTTACACAACAAAAGCTGTCAATGCTTTCTGCACCTAATTCTCCCAAACTCAACATAAAGGTCCTTTACAAATTCAAGAATTTCATCCATGAGGCCCTAAAATCTTGTGGCAAACATGACCTGATGGACACTTCCAGAGTGCACTGCCATTAGTGCCACAGGACATACAGCATATCCATGAAACATTCAATATATACCAACGTAAACCTACTTAAATTGAAGCAAAGTCTCAGCACTTTAAAGTAGTATTCATTTTTTTGTTTCTAATTTAATGTGGTGGAGCTCAGATCCTGAAGAACAAAAACTGTGCGACTGTTGAAATATTTATGGTCTGGATCGCACACCTCTCATCTCTTCACATCGAAAAAGCACAAAGGGCTTTACATTCTATACAACACACGACATCCTCTCATTAATTACTCACGACGCTTGGCGTGTCACCTACCTTTGTAGCAATGATCTGTGTAAGACGCGTTGATCAAATTTTCTAAGTCTCCAGTTTTCTCTGCGACGTCCAGGAGAACATCAATGGCATCATTTTTGCCATCTTTCAGATTCAGCAATGCTTTCAGCAGTGCTGTTTTCCCATTCGTTTCATCTGAAAGTTTTACACAACTTAAATAGTTTTACGTAACATGGGTTTGTGATGATTCCTGTTAGCTTAACAATAACTAGAATAACCCCTTTATTTACTCCCAGTCTTACCACACAGTATTATTCATTATAAGACAACACAATTCACATTCAGCTTCCTCTGTTTCAATAGTTTGTCAAAATATAAGATCCTAAATTTGACAATCCACTGATTCACATCTTTTTTCTGCTACTTGCCCTCAGTGAAGCCTTTTCCACACAAGCTCACTCGCATATATTTCCACCACCTGCAAGCAGTCTCACTTCTGCTTGACTAAAACTACATTCCACATATTTTCAAAGACATGTGGCTGTACAGATTCAAACTAACATGGTCACGGGTAAGGAGAGGTTGTTGTCCTGCAGAAACAAGACAGATAAAACAGCTTCTTTCCACTTGCCTGTGAATTCTGGACTCGTAAGTCGCTTATCATTAACTTGCAAGTAGTGAAGCAGGCCATTAAGTTGAGCTGTGCTCCCCTGAGATGCTGCCTCAAACACTCGCTCCCTGGTGAATGCATTACTGTAAGGGCTGTCAACGCTGGCACTGTGTGGTCTGAAATGCAGAAAATCAGTCAAGAGTCAAAACTCATGAAACGCATTATAATGCTGCTAAAGGTTTACAACTAAGCAAAAAGCTTGCATCACACACCGGTTATCTTTGTGCAGGTATCATTTGAACACATTATTTGTTAATGTCTCACTAGGGGGTGAAATGCAGGACTTAAAACATCCTGATGCTTGATTACATAAAGTCTGCCACCATGTCACCTGACACTCACCAGTCCTTACCAGCTAAGTGCAACTTAGTCACAGCAGA
This sequence comes from Psettodes erumei, assembly GCA_016785225.1. Lineage (NCBI taxonomy): Eukaryota > Metazoa > Chordata > Actinopteri > Pleuronectiformes > Psettodidae > Psettodes > Psettodes erumei. Next base: position 600 of record JAFBJZ010000003.1, on the reverse strand, counting down.
ACTACACTGATTTCCTTGTTGATGACCTCAGAAGTTAGTCTGCATCATTCAATTATTAAAGGCATGGATGTTTGGGGAATTGCAGAGGGGTCAGCACAACTGGAGTGTAATGGCTGAGCCCCTCGCCCTGGGTGAACCAATTTTCTTGATCATGGTATCTCCCCTGCCGTGGTGGGCATGAGTTGCTGTACAGCAAAGAGACAGACTCATGTGTACTGGGGACAAAACCATGCTTATCTATCGGTGTTGATGGTTTCTCTACACGAGTGTAAAAACAGGCTGTTGCACGGGGAAGGGACTCTGCGGGAACTTGTCACGACAAAAACACAGTATGATCGCACAGAATATTCTCTATTTTAATTGATAAAAGCATGCCTATATTTCCTCCCATGATGCAATGCGTTACATTTCCATAAGACACGCTGACCGACAATTTGCGTGTGACATCTCTTTTCCCTCCCTAAGATGAGAGACAAGTGAAATCAGACTGTTGCCACGCTGGATGGTTATTTTGGTGTGTGATATTGTGATAGTGTTGAACAACACTAAAATGTGTTGATTCAAGTTCATCTGAATGTCTGTCATACTTCACTGTAACTG